>JNFU01000008.1:75084-246383 GCA_010994365.1 Saccharomycopsis schoenii | reverse complement strand
TATACTTTCATTGTTATTCTTTCACTGTTATTATTTGTTTTTTTTTTTTTTTTTTTTTTTTAATTTTTTTTTTTTTTTTTTTTTTTTTTTTTTTTTTTTTTTTTTTTTTTTTTTTTTTTGGTTTGATACTAATTCAGAAAAAAAAAATAAATGAAATGTATAATATTCATTAGTTATCTTATTTTAATTGTGGTAATCTTTTATTATATCTCAAGAGAATTGAAATTTCTTCAGACTTATTTTGCTTTGCCTACATATACGATTAAATATATTTCAAACTAACTAAGAGATTAGGTTTTATAGCCATCAGTTTTCTTTGCTTTCCTTTGACTCTTTTTAACATTTCATTGATAATTACTTAATCAAAATTTAGAAAATATATGCCCTACTATATAATATTATTAGATTTTATAATTTCAAATTTCTGCCTCGTAACAGATCATTAATTAATTTTTCATTTATTTTTCAAGCATAATAATTCAATTACTGTTAATATGAACATCAAGTTATGACTCCTAGCAATGTGAAAAAAACACCTAGTCTTCTTTTTTGATGCCTTTGGAGAGACAGTAGGCATAAATCTTATTAAGAATGAATATATTTATTGTAGTAATACCATCAATGGTTGATACGTAGTTCTGAAATTTGAATTTCACATATTCAAATTTACATATATAATGTAGACCCTTACTTTTTTTTAATGCCGTATAAAAAGCGTTCCTGCATCGTAGAGAATAACAGACACCAATTTTTTTTTCAACATGAGCTTTTCAATCTTTCTTTTTCTTTTTTTTCCCTGCTATAAACGGATACAACCAAGATTACCAAGATTTTAACACACGGAATTCGAGTACAATTTTCTTGGAGTTGTTTTTCTTTCTTAAGGTGTGTGTTATAGATATAGAATTTAGTAATATACTATGAAGATTAACAATTAACGTGATAATGGAAAACACATTGAACCATATCTATCTTTAGATCTGTTGATCGATGTTGATACATATAAATATGGGTTGATTTCTATTATTTTTTCTTCATGGTAATTTTCTTTTTCTTAAATATCTTTTATACACAAAATCAGAAACAAACAATAAGGATTCACTATCTTATTACAACCTCTCTACCTCTTTCTTTCATTCTTTCTTTCTCTTCAAAGCAATTATTTCTCTTAAAAGCAATGCAATTTTCCACCTCAGTTTTATTCATTGTTGCCGCAGCCCTTTGCTCTAATACAGTTTTTGCTGCTCCAGCTAAAAGTCAACAACCTTTGAAGGTTGATTTTGAAGTAAAGAGATTCTCCAAGAATGAAATCGAAAATAGTACAACCTTACCTCACAACATGAGACATTCTGCTTCTTCTTCCGGTGTCCTAATGGACTTAGAAAATGAATATGCCATGTATCTTACTGAAATTGAAGTTGGAACTCCAGGCCAAAAGATTAAAGTTGATGTTGATACTGGTTCTTCTGATTTATGGCTCCCAGGACACGGTACTAGTAGCGATCAAGGAACCTATGATAATTCTGCTTCATCTACTTACAAAAAAGTGAAGGACGGCTTTGAAATTGGTTACGGTGATGGATCTTACGCAAAGGGCGACTGGGCAACCGATAAAGTTAAATTATCTGACAGCGGTGTATCTGTTGATCTTCAATTTGGTGATGCTACTGATCAAACATCTGGATTTGGAGTTTTTGGTATTGGTATGAAAGGTAACGAAGCTGCTTTGTGGTCTGGTGCTTCAGAATATTCCAACTACCCATATGCTTTGAAGGAGCAAGGCTACATCAATAAAGTTGCCTACTCCTTGTATTTGAATAGTGCAGAGGCTTCCCATGGTTCTGTTTTATTTGGTGGTATTGACAAGGCTAAATATGAAGGAGACTTGAAAACTTTGCCTCTAGTGAGTATTGATGATGGTGGCAACAAAGTTCCTGAACCAGTTGCTTTCTTTGTTAACTTAGATAGTATTAAGAGCGGTTCTAATACCTTTGTTAGCAAACCTTACCCAGCTTTATTGGACTCTGGCACCACATTGGTCTATGCCCCAAGTGACATCTACACCAAAATTGCCAGCAAATACGGTAAGTACAGCAATAGATATGGTGGTTACGTTACTAGCTGTTCTTCCACCGGTGACGACTTCAAATTCACTTTTGGTGATAAGACAATCAATGTGCCATTCAAGGACTTGTTGTTCAAGGTCCAAGATGATACCTGTTTAGTTGGTGTCTTGAGTTCTGGTTCTGATTACTATATCTTGGGTGATGGTTTCTTGAGATCTTCTTATATTTACTACGATTTAGAAGAAAACACTGTTGGTCTTGCTCAAGTTAAGTACACTGAAGAGTCTGATATTACTCTTGTCTAAACATTTTACCTTCTAACAGTTCCTTCTTTTGTTAATTTTTTGTTATTTCAATTCTGGTTTTACCTCATTTCGATAATGAGTATTATTTTTCTGTTCTGATTGAATAATTTTCAATTATATATTCAATTCTATGATTTTATTCATTTATTTATTCGCTTGCCTAAAAGACAAAAAAAAGGTAGAAGTATGTAATTTTGTAAACATTTAAACAAAACATTAAATTTCGCTGAAACGTTGTACAACCTAGTAATCACTAGTAATTATCCGTTATTCATCACAATCATCAACTTCTGTGAATCTCAATCTTGAAGCTAAATCATCAGATACTATGCTTGTTTTAGATGAATAAACATAACATTTACCTCCCCAGTATGATAATAATATAGGTAATAACATCAAAGAATGCAAAGCAGCTATAACAACTAAAGATATCCACATTCTGAAATAGTAAACCTCAAAGATCTTTGATTTTGTAAATGCTAAAACTGTAACACCAATGAATTTAGTCATAGTGATACCACCAAAGACAGATCCTCCAACACCACTCAATGCTCTGAATGATCTTTGAATCTTTGATGATTCTAATGAAATATGTTGATCATAGTAATCATATTTATCAATGACTGTGAATGCTCTTGCTATATGAGAACAAAACTCCACTGCGAACCCAATAATGATAATTAAATTTACCAAACTTACTGCATTTAATGAAATATTCCAAAGTGCCATAATTCCGCCTATATCTATCAAAATTAACAGAATCGTTAAACATAAAAGAAATGCAGTTTTCAAAGACCCAAGCAAAAAAGAAGTAGAAAAGAAAATAATCATCAAAGCTAGTAAAACCAATCTTACCAATAACCCAATGATGGTCTCATATTGGACAAAGAAAATGTAGAAAGGAGAATATGCAAAAACTTCGACATCTGTTTTTTCTGATTTTTTATAATTCTTAGATGATTCACGAAAGAATCCATGATCTTGGACTTTGTTACTAAAAAGATTTAGAAATGCTTTATAATTGACAGTATCACTATCGTCACTATCGCTCTCGCTATGTGCAACACCATCAGCGTCAACATCTGAAATATTTATATGTTCATTCAATTCTTTTGAAATTCTTAAGGATTGGTGATAAGCTTTAATAAAATCTTCTTGTGACCTAAGGGAAACATGTGAAGTTCTAAAAACCGTAGACTCAATCAATCCCGAATTTTTATTAATATGTATGCTAGAAGAATAAGGTGCTTTACCTCCAAGTGGACATGGACTACTAGGTGCTTCAATCCAGATATCAAAATATTTGTAAAATTCTTCAGACTCTGGAAAATTCTTCATAGAAGTATCCCATTCCTTTCCAGCATAGCAAGCTTCACACATTCTAGGGGAGCCATATGGAGGACAAACAACAGTTTGATTTGTATTTTTTTTGAAACGACAACATTCATCAAGGTCAGGATTCAAAAAAAGAAAAAAATCATCTATCCAACTTGCAGTAGGCTCAATAATAGTAGAAATGGTTGGTCTTTTTCTTTCTTGTTCAAGAACGTTTGCTAAAGAAAATTGATTGCATGTAGTAAATCTGCCACATAATTTCTGCTGATCTTTCCTTTTTGCAAAATCCAAACCCTTGACAATAAAATAAATTGGCGGACCCACATTCAAATAAGCATAAACATCATTGAAATAATTAATTAAGTATGAATCATAAGGAATGGCAATTCTTTGATCAAGCCCAAGTTTAATATTTGGAATAAAAAATAATGAAACACCCATCCAAGTTATAAATAATATTAAAATGATAGGTTTGATGTTATTGTTCAAAATGAATGGGGCATAATAATTTTTCATGAGCTTACTAAAAAATAACTCCTTGTTAATATCATCATTAAGTATAGCGTTCGTACTGATCAACGAAATTCTACTTTCGGTAACGCTATTATAATTGTACCCTTCGCTATCAACATCATCTGAAAATTCTTCGTCATTCAAGATTCTTGGGGTTGATTTAACTTTTTTGAATGGCCAGATATCCAATCTTCTTTCTTCAATTCTTTGTAGATCTAATGCAAATAATGAAACCAAAACAGTTAATTGCAAAGAAGCATTAATCAAAATAGCCAATGAACAGTATATTGCAAAATTCCTAACAGCAGGCATAGAAACAACTGTACCAAGAGAAAACATCAAAAATTGAGTTGTAGCTGAAATTACAATACTTGGTGCAATTCTACCAATAGTTCTTGATATTTTCTCAGGAATTGATTCATATGGATAGGATAAGCACACACTCTGTAATTCATGCGTAATTAAGAATATATTATCGATACCCACAGCCAACACTAAAAAAGGAATAACTTCTGCAATTATCAATGTCGACTTGATACCTAAAATCGAAAGAATACCAACTGAGCATAATACTGAAAAAATTACTATCAAAATACCAGCAAGAGCAATGGATATCTTAGTAGTTATGAAAGCATTTGGATCTTGGAGATTTGGAAGACCATTACTCAATGCTATTGAAGCATAAATAAACATGATTAAGTATGATATAATGATAACTTTTATATCACTCTTTGTAGATTTATCCAACTCCTTTTCTAAAGATATTTCAGTACTAAAACTTAATTTCAACCCTTTTTGATAAGCAGTCTCTTGTAAGTTCAAAAGATATCGTTCAAGTACGGCCTCCCAAGCTTGCGAATCCTCATTAAGTAAATCATCCTGATGATTATTTGCCAATAAAGTGATTACCAATGCTTGTGATTCTAAGATGCTTGAATTTCCATATCCACCAAATAATAATTCCTTTTTCAATGGTTGCTGGAAGAGCGGTAAACAATCTACAGGCACATCAGCACAATGTTCTAAATTTGTTTTCCATTTTCCAGTATCAAATTGATTGTAATCACCTTGAAAGTACTGCGTGAAGGATTCAATTATACAGTAATCATCAGTTGGTTTATAACAAATATCTTCGTACGTTAATTTTTGTCCATCTTTGATCACAAGACCTAGCTCATGTGTAATTTCATTCTCAACCTCAAACCACCATTCTAGTGTTTCATGATTTATTATGGAACCAGTCTCATTAACGAGAAAAATTTGTTCAGTTCTATAGAATGGACCAAAGTTCTCATCAAAATATTCTTTTTGTTTATAAGCCTCGGAGGAAGAGCTTACCCAAAGGTTAACTGGATTCTTCTCAAGTTGAACAAAATAGGCACACAAAGATAATATTAATGTAATAATTAATGTAGTAGAGATAATAAATTTTGGATAAAATGCACAATAAAATGCTAATTTTCCAAACCATTTCTCTAGCATTCCATTAATGACATATACTTCTTTCGCAGGAATCAATGTTCTACTAATATTACTAGACAAATCATTAGTTGTATCTCTTGTATCATCATCTATTTCAGTGTCTTCAAATAATCTAGAATACATTTCTTTTCTCTTTTTATAGTTTTGAAATGACGCATATAGAATTCTTAAAGCCAAATAGAAAATAGGTGCTCCGATATATGTGATAACAACAAAAAATGAAAAACATGATAAATCACCGACTTTACATGTGTGGTCTTCAGGAATAAACGGTAAGGTTGGACAAGAATCATCACAATCAGCACATGCACATTTATATTCTGTATCACTACAAGTCTTAATAGAGCCTTTGCTTGGGACAAAATATTCTGGATATGAATTATTATCAAGCCAAATATAATTAATCTGGAATGGGGATCCACCCAACATTGGTTTCTCATCTCCCAAGAATTTTAAAAACTGTTTGTAGTTTTTAGCACCTCCTCCTATTAAGTCCATGGCATAACCATTTGTAGCAGAAAATTTCATATTTTTGCAGGAATCATAAAACTCTGATGCCCATTGTGGATCAACATAAGTATCTAATTCAACGACTATGTCTTTTCCAACACTTGATTTGGTAGTTTTGGTAACGTTGACAAACTGTGATTGATTTGGAGAACATGTAAATCGGCAGAAGTGATCAACAAAGTTAAATTCACAAGCAGGACATGATGAGATTAAAGAGCTTGCCTTCTTTAAATTGCTCTGCAAAGCTACTACTTGATCATAGGTGCAACAAACTGGTCCTTCTTTATATAAATCTCCGCAAACATCAATCAATAAATCTCGCTGCAATAGTGTAGGTTCTGAAGCTTTAATATTTGCTGGACACGGTAATTCTTGACCAAATATACTCTTTTTACCACAAGTATCAAAAATTGCACAGTAACCCTCTTCGTGAATATCTGTTAAGGCGAATGTTATCTTCAACAACAAAGAAAATATTAGATTGTAGAATATTATCATTATTAATTCTAGTATACTTAGAAGAAATGCAGATTCTTATGGGAATGATAAATGCTGTACCAATTAAAGAAAGATGAATATATAAATACTTTAACTATCTTTTGCTTCCTTCTTTTTTGCTTCTAATAAAGGGGAAACATGACATGGTGCTTACTGCGCGCTTAGCGCTTAAGCAGAAAATTACGTCTGATATTTCGTTTTTAGTTTACGATCCCTTTCTTTCTTAAATATTTTTTCTCATCATTGATTTATAGCTGAAGCTTTGCCTAAACTTCAAAAATCCTACTTATTTGTATTTATGTGAATAGATAATGCAATTTTTTATATTTCTGAGATATAATCTAATTTAAACGTATCATGAAAGCTATTGACTTGCCTAAATGTATTCCTACGTTATCTTGGAACTGCATGGATTGGTCCGCAAATGGTACTCTCGCCATAGCTGTTTCTGATTTTGTTTATATTATATATCTGCAGAATCTACCAAGCCTTAATCTTAAGCTTGAGAATAATAATTTTTTTGTTAGAAAATTAGACCCAGTATCTATTTCTAGAGAATTTACATTTTCAATCCCTGATGAAAGAGTTGGTTCATCTGCTTTTTTTGCAGAGAATTCTATTATAAGTGTCTTCTGGTCAGATTTGGATATTACCAGTCAAGTATCACCATATCTTGCGGCCTTAACAAAAGATAGAAATTGTTTTATTTATGAGCAATTTGAAAAGTTTGACGGATTGAGTTGGAAAATCAAATATGATATGTTCGCACTACTAGCTCAATTATTTGTTGACCCTGATGCTAATGAAATATCACAGAATGAACTTAATAAAATCAAAATTGGTTCTTTTTCGTGGGTTGAAAAAGGTAAATTATTTGGATACTTATTCTTGATTGGCAATTATAGAGGTGATATTTTATTTGGGAAGTTCACTAATGACGGGAAAGTGGAAATAATTACAGAAATGCCTTCTATGGAAATCGATGTGTCTATCTGGAATATTAAATCTGGGAATTGGATATTCCATGCCGAGTCAAAAGAGTACAAGTTATCTATATTATATACGCTTTCGGATAATTCTGTTTGGCTTACCAACTTGTGTTACTCAACTGAAGATGATACTTTCAATTTTGCAGAACCAATTGGTGTCTTGAGCAAAAGTGAAACTGCAATAACTACATTTGAATTGTATAATTCTTTAAATCATGGTACATTTGTTATATCCGCTACATGTTTGGAAGCAAATATTTTTTTTTTAAATTCAATGACAAATCATAAATTTGAATTTCCAGTTTTTGGTGACTATAAACCAATATTTTCAGAAGGACACTCAAAATTACAGATTTTATTCTGCAATTCCAATATTGATAGTGAAATGATAACCAATCCAGCTGATGACAATCCATGGTTATTTGGAATAGATGTGGATGAAACAAATGGCTGCCAGAAAAAGGAAATTGGAACGTCAGAAATTTCTATATTTGTTGATGCAATGTCTACATTTGTTAAAAACCAAAATATTGTGCTCAATAATTCATTGGTATTCCGCATTTACTCTATTTGCAGTAATAGAGATAATCACTCAGTGGCGTTTTCGTATAATATATTTGATCCGCACTTCATGAGCCCTATAAGAATAGGCGAGGTAGTGACCTCCGTGAAGTTTTTGCCAACAGTTCAAAAAGTAAAATCAAACACTCTAAAAAGTATTGTAAATATTAACGAATGGTTAAGTAAAAAAGGAACATCCGATAATTGGTTGATAGAGAAGCATACATTGATAGCACAAATGATAGAGGATATTGATATGTCCAATTTTACTACAATAGAAGCTTTTGATAATATAATACAGGGATGCTTAAAGTTTGAAATGCCTGACTTTATTTTTACTGATGATGACCATGATTTCCATCAAGTTTTTGCAAAAAATGCTGATGAATTTTTTAGAGAAAAAAATCAAGCTGGTATCATTTTAAAAAAATTGAAATTATTTTACTTGTTGGTTCACTATCCAGAAAAGCCCTTCTACAGTTTGAAAGAACTAGTATCTGAAACCAAAAGAAGAGAGGACTTGGAATTTTATGAATTGAATAGGAAGATGTATTATGAATTGAAAAAGAAAATTATCAGAAAAATCTATTATTTGACTTGCTGCCTAATATATAAACATATTCAACATTTCAAGCCAATACTTGAAAATGAATTTGATAAAGTTATCAAGTATACGGCAGAAGCAGAATGTCGTTCAGACATAGCTGCTGATGAAATCTTGGGTACAGTGGTCCTTCCTATATATGAGGGGATTATGAATTTATCTTTTGAAATTTGTAAAATAAACTCTGCTAGTGATCATTTAATAGATTCTAAGAAAAATTCATGGAAGCGGTGTTCAAAGTCGTTGCTTCCGGTTTTAAGTCCCGACGTATTGTCTTGCAACGTTTGTGGAAGCGAGTCTGTGATGACTGATCATTTTAAATCTTCCATACTTGTGCCAATCTTGGTCAATTCCAATAATTTATGTATCCACTGTGATGGTGCCATGTACAAGAGATCATAGGCAATTTACAATATAGAGCCTAAACTTAGAACTGGTTACGTGCGTTTGCACTATAAAACGTAGATCCGCTTAAAAGAAATAGTCAAACTGAATATTAGAAAAATAACAGAAACCTTCTCGCGCGAAGAAGTATCATATCAAATAATTTTCTAGATCACAACAAAAAAAAAAAATTGAAAGTTGACAATACTTTTTTTGATAATATATTTCATAACTTTCGCCTTTGTTATTTTCAATTTTGCATTTACTCTTTAAGTTAATTGAGGACGGCCTTTAAGTTATCCGTTATAAAAAAAAAAGAACAATAGTTGATTGTATCTACTAAGGAGACAAGCCAGCAATAGAAACAACAATGGACAAGGAACTTTCGTTAATACTTTTCAAAATAAATCGAAGCAAACCGGTTAAATACTTAATAGGAGCAATAATTGCCTTGTTCACTCTATTTTTTTTCAATAAAGCCATTTTTCTGGGATCATCATCAAAGCTGGGGTCTGAATACGAAGGTATTTCTGATGATGGTTATGATTTATCAAACATTGAAGTGAATAATCTTTTATCAAGCGGAAAGATATTAGATAAAAGGGAATTACTTCACTTCCAATTGAAATCTCCATATCTAAATAATGACGTTGAGGAACAAAACTATGAATTTAATGGTAATATATTGTTGAGAAACAATCACTATGTTAGATTGACGGAAGAAAAAAAGCATCAATCTTCTAGCTTTTTCAGTAATAAGAAATTTACAGAAAGATCTTTTATTATGGAATTCAAGTTTTCCCTTCATGGTAAAGGTGACGTGACTGGTTTCCATGGTGATGGTTTTGCAATTCTTTTCACAACTGAAAAATTACCGGAAGGCGAATTATTTGGCGTTAATGAATATTATAGCGGATTTGCAATATACGTCGACACATACCGTAATGGTAGAAGTGGTGTGTTTCCATATGTTATTGCAGCCACTAATGATGGAACTCAGCCATATGACAAAGCTAACGATGGTAAGGCTAATGAAATTTCAGGTTGTATCGCTAGAAGCCTTTGGAATCCTTCTCATGGTTATACAAAAGGTCGTTTCATCTACATTCAAGATGGATATATTTCTTTGGATTTTGATTATAATAACAACGGTGAGTGGACCAACTGTTTTACGTTACAAGATATTCATTTGCCTGAAAGTATACATGTGGGTTTTGCCTCGCAGACTGGTGATCTACATGAAAATGTTGATATAGTAGAGAATCATTTGTATGAGTTATATGATTATACTGGCCAGCCTGTTACTAGATTTGAAAGATTGGTAGAGATTTTGGATGATCCAAACTCTCCTGATAAATTCAGAGAAATAGTACAAGAATATAAAGCAAACGACAATACTAGAAGATCTAGAAAAGTTACTGAAAAAAAAGACATTAAAAAGACTCGAAAAACGTTAAGACGATTACAAAATGCTGAAAAAAGAATAAAAAGAGAAGCAGAAGAGAGAAGAAAAAGAAGGAAAGAAGCTATAAGCTCATTTTTCAATTCCATTAAAAAATACTTTTACATACTGATCCTTTTAGTAGTTGCTTATTTCGCTACCGTGGTTTTCAGAGTTCAAAGGAGAAAACAATTGAGAAAGCAACGTGCTTCTGGATTATTAAGCTAAAGAAGAGAATTAGGTAAAACAATTATTATGTCGATGGACCTCGCATGTGATGAATTAGAAAGTGAGTCATCATATGTATGTATACAGTAGCAAAATTACAAGTTTTTGTTTTATTTTTTTTTTATTGCAAAGAAATCTATGTATGTTCTTCAAATACTGCGTAAGAAACTGACTATTATATTCATATAATATTTTGAGGGCATACATTTTGAAGTTTCTATAGCTCATCATGAACTGTTTCAGGTTCTTGTTTTTTTGCTCTTTTCTTTACTTCTTTTCTAGCAGCTTTTAAAGCTTTTTTGATCTGGCTTAATTTTTTACCTTGTTTAAGACCTTTGATAATTTCATATCGTTCACTACCTGGACCTTCAACAGGTTTAATAGAATATTCACTAGAAAGATAATTGTAAATGCTCTCTTTAGATATTTCATCATTAAAAAGCATTGGAATAGGTGAAGTGCTTGATTGATACACAAAAAACGTTGGTTTTTGAATATCTGACTGATCCAACATTGAAACATCAATGATATGCTTTTCAGTGAAAGAACTCTTCGTGTCAAAATACGCAAAATCAACTACACCCAAGTAATCAATAGCCAACGATTTCAAAAATAAACTTGGTTTGGCTTTAGAATCAGAAAGTAATATCATCTTCACTTTATCACTTTTAGCGTTGAGAAAAGATTTCAAGCCATCATCATTGAATATTCTCTTCACATAATTCTTTACCCTGGCTTGTGCATACTGAACAACACTCTTGGTATTCCTTTCGCCATTGTAATTTTCATGAGCGAAACCCAGCATTACCTGCCTGCTCGATTTTGGAGGGTCTTTTTCTGAGTATTTGGGTGGTCTAAAAATCTTAACTGTTGGATATCCTTCAATTTTATATTCAGCGCATAATGGTTTATTGGCTTGAAGATCACAATTAACTGCATATACATTGATCAAGTCTCTCAACTGTCTTCCTGCTTTTTTGTATCCAAACTTAAAGTTATTGCAATGACCACACCATGGTGCATAGAATTCAACAACAGATGTATAATTTGTATTTAAAACTAGTTCGCGAAAAGTGTCAGGGTTTAATTCTAGGACTTCCGATTTCCCATAGAATCCTTCAGCCAATGCACTACTCAAAATGCTGCAAAGAAGCAAAAATCTAAATACTAAAATTTTAAACATAGTATTCTATTACTCTAAATTGAGCTGCTTGTAAGTATAATTAAATTCATGAATTCTATTATACTTAGGATATTCAGTGAACATTGGAGGAAATTGGCAGGTGAAGAACGATCTCTTACTCAATATTTCTGAAGCGGTGAATATTAAGATGAAGAATCGATGAGCAATGCTGCGTAACCAGAATCCTGGTAGAATTCGTTAGTTCTTTTGAAAAAGCTTGAAAAAATTTTTTCTTCCCTACAGTTTCATTACCATATTGATTAATTTATTTAGGATAAACCAAGAGGTGATTTGAATATTTGACTAGTTTTAGAAGTTCATCGTTTTAAAAGGGTAATTTATTAGCAAACGATTGTGAACTTGAAGAATGATCACCAAATATTTTAGTAAAGTGGTTGTTAAATTTAATCCGTTAGGAAAGGAAAACAAGGTTGCCAGGGTATTCTTATCTTCCATTCCACCCAAGATGAGGGGTGCTTGTCAAATAAGTAACCAACTTATATACGGTGACAGTACTGTTAAACCAGTTATTCAGGTAACCTTCAAGGATAAGCATTTTATTGAAGCTGATCCGACTAAATTGAATACTTTGGAACTTTCAAATTTGCTTGATGGTCATTCCAGAAAATTGGCCATGAAAGAATCCACTGAAAACTAAGTGATTTCACACTACAAATATTTTCTATTGTTCAATAATGATGGATACCCATGTTTCCACACATTAATTATTCGTAGCAATGGAATTACTAAAATCAGTTAGATCGCAAAGCCATTTTTCCCGCTACTATATCTATTTGCTTATTTTACTTATAGGGCAGTTATAGATTATATGGGCAGTCAAAAAGTTGGTTAATATGGAAACTATGTATTTTTGAAAAACCATCCTTCCTCTTTATGTGCTGTTGAAGACGTTGCATACAAGGCTAGAGAAGGAGATCTCCCATGTACCGTGTAAATATATGAACTTACTCTCAATTATTCTACTTCAATATATTTTTCAAGGTAGTGTAGATGAAAAAATGAAATGATTTGTTAAAAATTACAAATTTATCTATTTTATTAATTGATGTAAATTTCGAGGGTCATCGTATACCCACTGCAACTTTAACAAACCAGATAAGGTTGGAAGCAGACACATCTTAACTTGCAATTCAAGTGCACTTGTCTTGTATTTAGACACTAGTTGTTTTAACTGTTCAGTTACTAGATCTTTGTCTTTTATAAGATCCGAAAATCTGGAACCATACCCTAAAAATTCTAAAAACTGAGAATCATTTATAAATACAACTTCAAATCTTCTTTTAAAAACAATTGAAATCGGATTTAAATGATAAATTTCTGTTTGTGATAAATTATTATATATTAAAAAGTCAATATCATGTATATTTCGAATCATGAAATACTCTGATTGTAAAGCTGAGGCGCTTACTGATAATTTCCCATCATATATAGTTAGATTTGTTCCACATACCTTAATTGGCTTATCTA
This sequence comes from Saccharomycopsis schoenii, assembly GCA_010994365.1. NCBI lineage: Eukaryota > Fungi > Ascomycota > Saccharomycetes > Ascoideales > Saccharomycopsidaceae > Saccharomycopsis > Saccharomycopsis schoenii. The sequence goes on along the minus strand of JNFU01000008.1, from coordinate 232,796 downwards.
AAAATTCTACTTTATCAAAATTCATAGCATCATTTGTGCTGTAAATCGGAATATCTTTTGAGTGTGTATAATTTTTCTTTGTTTCAATATTAAAATTTTCTCTATACACAATACTACCTTCCGAACTTTCGGCATCATCTTCGAGCTCTTCATATAATGAATCATCCACATCTGCATAATCATAATCCATATCCTTTTCTAATGATTTAATAGTATCAAATTGACCATTTATCAGCTTCTCGTCAGTTCTACTACTTTTGGATACATCTAATGTTATCGGAACCTCTATATCATCATTTATAAAAGAATGCTTATGAATTATTTCTTCAATATTACTGTCTGATAGATATGAAGCATCATCATCATCATCATCTGGATAAAAGTCTACTCCGTATTGTCTCTTTTTTAATGCTTTATTTTCATCAATAAAACCCTTATAAGCCTGTAAGTATTCATGGAAATCATTGTCTTCCGATACTGCCCACTCTATTCCGCAAACATTGAGAATGTTATTAAATAATGTATTAACCAATCTCTTATTAAGTTTAACAAATTGGTAATCAATTAAACTAATTGAGTGTATTTTTCCTTCAAATCCAAACGATGAAAATTTTGTTAGTGCCTCCACCATGACAAAAAGATAATTTTCTTTGAAATAACTTTCACGAGTACCAAATGAGAGATTATATTCGTCTATATCTATTATTCTATTTAATGAACGGGAATAATTTGCTAGTACTCTATCGACAGAATTATCAAAACATATTAACGGAAAAACTTCATTAGGCATTATCATATGGTTTCCAATAAAATATGAATTCATCTTATTTTCGTTTGAATATCCTGTAAAATCGGTCACTAAAACCTTAGTGAATTTCAGTGATTTGACAATCTGAAGCACTAAAAAAGGAAGTTTAATTATACTACCTTGCTTCTGTAGTTCTGTTATATCCGATATTTGTCTCACAAGGCTCATTTGAAATTACAAATATTAGATAAATAGCGTATAGTTGAAAATTTCAACTCTGAAGGTTATGTCCTTTTTACAGTTTGTTTTGAATAATTTAACTTTATTCTCGATATCCTTGAAGGTAACTCAAAATGTTGAACTAATAATGTATAAAGCGCTGGTCTTTTTTTTTTTTTTTTTTTTTTTTGAAAACAATATTTTAATATTAAGACTTAGGTGAAAAAAATGGGAGTATATTTCTGCAATGCTCATCTCTTTGATTTCATACTACTTTTCATAAAATTACTATAAAAATAAAATAAAGTTATCAGTATTTATATATATATATATATATTATAAAGCTCGAACTCTTGTTTTCAAATAATAAAATAAATAGAAAATGCCATCTACGCATAACAAAGATAAACCATGGGATACTCCAGATATAGATAAATGGAAGGTTGATGAATTCAAGGAAGAAGATAATAAGTCAGGACAATCATTTGCTGAAGAATCTAATTTTGTTATATTATTTCCAAAATACCGTGAAGAATATTTAAGACAAATATGGCCAGAAGTTACAAAGGTTTGTGAAAGTCGCAGATTATCATGTATATTGAATTTGGTGGAAGGTTCTATTACTGTTAAAACTACATTAAAGACATTCGATCCATATGCTATTATAAAGGCTCGTGATATGATAACTCTTTTATCTCGTTCAGTTCCATTCCCACAAGCGGTTAAAATTTTGAATCAAGAGGATATTGGATGTGATATTATCAAGATTGGAAATTTTGTATCCAACAAAGATAGATTTATTAAAAGAAGACAAAGACTCGTCGGTCCACAGGGTAATACGTTAAAAGCCTTAGAATTGTTGACTAACTGTTACATTTTGGTCCAAGGTAATACTGTCAGTGCTATGGGCCCGTTTAAAGGTTTAAAAGATGTTCGTAGAGTGGTAGAGGATTGCATGAAGAATATACATCCAATTTACAATATTAAGGAGTTGATGATTAAGAGGGAACTATCGAAAAAGCCAGAATTAGCAAATGAAGATTGGAGTAGATTCCTACCAAATTTTAAGAAGAGAAATGTTGCTCGCAAGAAGCCTAAAGCTGGTAAGAATGCTGCTGCTAAAAAGGTTTATACGCCGTTCCCACCGGCCCAAACCCCTAGAAAGATTGATTTACAAATTGAAAGTGGTGAATATTTCTTGAATAAAGAAGAGAAGAAGGCTAAGAAATTGCAAGAAAAACGTGATAAGCAAAAAGAAAAACGTAAAGAAAAGGATGATATTAGAAAATTGGATTATATTGCGCCAGAGGAAGATTAGGCTTATTGATATTTATTCGTCATAATTTTTTATATATTTTTGTCAAAAAATAATTATTGATTTGTTTATTTTGCAAATTGTAGTTTTTCTATTAAATGTCATTATCATCTAAATTATACTTTCAAAGCATTTACATTTAAGAATGCAGAAAGGAATTACTACCTGACTAGGAGTTGTAAAAAATCACAAAAAAAAAATTGAAATGAACATGCCGAACTTAGAACGATGATACGAAAAATCTACCTTGAGAAAGGATAAGTTCAACCACTTAACCGGCTTAGAATGGATAGTGTTATCCAAAAATATAATTATGGTAATGATCCAAGAGAAGTAGTAAAAAGGTACTCTTTACCAGATATTCAGAAAACAGATCGAAAAGTGAATTTATATATCTTTATTCATGGTGGAGCATGGAGAGATCCAAATAATACATGTGATGATTTTGATAAGTTTTCCCACAACATTTTGAGAACTAGGCCAATAAATAGTCAGAGAGAAATCGAAATATATTCCATAGATTATAAGTTATCGCCAGTTTTCAAGCATCCAGATTTTTTACACGATATAGTTAGAGCAGTTATCAAGATTCTACAAATATTTAATATTACAAATATTGATGAATTATCTAAAACAATAGATAAAGTTTGTATTTGTGGCCATAGTGTTGGGGCTACTTTAGCATTACAATTAATTAACTGTGGAGATTTTAAAAGTATAAGTTTCTTGAATGAAACTGATAAAAGGTTATTAGGAATATTGCTCAAACAAAAAGTCACCAACTTAATTTTATTGGAAGGTATCTATAATTTGAGATCCATGCTTGAAGCGTACCCAGAATATAAAGGTTTTGTCGAAGAAGCACATGAATCATTGAATCATGCTTACAAGGCTACCGAATTCACCGATTTGATAAGTACTAAAAAAAGTGAGAACTTTAAAATATTGATAGTTCACTCGAAGAAAGATGAATTACTATCACTAACACAACCTAATGAATTCATTGAAAATTATAAAAGAAATTTTAATATCTCCAAAATCTATGACGATTTTGGGAAGCATAATGATGTTTATGTCAATGAAAACGTATGTTCAATAATAATTGAAGAAACTAAATTTATTTAATAACTTTTGTTGTACATATGGATTAGTAACTATTAAATTTATATTAAACCTTCTTCATTACCAAATACTTTCTTTCTCCACTCTCTTAATCTTTTCTTCTTAGAAACTTTTCTTTTATCCCTTTGTACTAATTCTGGATCTCTGTAAGGAGCTAACTTCTTTAGACTAATATAATCATTCAAGTCACTATCAGAAGCAAGCAAGATTTCTCGCTGTGTTAAACCAAATGTTTCAGGTTCAACTTTCTTGTATTTGAATTTAATATCATTATTATTGTCCCGCTCCTTTTCCTCATCCTTCTCAACCTCTTCTTCAATTTTAAAAATATTGGATTGAACAATTTTTTCAGCATGATCTTTCAAAGATTGCTTTTCTTTCTTTTTGGATTTTTTTTCCGTTAGTTTATCCTTCTTTGACTTTTTCTTTGGTGGAAGTTCTTCTTCTTCTGCTGCCCTTTCTTCCTCTTCTTCATGCTTATGTTTCTTTTCCTTTTCTTCATAGAATTCGTTCATGATTTCATCATCCTCATCAAATACAGGCTTACCCTCATCAGCGTAGAAATTCTCATTGAATATTTCACTCATTTTGCTATCCCATTCAGCATCATTGAAATCATCCTTTAATAAAGAATCACCAAAAACTTTACTAATCACTTTAATATCAATAGCTTTATCATGCACATTGCCGCTCTGGTCACCATTGATAGCATTTTTAATTTCTTCAAGACGATCCATAACTGTGTTTACTTTTTCTTGTTTCTTTTTCTTCAATTTCTCTTCATGCTGCAATTTTTCTTCTTTTTTCTTCTCTTGCTTCTTTAAACGTTGTTTCTTTCTACTATTCATATTGGAACGACGCATAGTCGCTTGATTTCTTGCATATGAAATAATATCAGCACTTGTAGAATCTTCATATCTATGATTATAGATTCTTTCAAAATTCTCTGCAGCCTCATCAAATTTCTGCTCCCTTTTAATTTCATCTTTATCATCTGTACCAATATCCATAGTTTCAAAATCTGTTTTAGATTTTGGAATCCAAGCATTCTGCTCGATAAACGAAGAAAGAAATCTGTCTTCATCAACATTTGGATCAGGAAGCACAACTGATGCTTCTTTAGTATTATGGTCTTCTTCGGAGTGTTTACTTGGCTTTTTCTTCAAGAATCCATCATCATCGTCAGCACTCTCATCTCCTTCAAAGACATCATTAATTTGATCTAATAACTTGTTTCTTTCATCTCTTTGAATTTCCACGTATGTCTTTGGTTTATCTTCTTCTTCTTCAATATCTTTACCGCCATTTTCAAGAAGATTCATACGATGATAATCTTTCAAATAAATTGGTTTTTCTGATTTGTTTTCTTTAGATAACAAATCAGCAACAGCTTCTTCAGGACTTTTAAAAAATTTAATATCTTTGTTCAACAAAATGGATCTATCATCACTTTTTAAAGCTGTTAAAACCTTATTAATTTGCTGATCTGTTTCCGGATCCAACAATTCTCCAAACTCATCTTCTTCTTCTTCCTCAGAATCTTCTTCTTCTTCTCCTTCTCCAGATTCAGATACTTCTTCCTCCTCATCTTCAAAATCATGCATCTTTTCAGCAGATACTTCTTTTATATTTATAGTCTCTTCCTTGTTCTTCAGGGATACATTATTGAATCCATCCTTTTGTTCCTTTTTGAGTTCAATATCTCTAGCCTTTCTGGCAGCAGACTTCTTTCTAGGCATTTCTTTTTCTGAAAAAAAATAATGACTTTAGACTTATATTTTTAGTTAAGACTTCTTAATATTATTACTAGGATGAATAAATAATACGGTGGAAAATCAAACATTTTTCAAACTTATCATCTCATCTCTGTTTCTGAGTATGTTCGAAAAAAGTGAAAAAAAAAAAAAATTAAAAAAAACGGGTTATGATCCCAAGCAAATTAATTGGATCTTATGAATTTGGCTATCACGTGGTTAGCCTTACAAATCATGTAATTTCTATAACTTATACTCTTCAGTCCAATGATAGTAAAACATCGTTAAACATAATTAACAATTAAATTTCCTTTTCTGGACTTTTATTTGTTGATCGAAAATTAAAAATATGAGAAAAAAATATCAATCAATAAATAAATAAAAATTGCCAACAATAAACTTTCAAAAAGTGTATAATAGGAAAATAAAATTGAGGTAGATAGACTATCCCACGTGTGATCAGTTAGTGAACTTTATTATACCTATAGCGATTCGATTAACATGCATAATAATACAATACAATCTCAGATGTACTTAAATTTTTTTCCAACTTGGGCATCATTTATTCAATAATCACCCAGCGAGATTATAAGGGAAAAACAAATTTGAAGCATTCATTTTATTTCGCTCTTTGTGCACAGATAAAAAAATCAACGGGGGAAGAAAACTTACTTACTATTATTGATTTTTTGAATGATGCTGAATAAATATAGTTAAGAATTATCATACACAATAAGAACGACAGTAATCAAACTGCATTTATACTAAGCAACATCCTGTTTCTTTTATCCTTTATTTTGTTCTGTTGTTTAATTTTCTATAGATAGCAATCAATCATTTTTGATACATCGCCACCAAGAAACAGAATTATGCTTAGTAGTTTCCATTAAAAAACAGCTCTTCCCTCTCAAACTTAAATGAAAATAGACAAGAAAGATAAAAAGTCTTTTTTTTCATCATTGTTATACTCTACCTTAGTAGATTAAAGTGATACCATAATAAAGAACACTATACGATCCAAAATTTACAAAACAATAATCTTATTATGAAATTCGGAAAGCATTATCAAGAACAATTACAAACCCTGGGAGTTCCACAGGAATGGATCGATAAAGCTGTGAAGTATAAAGAATTGAAAAAAGTAATACACAAATACATGATCAATCTTGAAAAATTGGGGTTAGATAAAGACTGCTTAAAAATCTTGCTATCCGAAGGCGAACTGCAGATTATTATGAATGACACAGATTTTGAATATTCACAAGAAAGAAAGAAGCAGGGACGAAAATTGGATGATGACGAATTAGTGAGGATGACTACAAATTCTTCTGAATTTTCAATTGGGAAATATTTGAATAGAGATAGGCCATGGACTTTCCAAAAACAAAAGCAACATAATGTATATGCATCATCTTCAGCATCGATAATTTCATCACAGGAAGATTTTCATTATAAAAGGAATCCATTTGATACCAACATGTCTTTGCCTGGATCTACAGCATCATCAATTTACAGTTTTGATGAATTTAATAATAGTAGGGAAGTGAATGCAAATGACAATGCCATTCCGCAAAATATTATTAATGATGAATATGTTGACAAAAGAAGAAAGATTGGACAATTTTCAGATGAGGAATTTGATGTTACTATAATAGCATTGCTGGAAAATGATATTGAATATGAGAAACCTTTTGCTAAATATCGACTCAACGATAGCGAGCAATATTCACATCCAAGATTGCAGTTGTATCTTATAAATCCAGCGTACAATAATAAATGCATACAGCAAAGCAGAGAAGGAACGAATAAAGATGCTTTATCTGAAGGGATAATCCTGAAAGTGTTTCGATATTTTAATGAGATAAGTAAAACAGAGAAGTTAAAAGTTGAAAATATTAAATTTCCGTATATATTGATCAATATTATTGCCAACAATGACGATTATTTTTTCCGAACCATAATTGACGAAATTGATGGATTAAACACATTAATTGAAGAACAACATAAATATTTAGGTGCCAAGATTCGAAATACTAAGAGAATGGTAGAATCATTCAGTAGACCAAATAAGTTTAGAAGTGATAAGAGTATTTGGAGGCAAATATTTGAAATTTACACTGAGTATCGAATTTTTTTCCAGACAGATGATCTCCATGGTGAGAGACCCTTCGGCGAAGCTGAGCAGCGATTAATATCATTTCAAAAAGAGATAATCCAATCACATTTATCATCTAAATTTAATCATAAACAATCAAGATTGGCATTGAAAGAATTTATTGGACTTAATGCTGAATTACTAATTTCCTTAAAATACACTTCGTTGAATAAAATCGCAACCCAAAAAATCTTGAAGAAATTTGATAAACAAACTTCATTCGGTATTAAAAGCAAATTCCCGTCTATATTTTTAAATAACGGTAATTCTTTTTTGAAGAAATCGATGGTATATGACATATATACCAGTATATCTTCTGAGGTCGTATCTATAGTTCCTATGATTGAAAACCACTATGATTGCCCAGTTTGCTTCATGTTAGCATATCGGCCAATTACTCTTGATTGTGGGCATACGTTTTGTTTGCAATGTGTGCTCAATATGAAAAATGAAATATTAGCTAAAAGGAAAAAGAAAAAACATCCAAGCAGTAACATTGAAGATGGGGAATTTGACGAAGAGGATGCTTGTCCAGTTTGTAGAGCACATACTATTGAACTTGCAGATATCACCAATATCAATTTAGAAATGATGAACTTTATGGAATTACATTTCCCTAAAGAATGTCAAGAAAAAATTAAATTGAGAAGGAAAGAAATCGATGAAGAAAGACAACAAAAGTATTATCAGTTGGTAAATCTGAGAGAAGGTGCGGACTGTGTGATATGCTAATGTATATCGTTGTAAAATATATAAATGGCAAATAAAGAAGACTTTTTTTTTATTAATAGTTATAATATGTATATTCAGTTGTTTCCAAATGTTATGATAATTTTAGTGTTACGATAATAAACCGGATCTAGTTATTAATGATGAATTAAGCTTTTCTCTATATAGAACAGTTGCCCCTTTTGCTTAACTTATAAAAAGTCTAATATTATGAGAAAACGCGCGTAAAAACTTGCATTTATAGATAACAGCATAACAAAAGCTTGACCTGCTGAACGAGAATGAGAAAAAAAAAAGAAAAGAAAAAACCGAAGAATAATGAATATTCAAAAGAAACAATGCTACCTTCATGTAATTTATAAATGGACACTTTCTTGATCTATTTATATATATCCAGCTAGATAAATATATACTGCGAGATATTTTGACTCTCTTGTTTTTGTAGGGTTGGATAAGAATTAAATAAGAGATATTATAATAGCAAAAATGACTTCTCCTAATTATAATTCCAATTCTAGAGCAGTACCAATCAAAAGGAATCAAAGAAACTCTTTTCTTGATGCAGGCGGCCCAAATTCGATCAATGAATTTGCTAATTCCTATTCCAGAATACAAAGCCATTTTTCAAATATCATCATAGCTCAAGAACAAGCTCCCCCTCCTCCAACATCTCCATTTCTCAACAATAATCCTGCAAATAGAAGTATACCCGACTTAACAAATTCCCCAAATAATAATTATTATGGGAGTATTGAAGATTACGATGACGACAATAGTGACTTCAATGATCCTAGTGTTTGGTCACAAGCATTAGATGACGAGCTGCAGTTAAACTTTCCACAGCAAAATACTCCTCGTGGGAGACAGTTTTCGATCATTTCAAGATATAGCACTCGACCAGAAGATAGAACCATAGCTGCCAAAATTGAAGGTAAAAGTACAGCTCCACAAACTATTTTTAACTCTATTAATATCTTGATTGGGGTTGGACTTTATTCATTGTCATTTGGTTTTAAATATTCCGGACTTGTGTATGGTGTCTTGTTATTAATTATTTGCGGCTGTGTCACTGGTTATTCAGCTATTTTGATCGGTCGTTGTTTAAAATTGAACAATACTTTAATGTCATATGGAGACCTTGCTAAGTATTGCTATGGAAACACTGCATTTCTTTTTGTTGTTGTTTCATTCTCTTTAGATTTGATAGGTGCGGCAGTAGCATTGATTCTACTATTTTCTAACTCCTTTCATACATTTTTCCCGAATGTCTCGGAGTATGAATTTCAAATTATGTACTGCTGCATAATTTTAACTATTTCATTATTGCCATTGAATATTTTGGCTAATCTAAGTTTCATTGGAATTGTTTGCACAACAGGGACTGTGATTGTATGTATAATTGCAGGGCTTTCAAAGCCTAAAGGGCAAGGATCCCTAATTTCTCCATCTGCAATTTATTTTTTTCCGTTAGAATCAAAATATTTGTTTGTTTCACTAGGGATTTTTTTGGCTCTTTTTGGAGGACATGCAGTTTTTCCAGAATTGTATCAAGATATGAGACATCCATCCAAATTTGGAAAGTCAATTACAGTAGCATTTTCATTTACTGTTTGTATAGATATGATTGCTGCATTGATCGGATATTTGATGTTTGGTAATGATGTGGATGAAATTATGACTAATTCTGTAATGACTTGTGAAGGGTATCCTAAATGGGTGCCTATGGTATTATGTTTCTTTTTGGGTTTAGTTCCTTTGACTAAGGGACCATTGGTTATTAGGCCAGTAGCAACAGTACTTGACCAATATTTTAATGTTTATGATGATCCTAATCCTTATCATTTTATGAAGATTGTGGATAAAGGAATAGTCGTATTTATTGCATTTTTAATAGCTAATGTGTGCACTAGTTTTGCGCAGGTGATGGCGGTTATGGGGTCATTGATCTGCTTCACTATCTGTATTACATTACCTGTGATGTTCTACTATAAAATGTACTATGATCAATTGCCAGTTTGGAAGAGAAGACTGTTTGAATTAGGGATCTGTGTTAGTGTATTTTTGACTATTACTGGTACTTATGCTGCCATTTTTTTCTGAGTTTTATTGTTCGAACTAGAAGTAAATAAAACATATTTACGATTATCAATTATATTATCTTTCTCCAATATTGTTATAATTCATATTCATTTTTTATCTTGTGCATGTAATAATATATTAATAATAAACAAATACTGTAGCATATGTGTCTGTGTATATCCTAATAAAAAAGGAGGTCTTGTGCCATATGAATCACAATTCTGGAATGACCTGGCATGTGTCAAACTTTCGGTGTTCTAATGCTTAGTGTATAGATGTGTTAATGTATTAATGTATTAATGTATATGTTGATTGTTGTAATTTTTTATTGATGTAAATAGTTAAAGGTGGCTTGGTGTGCATCCTCAACAATTTTTCACTCTAATTATTGTTACTTGAAAAATAATAAATGTCTTGTGACTCCACGTGGGGCCCAGAATTCCCCTTTGTGAAGAAAGATGTTGATGACCCTCTCAGTTAAGCAACAAACGTTTTCCATTAAAATTGACTTCATATAATTTTCATCTTCAACGCCCATTGTATATATAAACCTTTCTATTTTCCCCTTCTCTCTTTTCTATTTTCCAATTTCTTGGTGATAGTACATAAATTAAGAACAAATAGGATGGCACCTAAATTTAGACCTGGTCAACCACGATTTGTAGTTCCTCAAGTAGGTGATAAAATAGATGAGGGCCTAGATGCAGACGCCGATGCTACTTTGAAATTTGTTCCTCTTACTCCACAATATTCAGTAGCCAGCTTGAATTACATAATTGATAGACATGCGAGAATAGGTTCCACATTATCATTATCCATGTTCTGGAGTATGAAAAGCTTTCCAATTTTTATATCCATTAATGTTCTTATATTAGCAATTAGACTTTCCCCTCAATTAAAGTACAATCATTGGTATAATTTGTTGGATGCTACCAATTTCATGCAATTTATGATTTTTTTAACTGCTAGTTTAGCTTCTTCTTTGCTTTTTTATAAAAGATGTTGCTGGTATATCAATGAAGAATTAGATCAGATTAATGAAACTGGTGACAGCAAGTCATTCAATGGAACAAGTTTAAAAAGCTTTGCAGTCATGGATACTGAAGATGAATATCTCAAATTGACAGAAAGTGGTAAGCTTCCGTTTGTCGAAGGTTCTCAAGTTGTATTATATAGAAATGTTCCAATTGGCATTGTATCGGTTCAAAAAGACAACGAATCGCAAGAAAAGGAGCATTCCGATAAATTTGTCATTTCAGCCTTGGCGGTCAAATATGTATATATAAAAGCAGGTCTTTACATCGATCTAAGCGCATGGGCTATCAATTATGTGAAAAAGAAGCCTAATAGAAAAAATAGAAGTACATTTCTTGAAATTGAAATTTATGATTTTGAAGATGCTGTGAAGCAGGCGCTATTGGAAAATGGTTTCAAATGTATTGCTACTAAGCTTATCGATCATAAAGTTATCGGTCAATATTTTGGTCATACTAGATCAGTTTATAGATATACTTTTTGAGTTTTCTTTTTTCTCTTTTTAGAAATATGTACGCTTTATAAATAGCAATTAGCAATAAAAAGTCTTGGGTATTCTTTTTAAATTTACAATATAATAATAAACACTTGAAAAATTTTTTCTATTTAGCAAATCATGGTTGTCGGATAAACGTGATCCTTAATTTACACGGTTTCTCCGCCATATTATTTATAAGACATTAGCTGCATATATTAATAATAATTTGAGGGGTGGAGGAAAGTTTTTCCGATCAATAAGTGACTATCCCACAAAATGTAAAAAAAAATGTACGAATTAAAGTACGTAAGCACTTTTCTGGGGGAAAAACTATAAAAAACAGCAAACGGAGAACGAATATTTTTTAACATTGAAAATCATGCTTTCAATCTTGAAAAGTCTATAAATATGGCAGAAATTCCGGTGTTTTTTTGCTGCTTTTGTCTGGCACAGTTATTTTAAGTATTTTGAAAGAAGGAGACGAAGAAAAAAGAAAATATATTATTTTTTTATTTATATATCTGTTTTCAAAAATTAATTTAAATTTATTCAATTCAAACAGTGATATTTCATTATGGCCGCTGAAAAACCTTTAAACATTGGTATCGTTGGTACAGGTGTATGTATTTTCGACGTTCAATTCAAAAACAAAATTCTATATATATCAGTTCACTAATACTAACATGAATTTTAGATCTTTGCTACTGATAATCATTTACCAAACATTCAACATCTTGACAAACAATTCCAAGTCGTGGCCGTCGCTAATCGTACAATCTCAAAGGCTGAAGTTTTTGCTGAAAAGGCAAAAGTTTCCGACAAATCAAAAGTTTACTCTAACTATGAGGATTTAATCAATGACGATTCGGTTGACGTCATCGACGCGTTATTGCCTGTTGAATATAATTATGGGATTATTGAAGCTGCTGTCAAAGCAGGAAAACCAATCTGTATTGAAAAACCAATCGCTAATAATTTAGAGAACGCTCATAAAATTGTCGATTTGTCCAGATCTACGGACGTCCCAATTGCAATATTGGAAAATTGGCTTTTTAAAGCAGCTTTAAAAGTTGTAAAGCCTTTGATGTCCCAAATCGGTGAAGTTGCAGGTTTCAATTACACTGCCACTGGTCCATTTGACGCAAAGCGTAAGTACATTGATACTCCATGGAGAGCTCATCCAAAACATATTGGTGGTTATTTATCAGATGGAGGAGTTCATCAATTAGCATTCCTTGTCGATGTTTTGGGTGAAGTTGATACGGTGTCCGCCTATACTAAGCAACTTCAAAAAGAAAGCGGCGCAGATGATATCTTATTCTCTAGTATGAAATTAAAGAGTGGTGGAATTGGTACATTCACTTATGGCTCTGCATTTGGACCTGTTGAAAAACGTGGATTATTTGTCATTTATGGAACTAAAGGTTCTATCTTTTACAATTTTTCTCCGCTGGATTTTAAACCTTACGTGATTTTCAACAATGGAAAAGAAGAGAAGAAAATCTTTGTAGAATTTCCTGATGAATCAGATGGTTTAATCCAAGAATTTGAAAATTTCCATGAGGCAGTGGTTAAAAATGATAAAAAATTAATAAGAGGTACCCCGGAAATTGCATTCCATCATTTAGCTATTATTGATGCTGCTCTTAAATCTTCAAAGAATGATGGTAGTTCTGTTAAAGTTGAAGGTTATTAAAAATAACTGTGGAAGAAGTCGAAGTTGCTTTATTTAACTCTGAAACGTTTTCTTGTTTATATTTTGTTTTACACGTTTGATTTATTTTTATAATATTATTTAACATGAATAAGACAACACTAGACAGAATTACTAAAGATTGCTACACTGTTGTCAAGTGCATCAACATATTCTAAGAAGATGTTGATAAACGGATGTATCTACAAACGGGTGTATGCATGTTGTACATGTATTTATCTAATCAAAACGTAGAAGAAAAAAAAAGAGTCGTGAATACATTGATGTAATTTCAATCGTATGCACTCATTGACTTTCTCTCCCTGTTGTTCTCTTTCTCAATCACAATACTGATAACGAACATAAAGAAAATATATAAGCACGTAGCTGGACATGTTGGTCAAGACATGTGGGATTCAAACTTATGAAGCTGCAAAGGTTGCAATTTATAATAATACTACGTTTATAGGAATAATTCAAGTCCCTAACAGAAAGAGGACATTGGATGATCTTTCTATAATTGAATCTATTCATAGCGATATATTATCTAAAAGAAAATGCGGAAAAAAAACAGGATCCTTTAATTGGGAACAGTTTATTGATGAGAATCTCAAAATTAGTGATAACAATGAAGGAATTAATTACACAGATAGATATTTAAAAATTTCGAAGCAGTTGGAGAGTCATGGACCTTTCTTAGTCGGGGTTTTCAGAAATCAATCCATAGAAGAAATTGAAAATTTATTACAGTTGAATGAGAATTTAGGTGGGGGTGATGATAGACTAATTGATATAATTCAATTACATGGAAATGAAAATAAAAAAGATTATGTGACTCATTTCGCTAGTAAATGGAAAATTCCGGTAATTACCAGATACCTAGTTAATGATTTATCGCAAGAAAAAGGTTCTATCTTACAACAGTTCAACAAATATTTACCATTAATGATTCTTTTAGACAGTGACAGTGGAGGTGATGGGAAAACATTAGATTGGGATCTAATCAATGAATTAAATGAATCTAACGAAAGTATACCAGTTATGTTGGCAGGGGGACTAAATTGTGAAAATGTAAAACAAGCAAAAAAGACAATTACAAATCTTATTGGTGTTGATGTTAGTAGTGGAATTGAAACTGATGGGGTCAAAGATCTTGAAAAGATTAAGCTATTTATTAAGAACTCAAAATTATGAGTGGATTTCATGTTATGTTACTTATGTTACAGATAGAACTAATTTAAAATCAATTTCCAAAGAGATGTGGTTTATTAACATAAAATTATAATATCTCGGACTTAACCTCCGAATCGCAGAATTTACTCTATGCCAAATCCACTATAGCATAACTTTATATATCAATACCTATATTTCTTTCAAATTTCAGTTTTTTTATATTCGCTGTTCGCAAGCATTATCAATGATACATTTTGTATTAATCCTGTAATTTCCAGATTTTCGCATTTTTTTGAAACTCTTTTTACATGTATGAATCAGGTAGCTATCTTGCAGCCATTTTTTTTTTTGGCCGTCACAAAATCTGAGAAAAGGAAAAAGAAAAAAAATTTTTTTGAAAAAAAAATATCATAATGAGTTAAGTAACTTAACATTCGAATTTTCATTCTATAATACTTAAGAACTCTTCTCTTCTATACATAAATTAGTCAAAATAACATAAAAAGAAAATGTCAAACGAGTTAATTTTAGCTGGTAAAGCTCAACCAATTCCTTATTCTGTTCTAATTGCTGGCTCTTTAATTAATGAGCATAAAAGTAATAGTATTAATATCAAATTTGTTGACGAAAAAGTTGTTTCCAAAGAACATAAAGCAGCTGCAAGTTTAAATAACGAAATTTTTGGTACTGAAGAAATTTTGAAAAAATTAAGCTCTGAATTCCCAGATTATTTGATCTCTAGTCCAATCATTGAAGAATGGGTTGAATATTCTACAAAATTAACTACTAAAAATTTCAAAGAATTATCTGAAACTTTGAAAAAATTAGAATCTCATTTAAATTTCAGATCTTATATTATCAGCTATAAGATTTCCATGGCTGATATTGCTATTTGGGGTACTTTAAGATCTAACCCTATTGTTGGTTCCATTATTAAAAACAACGTTTTCATCAATATTTCAAGATGGTACAATTTCTTGAATATCAAATTTCAATTTGCATCCGAGATTTTACAAGCTTCTATGAATGATTTAAAAAAATCATCTGCAGCAAGTGGTAAAAAGAAAGAAGGTCATAAAGCCAATTTTGACATTGATTTACCAGGCGCAGTTATGGGTAAGGTTGTTACTAGATTCCCACCTGAGCCATCTGGATATTTACATATTGGACATGCTAAAGCTGCTATTTTGAACCAATATTTTGCGCAAGCTTATAAAGGTCAATTAATTATTAGATTTGATGATACTAATCCGAGCAAAGAAAAAACTGAATTTGAACAAAGTATCATTGAAGATTTGGATTTATTAGGGATCAAAGGTAATAAAATCACTTATTCTTCTGATTATTTTGATTTGATGTATGGTTATGCTATCCAATTAATCAAAGAAAATAAAGCTTATTGTGACAACACGCCTTTAGAAAAGATGAGGGCTGAAAGAATGGATGGTATCAAATCATCAAAAAGAGACAGTTCAGTCGAGGAAAACTTGCAAATTTTTACTAACGAAATGAAAAATGCTACAGAAAAAGGATTGGCTTATTGTTTAAGAGCAAAAATTTCATATGATTGTCCAAATAAAGCTATGAGAGACCCAGTTATTTATAGATGTAATTTGACACCACATCATAGAACTGGTTCTACTTGGAAAATGTACCCAACCTATGATTTCTGTGTTCCTATAGTTGACAGTACTGAAGGTGTCACACATGCTTTAAGAACTATTGAATACAGAGACCGTAATCCACAATATGAATGGTTCTTGACCAACTTGAACTTGCGAAAGGTTCACATCTGGGATTTTGCCAGAGTCAACTTTGTTAGAACATTGTTGAGTAAGAGAAAATTGCAATGGTTTGTTGACAAGCATTATGTCACTGGTTGGGATGATCCAAGATTCCCAACTGTTAGAGGTGTTAGAAGACGTGGTATGACTGTTGAAGGTTTAAGAAATTTTGTCATTTCACAAGGACCAAGTAAAAATATTATTAATTTAGATTGGTCATTAATTTGGGCTGTGAACAAAAAAGTTATTGATCCAATTGCACCAAGATACTCTTGTGCTTATGCTGACAATGTAGTTGAAGTTAATGTCATTGATGGACCAACCTCTGTTGTTGAAGAAATGAAACCAAAACACAAGAAGAATGAATCTGTTGGTAAGAAACCAGTCTACTACTATAACAAGTTATACGTTGATCAGGCTGATGCTGAATTGATTAAGGATAATGAAGAAATCACCTTCATGGATTGGGGTAACATTATTGTTGAAAAAATTGTCAAAGAAGATGGTATTGTTAAATCAATTGATGTTAAATTACATTTGGATGGTGATTTCAGAAAGACTGAAAAGAAATTGACCTGGATTGCTAACATTAGAGACAACATTGTTCCTATTGAGTTAGTAGACTTTGACCATTTGATCACCAAAGATAAATTAGATGAAGGAGACAACTTTGAAGATTTCTTGACTAAAGAAACTGAATTTAAAACATCTGCTCTTGGAGATGCCAACATCAAGAGTTTGAAAGTTGGTGATATTATTCAATTTGAGAGAAAAGGCTACTACAGATTGGACCAAATCGGAGACTCCAAAAGACCATACGTGTTCTTCACTATTCCAGACGGTAAAGCCGTCAAGAAATACGGTAACAAGAAATAAATGTTATATTGATACATCTCCTATAGTTTATTTATATTGTATGTTCATATTATTTTCTGATAGCTATTTTTTGTTTATAGTATGTAACTTGCATAGAATGGTCAAGGTTTAGGTGACCAATCAAAAAACGGTGCTTCTGTCTCATAACATAAATACCTGGTGTATAGGTTTTAGTATTTTATTTTCCCTTGGAATTTTGAGGGATTTTGCTTTCAGTTACTTTTTTTTTTTTTCCAATGTTCCTTTTCTCTATATTTTACCTATAAAAAAAAAAGGAAAAACTCCGTCGGACCAGCGTGCGTATATTGTATTAGAAACAAATTTATTATTCAGTTCGTTGTCCAAAAATAATAATGTAGCGAAAATGTTGAAAAACATGATAAATCCTTGTAATTCGCCACCATTTCCTTTTTTAAGTATATTATTTATTTTGAATTTTCTTTTACTTTTAACTTACTTTCTCTGTGGATGCTCAAACCATTTCGCTTCAAATCTTTAATTAATTCTAATCCATTCAGAATGACCTACTCCACTCGTCAAATTGGCGCTAAAAACAGTTTAGACTACAGAGTTTTTATTGAAAAAGATGGTAAGGCTGTCTCTCCTTTCCATGATATTCCATTATTCGCTGATGAATCCAAGAAAATCTTGAATTTTGTTGTCGAAGTCCCAAGATGGACCAATGCGAAGATGGAAATTAGTAAGGAACTCACTTTAAACCCAATCTTACAAGACACAAAGAAGGGTAAGTTAAGATTTGTCAGAAACTGTTTCCCACATCATGGTTATATCCACAACTATGGAGCTTTCCCACAAACTTGGGAAGACCCAACTGTTATACACCCAGAGACTAAGGCCGCTGGTGACAACGATCCTTTGGATGTCTGTGAAATTGGCGAAGCTGTCGGTTATACAGGCCAAGTCAAGCAAGTCAAAGTTTTAGGTATCATGGCTCTATTAGATGAGGGTGAAACTGACTGGAAAGTTATTGTAATTGACATAAAGGACCCATTGGCTCCTAAATTAAACGACATTGAAGATGTTGAAAAGCATTTACCAGGCTTATTAAGAGCTACTAATGAATGGTTCAGAATTTATAAAATTCCAGATGGTAAACCAGAAAATCAATTTGCTTTCAGCGGTGAAGCCAAAAACAAGGCTTACGCTGAAGAAATCATTGCCGAATGTAATGAGCACTGGAAGAAATTAATTTCTGGAGGCTTTAAGAATTCTGGCAACTCTGCTGTTGACGACATCAGCTTGAAGAACACAACTTTAGCTGACACTGAATCATACAGTACTGAGTCTAGTTTGAACATCCCAGCTGCTCACCCATTGCCTGATGAACCAATTGATTCGTCTGTTGACAAATGGTTCTTCATTTCTGGTTCCAGTTAAAGTAGTTCAATAAATTAATGTAAATTTTTGATTATTTTTTTCTTCTTTTATGTTGGACTAAACTCACGTAATTAAATGTACATATTAAATACAAAATAATGGAACATTGATTGAATTAAATAAGTCAAGGATGAATTGACTGTAGCAGCAAGTGAGTATCTGCTAGTAGAATAAAAAAATGTCTACTCCACATGTAAATGAAATTATTTGAAACTATTGCTATTTATTAGGTTAAAGAAAAATTTGGGAAATGAAGTACTCGTATTCTGTTGGATGCTAAGCATATGAAGGTATTAATATGCGTAGTTAAAAACCGAACAGAATAGGAAAAAAAGTATTTAAAAAAAAAGAGTTAATAATTTGTCTATCTATGGATTATTAAACATTTTTTATCTATCAAACTCTGTAACTTATCTATCAATAATGAATCAGCAAACCAATAACTCTGTAATATATTGGCAACACTCAAAATTTACTTGTTTGACAGGAATCTCATAGTTATATGGATCATGAACAACATATTGCTTCTTAACCCATGTTCTAAAATCAAGCAAATCATCATGAAAAAGATAATTATCAATCTGATGTTCTTCACAACAATGTTTTGTGAATCTTTTGATACTATGGAAATTAATGTAGCAAATTGGGCACTTTGCTTTTGGAGAATGTACTTGTCTAATATGAGCTCTTATTTCACTACTAGATTGAAAGTTGGATAAACCACAATCCATACACACAAAAACTTTTGACATTTCACGTTGGTCTATAATTATTAACTATGATTCCCAAAAAAAAAATACACTAGATATCATATTCAGACTAATAAATGTTTTGCAAAACAGGAAACGTACAAAATTCAATCCATCATGATATATATATATATATATATATTTCTTGCAGTAACTGTTATTATCCAAATAAATAGCTTGAATCTATTGCTAACTATAAGTAATACTTATAGTGTCGTGATTGATCACTTTCTACTGTTTACAGATATCCGTTTTCAGTTTTTTTTTTCTTGTTTTTATTATTCACTTTATGCATGTTGAGATTTCTATGGCAGATCTCATATACTTATATTTATTGCTTATATAATTTCGTAAGAAAATTTCCTTTTTTATATATCATTTTTGCAGAGAGTTAATTCTTCCTATTTTGTCCTGTTGGCTCACCCACTAGTTTTTTCTTTTTTTTTTTTTTTTTTTTTTTTTGATTTTTGATTTTTGATTTTTTTTTTTACGCATTTTTTTTTCTATGTTTTTGGAAAGATAGGAGAACTTCTTAACATAGATTTTACTTAGTTCGCTGATATACATACATTTATTGATAATCAACTATTTTATTGAATCATTACCATAAATAGATATCCATCTAAAGAAGCAAGGCCAAAAAAACAGACTTGTTCTATTGATAAATTTAATAATTTTTTATCCAAGTGTACCTAATTTATGTTTCTATGTTCATTCATAGTTTTGCTTGAATCCCCATTAATTTTTTTCAAAATTTATTCCTCTTTTCCTCATAAGTAATTTATCTAAATAAGAGTAAAATCACATAGATCCCAAAGCTAAAATCAAAAGAAAAGAAAATCTGGCACTACACTTCTAACACAATATGTCATCTGCACAGCAACATAAAAGTAAAAGTAATAATATGAAGAAATACAAGTTGGTATTTCTTGGAGAACAAGGGGTAGGTAAAACATCCCTTATTACAAGATTCATGTATGATACTTTTAATCCACAATACGCGGCTACAATTGGCATCGACTTTCTTTCAAAAACAATGTATTTGGATGATAGAACCATTAGACTTCAGTTATGGGATACAGCGGGCCAAGAGCGTTTCAGATCCTTGATTCCTTCATATATGAGAGACTCCAACGTTGCAGTTATTGTGTATGATATCTCCAATAAAAAGTCATTTGATTCTATTGATAAATGGATAGAAGATGTGAGATTAGAAAGAGGTTCAGATGTGATCATTGCAGTGGTGGGCAATAAAAATGATTTAGATAATGAACGAAGAGTAACTACAGATGAAGCAGAATTAAAATCTAAAAAATTGGGAGCTTCCATTTTTTTTGAAACTAGTACTAAATCTGGTAATAATGTGAAATTATTGTTCAAGAAAATCGCTCAATTACTTCCGATATTTGATGATGCTAACGGCGACAATAATAGTAATCTTAATACTGGTAAAAATAGTCAAAGTCAAATTATTGATGTAACAAATGAAGAAATCAGTCCTGAAGAATCTGGTTGTCAATGTTGAATGTTTACAACTTAAGTCATTATCATTATTCTTTCCATGTCTTCATTTATTTATTTAGTTTTATTTTTTTATTCTTTGCTTCGATCATTACAAATATGTATATTTCTGTTTTCCCATCCCTACAAAATAAATTCAAATTTTTATGATTCTCTATAGATAAGTTATAATATATTGTCATGATTTTTAAGATTCGTTATATTTTAAATCTAGGATAGCATTTGCGTCGATAAAAAATGCGAAAGAGAAAAAAAAAATTGAATATTTTGCAAGAATAAAAGCTGATTGTTATCCCTTGATCAGAGATAACTCAGTTCTTCCAAAAAAAAAAGAAAATGCAAATCCATTTTATAATCCAGAGTTGATAAATAAGCCGAGTTCATGTCGTTCTATGATCTTTTAAATGTGCCCAAAAATGCTTCTTTGCAGCAAGTTAGAACTTCTTATAAACAAATAATGTTAAGAGTTCATCCAGATAAGCAAAATAGCGGGCTGAATAATAGTAATTTGAAAACAAATCTCACATATATTACAAATTTACAGACTGCTTATAAAACACTAACTGATCCAAAATTAAGAAAAGAATATGACTTATCGGCTGATCACTTTAGCAGTTCACTAAAGTTGAATAATTTGGATGGCTTGGATATTTACAGTTTGGATGATTTTTCTGTTGAAGAGAATAAACAGCATATCATCAAATGGGTCAAGGATTGCCCAAGATGCCATTCAGAAGATGGATTGATACTAACTGAACATGATTTAGAAAATGGCAATGAACATAGTGATGGACAATTCTCAGTAGTAGTTCAATGTCTGGCTTGTAGCTTGTGTGTTCATGTAGCTTATCAGACAGCCTAATAATTCATAGTTTCAAAAATTTTTATGTATTTTTATAAGGATAGATAATTAGAATAATTTTTTGTATTATAGTAGAATAAAAACATCTAAGCCTTGGTTAAAATGTCTTCTTGCAGATAATAGTTCAATAAAGTTTTATTTTACAAGTAAATCTCTAATTAAATATTGATATATTGATTATTTACGTAAGTATTCTAAGCAAACAAATAAGTCAATTCTCTACCTCTCTTTTTTGATTGCAGCAATTTTGGTTCAAAATAACTATTATTAGTTTCTTTAAATTCATTAATCAATTGCAGTTGATTGGAGTAGTAGTATTTATTCATTTCCTGTAATTCCCATTTTAATGATTCTATTAATTCCTTTTGATTGACGTTGTTCTCACAAATTACTTTATTTAAATCAATTGGAAATGAGTCATTCTTGATATAAATAGAATTCTTCAATAATGAATAATTCAATTCAATTTTTTTCAAATATGTTCGCAATTCTATATTTTCTCGTTCTAAATCCCCGATTTTATTTTTTAATTTTTTAGTATATAAATATTCAGGGCTGCCATTTTTCTCATTGTCCATATCTTGCATTTTCAAACTATTTAAAGAATGTAGCAAAGATTCATTGAGAAAATCTTTATGATCTTTGATATTATTTTGATTTTTGATTTCTTGTTCATTCCTAGAATATC
Source organism: Saccharomycopsis schoenii (assembly GCA_010994365.1). NCBI lineage: Eukaryota > Fungi > Ascomycota > Saccharomycetes > Ascoideales > Saccharomycopsidaceae > Saccharomycopsis > Saccharomycopsis schoenii. The sequence continues at coordinate 210,418 of JNFU01000008.1, read as the reverse complement.
GAAGATAATTTTCAAGTTCAATTCTGTCTTCATAATCTAAAAAATTGACTAAAGTTGAACAAAGTGGGCTATTCTTAGAATGAAATCCTACTAATACAATAAAACGAAATATACTTTGAACTTGACATATCTTTTCATAAATAGTAGCTTTACTTTGTGGATTTAATAATATCTCAGGATCAATATTTGTTGAAAAGTAGTCCAGAGGAGTTTTCTTGGCGCTATTACCAATAATCTCAGATTCTTCATATCTATCATTGAATAGAATAGATTCATAATTCCTTTCTTGTTGAAAAAATACTTGGCTTTCTTTAGTAAAATTATCACACATCAATCTCATAATTTCTTGGAAATACTTAATTTTTACTTTAAATCCTTCATTATGAACTTGTTTTTTGTAAATATTTGTATCTATGAATAAAGATTCCCCTGTTATGCAAAAAAAATAATTGATTCAAGGTTAAGGGATCTGCAATATCATTTAAAGGGTGGTCATTTTTTACTGGACTATTTGGGAACAAACATAACTAAATATTTATTAGGAAACATGTAAAATTTTACTGTTTGATTACAATAATATAACCCGAAAAAATACATACCCAGTTTAATACAGCGCTAACAAAATTACCTTTCGAATTCTCCATTTATTGGTTTCAATATCTATATTTTTACAAATTTACTATAAATTTATTACTTTTCACATAGTTCTTGTAATTTGTTTTAATCCTAGGAGTGTAAAGATCCACAAGGTAGGTTTTCAAACAAAATAAGCATCGAATTTGAAGGCCAGAAAAAAAACTTTTTGAAACAAAACACACAAAGTCATAATAAAATTTCAGCCCATTAACATGAAACTCTTTTTAAAATTTCTATCTTAATAGGGGTTTCCGCTGCTTGTGACTCCTCTTTCTTCTTTCTGACACCTCGTTTTCTTTTTGCTTTTTCCTTAGGTTTTTCGGTATTTGTATCCTTCCTTTCTTTAATCTTCTCTGCAGCCTTCCCAGGACTAGATTGTGATTTTTCCTTCGCTGATTTAGCCTCTGTTTTGGATGTTCTCAAATTCTCTTTAGATTTCAGAGCAATAGCGGAACCTGATTCCTTGTTTGCGCGGCTACCTTTCTTCTTTGAAGTTTTTAGTGCTTTTTTACTATCTGAGTTAGCAGATTCTTCCGGCTTGATAGTTACATTAGTATCTTGTTTTTTGGCAACAATTTCTTTGGAATTGGAGTTAGTAACTTTATTATTTTTAAGCTTAGTCGTATTACTACTAGTTGATGATTTTGTAGATTCATTCTTCTTAGATGGTTTTCCCAATCCTTTTTTAACCTCCTTTTTGGATTTTTTCTTGTTTGATTCCATTTTTTGATTTATAGTAGGACTTCCCTCTCTTGATGCTCTCACAAGCGATCTAGAAATTATTTTTATTTCAGAACCCAGTGAACTGCTTTGTGCTAAACCAAAAGGAGATGCTTCCCTTGATTCTTTCTTTGAATTATTTTGAGAACTATCCTCACCAGAGTTGTTAACAGATTCGCAACCATCTGTTTCTATTTCATCAATTGATACACCTAAATTTGATAAAACACTACACGGTGCTGTCTGATCCTTCTTTACGTTGATAGGTTCTTTCCCTTTCAACTTCTTCGATTTAGATTTCTTATCTTCCACGCTTTTTTTCACCAGAAAGTTAAAGGATAACTCATATTCTGAAAATGACGAGGAATTTTGTAATCTCATTGTAACCTCTTCTAAATCAAATACATTATCGTTATGTGATAGCGTGAAATCGACACTGTTCGTTAAGAAATCTTGATATATTTCGTTATATTCTAAAGTATTTGAAATTTTTGTATCATTGAATCTGTAACCATTAGGCATCTCCGGAAATTCTGAACATGGTTTAATTATTGGCTTTAAATCTTTTATTTTTTCATCACTGAATACAAACTTTTCATTTAAGCCATTGAGAAAATCCTGCAATTCATTGTCTGTATCAAATTTCAAATATGCCTTCGAGAATTTTGGTTCTTCATATGGATTTGAAGGATATGCTCCTGTAATAAAATATCTTGAAGTATTGTAGATATTCTCAAGATATGACGACTTTAATATATCATAAAATTGATTCTCCTGTAATTGTGGAGGTAGCTTATTTATTAATATTTTAAAACCATCAAGTGAATCCCCCATCTTGTTATGAAGTTTACTAGTGTCTTTTGGCTCAATAATAAACTTCTGGAATTGAACACATATTAAGGAACAATATTATTGACTATTTGAAGCAAAACGATGATCAGTCTCTTTGACTCTAACATTTTGGAGTACCTACATATACATCGTGCGTGCACATATATTTTTTTTGTCAAAAAACGATCTTTCGTAGAGCAATAAATATAGTATTGGTATTGCAAATAAACCAAAAGTTCATACAACAATTTTGATGTGACGATACAGCTATTCAATCCATTAAAAAAACTAAATGTACATTTTGAGATGAATCTATAATTTTAAATTTATATAAAGATAAAATATCAGCTTAGAGATAACAGAAAAATAATATTTTTCAAAAAAAAAGAAAGAGGGAAGAAAATAATAAAACCAAATAAATAATACAAAATTTGATGCATACCGAATCACCAACCAAATGTCTTCAAAAAATTTCTAGGGCTCTTCATTTCAGCAGCAGCGCTAGCATACTGTTTCTTAAACCCATCAACTTTGGCTTTGTAGAAATCAATACTATCAACACAGTCACCAATCTTTGTAATATTAGAGTTGATTTGTTCCTTGATTTCCTTATTAATATTTTCAATATCATTATTCTTTTTTATAGAATGAAATAGTTCGTACTTCAATTGAAGGTTTTGTAGTTTCATTTCTAACATTTGCTTTTCAATTTTGAGAGACTCGTTGCTATCTCTTAATTTACTAATTTTCAGAGTGTGCTGTGATATCTCCTTTTGATAAGAATCATATAATTCATTGAGAGTTTCTGTATCGCCCTTAATCTTATCAAGTTTATCTTTGTTGGTTTTTTTTTCATTCAGTAGGTTGATTAATTCATCATTTGGGTTTATTGCACTTGTAGAATTACTACTGGAACTTAATGAGCTTTGAGAAGAATTTCTTGAAAGAAAATTGCTTTTGTTATTTTGTAAAGTATTACTACTTGAATTAAAGGACGTTAACTCACTGCTATAATTATTGATAGAATATAAAGATTTTGAATCGATCTTTTTAAATTCATCTTCATATTTGCTGAAGATAAATTCGAATTTAAAAGATTCTATTATAAGCTTATTAAGACCTTCAAAATCTAATTGCTTTTCTTCTTCACTTATGATTTCAAAAAGTCTATTAGATATCAAGAAATCTAATAAATCATCACCTTTCAACTTAAAAATTTTAAAATAATTCTTTTCAAAAATTAGCAAAATGAATTTAACCAAAAATTCAACACCTTGAAATATCGTATAATCAAGAATCTTGAATAAAAGAACACTACTTAAATCATATCTATAAAAGAACTCAAATACCATTCTTTCTAATACTAAATTTGTGGTTACTCCATTAATGGAAAAATAAATTAAAATTTCTGGGAAAATATCTTCTAAAATTCTATTGAATATGAAAACCAAACTATCCTTATTGGTTTCCGTGTAATAATTGGAATGCTTTGTTGCGATGTTAAGTTTCTTATTTTTTAAATAAGTCAAGTTTTGGCTGTTTAAATCATTATCAAAATTTAAATAATTTTCATTTAATTGAATCAATAAAACAAAAATCTCACAGTTTTCAGCTTTCAAATTCTTCACAAGGAAATCGGCAACAGCAATTATTGAAGTATTTGGAAACTTGAAATCACTGGTAACATTATGAATATCAAAATTTCTAAAAGATTCAAATCTATAATAAATAGTGAATAATTTTAAAATCTCTAACAAATCAGAATTTATTTCTGCATTTTCTAGCTTGGCGTTTAAGTCAGCCATATCATCACATGAGAGACTAATATTTAAGTAACTTAAGATTCTTAGCTTTAACCCATTTATATCAGGTATCCCTGTTTGGATATTATTTTTATAATAAATTTCTAGTAACTTGCATTTACCTCTTGTAATAAATTGGTAAATCAACAATCTTAAATTTTGATCAATATTCAATATTTCATATTGTAAAGTATTCAAGAAATCATAACTAGTAATCTTTGAATTATAACTTTCAAAGAAATCTCTAAAAAAGTCATAATCAGTTTTGCTTAGTTTATATTCGTCGATTTTGAATTCATTAATCACAGGTGTTTTCATTTCAAACATTTCATAAATCAGATTAAATTTATCAGTGATCTCAAATTTATTGAATTTGAAATCTTTGAAAATATCTGCCTTGATAGAAAGATTGAATTTATTTATGTTGTATTGTTTTTGAAATAATTTCAAATTGAAATTTGTCAGAACATCTTTCCTAATTTTTTGATTTTCCAACTCATCATAACTAATATCGAGCTTGAATGGATTAATTTTGGTATTTAAAGTCGGAGGTCCAGTTAATGGTCCATTATTCACAGTAGTAACATTCGGCGTTGCCGTATTGATAAATGATAAAGGACGAATTCTAGAGGTACTTGTCTGTAGTTGGTCTATCAGCATTATAGATATCGGTCTCTTCATTTTAGAAGGAGAATTATTATTGCTACCATCATCTTCAATATCTATAGATTGGGAACTTACACTGTTTAAATTAAATAATGATTTACCTTGTGTACTTTGAATCGATTTTCTAGCCAAAGATCTTTTTCTTGTTACAAAAGTTTTCAATCCTTCATCACTCATGTTCAGTGGCACTGGTTAAGTTTATTTGCTTGACAAAGTATATTGCTTCCAAGAGAGTCTTTATTTATATTTTATTTAAGGTTAGAAATATGAGGATAACCATAGATATTGTAAGTTGTATTGGCCACGATTTCAAAAAAAAAAAAAAAAAAATTGAAGCGTATGTATAATTTCTCTTTTGTGTTCATATATATATTTTTTTTCAATCAAAATAATAAAAAGTAAATTCTAGATTCCTCCTTGGTTTTCAATTTTATTCTTTTTTTTTTTTGCGATTCAGAACAGAAAATACAAATAGTTACAGAAAAAAATGAAGAAAAAATATATGAAATAATAATTATTATATTCAATCCAATATATATAATTCTCAATATTTGGTAATAAAACTAATAGGTGCCGTGAAAAAACAAAAAAAATTAGACATACTACACGCAACCCTATATTCTATCTATCAGCAGTTCTTGGCTTTGCCTTTATAATATTATCAACTCTGAGTAAAACTTCGGCGGCTTCAGTGGCACTGTTAACAACATGATATTTTAATTTATAACTTTCAACAATTCCTAATTTTCTAACATCTGTAACTACTCCTTCATCCAAATCTAAGCCAGAAGTGATTAAACCATTGTAAATTGCAGTTCTTAATTTAGACACTAGCTCACTAGAATCAAAACCAGCATTATTCGCCAAAATGGTAGGCAATTCTCTTAAAGCTTTAGCAAAAGCCTCAACAGCTAACGACTTCTTTCCTTCAGTAGTAGCAGCTATTTCATCAACCGCTTTGGACATAATCATTTCTGAGCAACCACCACCAAGGCATGTCTTTGTAAATTTAACGGTCTGAGAAAGCACTGATAAAGCATCATGTAATGATCTTTCAGCTTCATCTAATGTTTGTTGGGTGGCACCTCTCAAAACTATAGTACATGCTTCACCAGATTTGCAGCCAGAAAACTTTGTGTAGACATCCTCACCAATCATAATTTCTTCAATCTTGTCACAATGACCTAATTGAACTTTTTCAGGGTGATCAAAAGTGGAAACAMCTYCCCCGCCAGTCACTAAAGCCAATCTTTCAATACCTTCAAAATCAGCATGTTCAATAGTACTTATACCTGCTTCAAATAATAATTGTTCTGGATAGTCATAAATCAACTGTCTATTGATAAAACAGTTCAATTTGGGAAATTTTTTTATTTTTTCAACTTTGTCTTGCATTTTCGTCTTTTCAGATTTTTCTAATTCTGCTAATTTCATAGTAGAATTGACTTTGAACTTGGCACCAAAAATTTTAATTTTATCTGTATCCATGGAAGTATTTGCAATTAAAATATTACAATCTTTCAACACTTTAGGTTGATTAATACCAAATTTCTTGTTTAAAATAAATCCATCATCTAAATAAGAATCACTCAACTTACCCCCAACAATTTTCAAAACTTGAATGCTTTGTAAATTGACATTATCTTTTAATCTTAAAATTGCATCCACAGCTAATTTAGAAAATTGCTCTTTATCTTGAGATAAGATCTTAGATGACAATGTGGTTCTTGTAATATTTATCAAATCTTTTCTGAATAATTCTTTATCATTACTGTTATCAATGCTGACTTCATTTAAAGCTTTAATTGCAGCCTTATTCGCAATTCTGTAACCTTCAATAATTGTTTGTGGATGAATTTTTTGACTGACTAAAATTTCAGCTTGTCTTAGCAATTCAGAAGCCAAAACAGTCACAGAAGTAGTGCCGTCACCAATATTATCGTCCTGAATCTTGGATAAGTTGACCAATACCTTGGCTGCTGGATTATCTAAAGGAATTGATTTTAAAATGGTAGCACCATCATTAGTAATCAATGATTTATCACTCGTGGCAGACTGTAACAACTTATCCATACCTTTTGGGCCTAATGTACTTTTAACTAAATCCCCGACTGCAATGGCACCTACAAAAGCTGACAATCTTGCATTTTCAGCACGTTCTTCAGATACTTGATCTCCAAAAATATTAACAGACTATATATAGTATCAACATTTGTTAGTATTTATTACAAATATCATAATATAAACATGATGAAAAACTAGAAATTCTACACATACCATTTCCTTTCTTGCTTTCACTTAATAAGTTATGCTTTATAATATCAACATCAATAATATAATGATCAGGGGAGATTCAAGTAAGCTGTTGTCACAAGAAAATATCAACTCAAGACTGTTTTTAATTTTTTTTTTCTCTTCTACAGCGAAAGTCAGCGAACCAAGAAAAACTGATGAAAAAAAAATTGATGAAAAATATTCGTAAGGAAGAGTATAATTAATGGTTCATAACCATAAAATTGTATACTTTATTAATACATATGTTGTAACTTCAAATCAATCATCATCATCTCTTTCAAATGGAGATTCCAATGATTTTAAATTGATATTCGAACCACTAGCGCCCAAACCAAACAAGCTAACTCTTGATCTCAACAGAGGAGAAGCAATAATATCTTTATTATTAGTGCGTATAGCTGCATTTGCAGCATCTAAATCACTTATCAATGAAGTAGTGGAATTATTATTACGGTATAGATTGCTGCCGCTACTACTTTGGAAACTCATTGGGTGATTCGATGTACCAAAGTTTAAATAAGAAGCTCCATTTGATTTCACTTGGTGTGGGGCATTAAGTATTTGCTGATGCTGAGGAGTTTGGAATTGCGATAATGGTGATGGGAAATAATTCGGTAATTGTGATTCAATTTGTTCTTCTTGCGAAAGGCCTTCTTCTAAATTAATGTCTATAAATTGATTTTTATTGGATCCTATACCTGAATCAGTGTTATTATTAAATAACTTGAATATTAGATCGGCTATTGAGCCTTTTAATTTCATCAATATTGGGAATTTAAAGCATACAAATTTGTAAATATTTCTCAAATTTCTTGAAAATAAAAAGGTTGAAATCATAATGAAGAAGAAAAAAATTATAAGTATTAAAAAGAATCGATTGACTTTATAAATCTTCTCAGACTTAATAATGCTGTAATTTTTTTCAAAGTTTCCATAAATGAATCTTGTATTTTCAGAATGTTCATTAGGGAGAATGCCTACTTCTCCATTAACATTTCCAGACGTTCCGGATGAAGAGGACTGAATCAAAGAGCATGCATATAATAGGATTTTTCCTAAAGTCCACGATAATTCAATATCATTAATAGTGTTGACACTTTTAAAATGGAAATCATCATCAATGACTTTCTTCGGTAAGTTGAAGCCTTCATGTAAGATATTATATACCCAGACTCCCTTGAAACAACTATTTTTCAAAAATTCTAATTTTATTCCATTATATTGATTCTTATTATAATTATTTAAAATCTCTGACCAATTATCTTCGCAAAATAATTTCAACTGTTCACTAAAATCAACATAGTTATATTCCCCACCAAGATTAAAAATGTCATTAATAGTGTACCAATATTCTGATATACCCACAAACTTATCGTGTTTATAATCTATAGCCGGTAAATGAACGCCGTTGAAAAGACACGGTTCATCTTCACATTGCAAATTCTTCATAAGTAGCGGATACTGTTCTTTGAGGCACATGTCATAATCTCCTATTCCTTTGATTTGGTACTCTATGTTTTCATATTCATAATCAGAAGTTAATTCTTTAGGTAAGCAAGGATCATTTATCACGTTTCCTTTGTCTACCTTTTTATTACTGTTATCGGTAGATAATGTTATTAGACTTTTAAGGTATCTTTTCCTGGCCTGATTTGCACCAAATCCCAACCAAGTCGATGTGAAAATAGGCCATTCTTGATTATTTCCATTAATATTTCTTAGTTTAGCCAAATTATAGTCATTAGAATGCCTTAAAATTTCAGTTTTATTAAATGGAACAAATGCAATCTGCGTAGATGCACCTCCCATATCCATGAATCCCAAGCTGGAATGGTTGATATCTTCATTATCTTCATCTTCGGAAATCTTATAATTATTAAAATTCCTGCTAATGTAGTTCAAAGCGAGCCAACCGTAAATACCTTCTAATTCACCATTAATTATTTGAATTTGTTCAGCGCATGAAACTAACCTAAATTTTGTATGCTTTTTCAACAATTTACAAGTATTTTTCAAAAGTTTTTTCTGATTATTTATTGGAATTAGCCTCATACCTGCTGTAGCTTGTAAGAAAATAGGTGTTTCCGAGAATTTACTTGTTGGGATTATCATATTGGCGAATTCAATTAATGGTTTCAAATGGTGATTATATAAATCGTCTGCGTGGTCATTTGTTGCAAATGTGGAAATTCCTGGGGTTATTTTCTTATTCCAATTAGGATTTGTTATAATCTGTGGTACAGACCTCATCAACTCATGATCATAATCTAGATTGTTTAATAAATATTCAGATTTCACCCATTTATAAATGTAAAGACGTGACCCTGACGATCCTGCATCGATAACTATGCCATACTGGTAATCTTTCTCATTTATCAAATCGTAATCAACCATAGCGATATCTATGCCTATATTTTGAACTTATTCAGTAATCTATGCGTTTTATAAAAATAAAAATAAAATAGATAAAATTTTGATGGTATTCTATTGCCTAGCATTAACATCAAGTAAAAAGTATGTTATTCGATGTGATTAAAAAATGATTTATGTTCAAATTTATTGTAAAAAGAAAGACAGACAAAAAAAAATGCAAAGTACCAGAAAAATGCATGCGCATACAATTCCAACTAAAGAATATCTATGGAATGCAAATCAATCGCTATCTATCTATATGAGAAAATATGTTTTTCATCAGTTTTATATTCATGATCTTTTGAATCAACTTTATTATTATTATTACTGAATAGAACTTGTTATGACCATCCCTAATTATCAGCGCTGATAGTATATTTCTTTGATTGCAACATTTTTGTGATGACAGCAATATGACGTCTTTATTCTTGTGTATGCTTTAAAAATGATGAATTCTGTATTTGATGTTGATCTAGATAGTATACTTTTTTTTCATTCTCAGTGAGAATAGAAGTGATATTACCTATCCTTGGAGGATATACAACTTCTTATCATTGAGAATGTTTTTGATCTTTCTGTTGATGATAGTATGACAATGAGGAAGGCCTATCCATAATTGAAGTACTCACAGATGGAGGCAGAAATCTATCAATAGTATTACTTTCTGATTTTATTATCTGTTGTGAACTACGTTTTTGGTGTTCAATATCTAATTTCTTCGCAGTATTTCTCATCATCTCATCAAAAAAATCTTGCATGTCCTTAACTATACTTCCACTGATTCCAAAGGTATTAGGATCATCTTTCAATAACATTTTGCAGACCATAAAAACCTGATGAATACTAAAATTTTTATTAGTCACCTTTTGAAGCTCCGTAGTGATAGCTTCCCATTTTACCAATTCTGAAATATCCAACAATTCCTTTAATCCAGAAACTTCGCTATCTGTCCAATTATTCAAAGAGATGGAAGAACCCTGTTGTCCCATCAATACCTGATATCTGTTTCTCACAGCTATTGGAGATTTCATATTCATTATTGTGGCAATTTTAGTCCAATTATATCCCGATCTTTTCAAACTGACTATGAGATTATCCTCATCTTTGGTATATTTTGATTTACGTTTAATTCTTTTAACTGCAGGTTTTTTCTTGACTCTTTGCTGAGAGAAAGCAGAAGTGGTTAATGAAGACACTGTGGAACTCGAAGATGGACATATTGGGCGAGTAGACAATGACAAAATGGAATCTTCGTTTGTTGAAGAATTAATAGTTGAATAATCTTGGAAAGTTATCGCTTGTGAAAGTGGTAAATCAGGAAGTATATTTTTAAGGGTTGATATGATTTGAAAATTTTTAGACAATACTGGATTATTATCTACCTTGTCGATCGGCCCATTTTCGGAGACCAAATTAGAAATAGTACTCTCTACTTTCTGAGACCTTATATTTTCTAGAGTATTGTTATTCATGTTCTGTGCATTATCCTATGTCAAAATATATATTGTATAGTGGTGAAAAAGAAGAATGCTGGGTAAATGTAGAATGAAATTATATATTATTTGAAATGCCGGTAAGGCAGGATGTTATGCGCGCTGGTGTGTAAATATTAGCGCAAATGTTAGGAAAAGTGTCACAAATCATAATATTCATTGAGATGAGATGAGAGGAGAGAATCAACGGTAATATTAAAGGAAACCAATTTTAGATATGAATTCAAATCTACTAGATAAATCACACTTCAAACCAAACCAATAGAATAGATTCATTAAAAATGAATAGAACCTGCTCGTCTTCGATGATTAGGCATCCATTAAATGTCAAACCGTCAGGAAATTCCATATTACTTTCTTCACCTGAAATTATTGAAAAACTTGAAAACCAATGGGTCAAAAACTTGGGGAAACTAAATATCTTCAATGATGAGATTCTTCTTCATATTATTTCATATATTAGGGATGCTAAAGATCTTCATAATTTATCTAAGCTGTCAAGGATATTTTATGCATTTACATATTTAGATGATCTTTGGAAATCAATTTATTTAGAGAATTATACAGCAAAAAAGCACAACGGAGATATTCCAGCGATAAATTGGAAAGGCTCTTGGAGGAAAACTGTTCTAAATTTGAATTTTGAAGCAGTTCCTCAATGTCCTGATAATCTAATTTGTTCTGATCTATTGTTTCGCCCATTTCAATGTTCTCAAATAAATTATCGACAAATATTTAAAAAAATTATTAAAAATGAAACCATTAATTATGAGGCAGGTCAAAATATATCAGTCATAGATTATTATACATCAATAAGAAGAATTCCAAATAGTGAATTTTTACCCACTGGTAATGATAGTGAAATCACTTTGGAAAAATTGATAAACACACCTTTTATAATTACCAACAAGTCGAAAGGTGACTCTCTTAGTTGGCCAGAATGGACTGTAGAAACATTGCTTAATCGATTTCCAGATGTTAAATTTACACAAGAATGTGTATCTTGGTCATTATCTTCATACTCCAAATATCTTACAAATAATAATGATGAAAGTCCATTATATCTCTTTGATTGCAATTCTGCGGCAATTCAAGAATTATCCAAAGAATACGAAGTTCCCCAAATCTTTCAAGATGATCTTTTCAGAATATTTAATGAAGAGGATTCACGAGGTCATAGTAAAACTGGGTATGAAAATCAACACCTAGTCAACTGTAGGCCTAATTTTAGATGGCTTATTGTAGGTTCAGAAAGAACAGGGTCCACCTTTCATAAAGATCCAAATTCAACGTCTGCATGGAATGTGGTTCTTTCAGGCTGTAAGCTTTGGATAATGTTGCCACCAAGTATCACCCCGCCAGGTGTTGAAACTAATAGATCTGAAAGTGAAGTTACAAGTCCAGTTTCTTTGGCAGAATATATTTTATCTGGATTTTTCAATGACATTTTAAAAGTGTATGATGAAAAGGCTTTTATTGGGGTTACTTTTCCTGGTGAGTGTTGTTTTGTCCCAAACGGCTGGTGGCATTTAGTTATTAATTTAGAAGATACTGTTGCAATTACACAAAATTTCACTCCTTTGTGCACTTTAGAAAAAGTGTTAAAATTTTTCAAAGAGAAATCAGAACAAATCTCAGGACTAAATCTAAAAAAAATCAATCAATCTTTTAAAGTTTTAGCGAATAGAATGAATAGTTACAATAGTGAAGATTCTGGATTTCTAATGAGAAAAGAAAAGATTCAATTATATGTATCACAGCTTTCAGAAATTGAGAAAACAAATATGAAAAATATAAGGTTAGGAATAGATGAAGATATCGACACTGAGACTTTAAACGTCTATGTTCCAATCTTAGAAATGTTTGAACAGTTATTAGTTGATAATGGATATAATGACGTTTTACAAAATGCATTGGACCAAATTGAGAAGAAAAGTAACAAGAAAGAGAAAAGTATAGAGTCTGAAAAACAATCGTGGAGTTCTTTGGTTAATAAAGATGCTAAATCGGAAGCCTTTGGTTTTGGTTTTGAGTTTGAAGAAGAAGATGATGATGATGATGAGAAAACAAGGATGTTATGATCTAATTCATCCATTCATGTAGGAATTCTGTATTTTTGGAATTCTGTATTTTTGGATTTCTTTGTATTTTTTGGGTTAAATTGATTACCCGGAACAAAATTGGTCTCGTCCGTTTTTTTTTCTTTGATGGACCAAAACACAAGAAAAAAAAATTTTTTGAAGAAAAAGGATAACCATATATTATAATTTTTCATTCTGAAAGTTGAATTTTTACAAATAATACATGTTTTATAAATAGTAACAGTAATACTAACTGATTTTTCTGTTTTCATATAATTGTATTATTCCAATTGTTTGTAGAATCAATAAATATATAATAAATCAGGATTAAAAAAATGAGTTTCGGAACACAAACGCCAACAGTTGTGGTTTTAAAAGAAGGTACAGATACATCACAAGGAAGAGGACAAATCATTTCCAATATTAATGCGTGTCTTGCAATTCAACAAACATTGAAGACGACATTGGGTCCTTTAGGATCAGATATTTTAATTGTTTCAGCAGATGGCAAAACTACCATTTCTAATGATGGTGCAACCATTTTAAAGTTATTGGATATTGTTCATCCTGCAGCTAAAATCTTGGTTGATATCTCAAGATCTCAAGACGCTGAAGTTGGTGACGGTACCACATCTGTCACAATTTTAGCTGGTGAATTTTTAAAAGAATCAAAAGCTTTCATTGAAGAAGGCATTAATTCTCACATTATCACCAAAGGATATAGAAAAGCATTAAGCTTATCCATCAAAAGAATTAAAGAAATTGCTGTTAAAATAGAAAGGCCAACTAATCTAACTTTGACAAGCAATGATGAGCCATCTATAAAATTTAGAAGATTATTGGAAAATTGTGCGAAAACAGCAATGTCTTCCAAATTAATCACTCAAAATTCTAAATTTTTTACTGAAATTGTTGTTAAATCAGTGCTATCGTTAGATCAAACTGATTTAGATGAAAGTTTGATTGGTATTAAGAAAATTCCAGGAGGTTCAATCACTGATACTTTATTTATCGATGGTGTGGCATTTAAGAAAACTTTCTCATATGCCGGTTTTGAACAGCAACCTAAGAAATTCACAAATGCTAAGATCTTATCATTGAATGTTGAATTAGAATTAAAAGCAGAAAAGGATAATGCAGAAGTAAGAGTTGATAAAGTTCAAAGTTATCAAGATATTGTTGACGCAGAATGGGAAATTATTTTTAAAAAATTAAGAGCTATAGAATCAACCGGTGCAAATATTGTGTTATCCAAATTGCCTATTGGCGATTTGGCTACCCAGTATTTTGCTGATCGTAACATTTTTTGTGCTGGTAGAGTTTCTGCGGAAGATATTAATAGAACTTTGAAAGCTGTTGGTGGTTCTGTGTTATCTACCACTTCCAATATTAAACCTGAACATTTAGGTACTTGTGAACGTTTTGAAGAAGTTCAAATAGGTAATGAACGTTATAATTTGTTTACTGGTTGTCCAGAAGCTAAGACATGTACTCTTATATTAAGAGGAGGTGCAGAACAAATCATAGAAGAAGTCGAAAGATCTTTGCATGATGCCATCATGATTGTCAAAAGAGCTATTGAAAACAATATCATTGTTGCTGGTGGTGGTGCAATTGAAATGGAATTATCTAAATATCTACGTGAATATTCTAAGACTATCGCAGGTAAACAACAATTAATAATAAATGCATTTGCTAAGGCTTTGGAAATCATTCCTAGACAGTTATGCGAGAATGCAGGTTTTGATGCCACCGATCTTTTGAATAAATTAAGAAAAGCTCATTCTAAGGGAGAAACTTGGTATGGTATTGACTTTGATAATGAATCAATTGGTAATAATCTCGAACAATTTGTTTGGGAACCGGCTTTAGTTAAAATTAATGCTTTAAGTAGTGCCGTTGAAGCTGCAAATTTGGTTTTATCTGTTGATGAAACTATTGCTAATAAAGAAAAAGAAAATGCAAATTCTGGTATGGCTCATCAAATGATGCAACAAAGAGGGCAGGGTGTTCCAATGATGCAATAATTGCAGTTCACTGTTGTGTTTTTCATATACCGGATGTTCTATTGGATTTTATTGTTTTCCATTTTTATTTTTTGTTACATTATATACTATTCTGAACTGCATGCATTCACTGTATTTTTATTAACAATTTTTGTGTAGTTTTGAAAGAAAGAAAGAAAACTGTATCTGCAAGGTAAGTAATTATAATAATTATATATATAAATATATATTGTCTTTAATATTTTGTAATATAGGTATAACACAAAATTTACCTGTTTTGCTTTTTCTGCTTGAGACTTGAAAAATAATTGATTAAATCATAAAACACAGAAGGCTGGACTTTACAATTATCATCCATAACCCAATTCTTCATAGTAGTACTATAGATATCAATTATTTTTTCAGAATTATTTTTATCATATTGAATCATCATCTTACTAAGAAACAAAGAGCATTGGTTCTGTGCGCTTGAGAGAGACGTCATTGATGATTTTTGTAAATTATTTTGAATGTTCATTATTAAATCAAAAACGGATTTTTCGCTTATAAGAAAGCACTTATCATTGTTTTTAGCATTATTTGAACAATCATTCTCAAAAACAATCTTAACTTTGTTGATTTTCTTTAATAATCGATACGCTTTCTCTCTAAGCGAACCATTAATAGTTAAGTTCATTAATCCTAATAAAGGGTCAATTAAAGAGATTATAATGTATTTTTCATCATTTAAACTGCCAGTTAAATTTCCGGTTTTACCAGCAGCAGCAATCTCATCAACATATACTTCTAATAAATCTAAGATACGACTTTTAATTACACCCATATTTTCCATAGCTTCAAGCTTTTCTTCTTTTCTCTTATTACCTGTTTTGATAGTTTGCAAGGAACTTTGACGATGTTTGAATATCATAGATAACTGATGATCAACAGCCATCATTTGTTCATCATCCATACTTTCTTCTCCGGATTCATCTTCTTCATTAGACTCAGAATCGCTTAATCTGTGCCTGATGGAATCTGACTTATCACTACCGTCCGAAATACCTCCTTCAGATTCACCAAAAGAATCCTCCTTGGCATTTATCATAATATCAGTCCTATCGGCTGGGATCTTCAATGCTTTTGCAAGATCTGTTGTAGTCTTTTTATCTAATTTATTAAGAAAATCTTTAGTGTCTTCATTGACATCTTCAAGAACTTCATCTTCATCATCTTCATCGTCATAATCTTCATCATCAACTTCTATTTCTTCTTCACCTTTATATATTTCTTCTTCTTCGCCATCAAAAAGACTCTTTTGGCCTTCGACATTCTCCTTCACCAACAAAATATCATAAAAATTTTTCAAGTTCAGATATTGTAAGTCCTTAATAAAAGTTTCCCAGATAATCATCGATAGCCTCTTAAATAATTGACTCTTTTTATGAATGAAGCTTAAAATAATCTCTAGCAATATATCAATAGATTCATAATCTTCTATTTGATCGATACCTCCATTAGATCCATTCGAATCAGAATCTTTCACAGATAATTCAGTAGCCAGTTCAACATCAACATCCAGATTATCAAAATCGCCACCAATATCATCATCTCTGATTTCTTCGCTGACGTAAAACTTCTTATACACGGCGTCAATTTCTTCCAAAATAGCGATAGAGTCCTGCAAAGAGTCAGAATCGGAATAAAATTGAAGGAGAACAATTGAATAAATAAGCTCAAAAGCAGCCAATTTCTTAAAACTTGGTGAAGATTCTTTTAACTGCTGTTTCTTCATAATAATCTTATTTAAAAGTCGATAATGTTTAAATTTGATTTTGTTTAAGTCTTTATCAAGTTCAATTAACGGAATTAGTCCTTTGTTTTTCTTTTGCTCCGTTTCAATATTGTAAGATTCCTTTAATGCAACGTACACCCAAGTACCGTTATCTATTCTTTTCAAAGACAATATATCAAATAATAATGAATTAAGTTTCTTTAAAACGATATCAGAAACAGTGGCATTATAATTTTCAGTGCTTGTGATTGTTTTGAAAAATCCATATGATACAAAGCATTTGATTATTTCATCAACCCACTCATTAGGAATAGGTTTCTTGTATTCTTCATCCGTAGACCTTTTGCCTATTCTAACTTTGTATTGTTTCAATAAAATAGAGATTTCATTAACTGCCCATTTTTGCTTTTTCTCAATTAATTTAGCTCTGAATTTCTTGACATTTTCCTCGCTTTCATCAACACCTTCCTCACTAAGAGCAGACAACTGTTTCAGTTCTAATGTGTTAATGTATGCCAAAGGGTGGCTTAGAACATTCAAGAATAGTTTTGAAACAGCCGTCAAGTTTTCAAAACACCCATGAAGAGAAACATTATTAAGTAATAATTCTGTGGTTTTCGTACCTGTAATAGCATCAAAATTTATATTGCTGTATGGAGAAAGTAAAAGACTTTTCAAAAGTGAAATTGAAATATTGACATGTTTTGGGTTGGACGCAATGAAGCTAATAATGCAGCCATTTAAAATCTCGTGCTTGACGAAGTTATTCAACAAACTAGTATTATTATTGGATTGATTAATTAAAGTTCTTAAGAAATTTTCTGTAAATAATCCATCTAAAAGCTCGAAATGATTATTACCTTTAGCAATAATTAAGAAGTCCTTTAAAATCAATTCGAAGACTTTGAACCCCCAGAGTTTCTTCTCTGGCGAAGACTTCAATGAAAATAAAGAATCATCCACGACAATTTTCCAGAAATCTTTAATGGTCACCACATTAGGATTCACTTCCACATTATTGAAGGAGTCGTTAGAAGTTTTCTGTTTTTTGGAAGATTTCTTATCTGATGTTCTTTTTCTCTTCTTAGAAGAAATAGCATCGCCATTATCGTCAATATCTCGTAAACTATTATTAATAACAAGCCTAACACTTAATTTCCAAACAAAATGTAAACTTTGAGACCAGTTATTGGACTGTTTTGGTTTATTAGCCTTCTTTTTGCTTTTCTTTGGTGTGTCTTTATTTTTAATATCTTCTTCTTCATTCAAAGTTTGAATCTCTGAATTTTTCAAAATTTTAGAAATACTTTGTAAGTTAGATTTCAATAAGGGGTTGTTTTCTTTCCAGCCATTTCTAAAAGATAATCTGTCAAAAATATAGGTTTTCTCATATTGAATAAAAACAAGATAAATAGAAAGACCTTCGGGAGTCAAGGACAAAGATCTATTATTGATAGACTCCAATAAAGAAATTAAATTGTCGTCACTTAATTTTTTGGAAATGAGCAATTTGCTGACAAATTCAAATAACGTATAAAAAGAAGGTTCATTAATCCACGATTTAAGAGCTGACAAATTTAAAACTTGATCCACAAATTCGTTGAAGTTTCTACGAAAAGTTGATTCATCATCTTGTTCCAAGAATAAATTAGAGTTAGCTAAAGATTTCAAACCAAATAACCTTCCAAACATGTATGCTCTTTCATCTCTACCTTTATTTCCACCTTTTGCTAATTTTAATTGTTCATCAAGAGTTCTAAAATACTCATCAATGGTAATCTTGGACTCCTTGTATAAAATATTCAAGATTTCGGATAATGCAGTAGAGTAACCAATTCTAGCAGCTGCTCTCGTAGAAGAAAGACCTTTGATTAATCTGTCTAAGCTGTATTTCCATTCTTTCATGTCATCAACTTTTTGTAATTCATTGATTAAGTCAACCGCCCCTTTGATTCTTTCAGCTTCAAGGTCGCTTGAGAGAAAATAATAATGGTCTTTGGAAACATTATTTGCATTAACCATCTTTTTTGGTAAACTGGGATTTATAAATTAACACTACTAGATTTTTCTAATTTATACTTGATTTAGAATAATATCACTTATAAATAGTTGTATTATAAAAATCAAAATCCTGAATTTTTACCTTAAATTTTTTTTTCTGCGATGAGTTAGACAAGTAAAGCACGCAAGATAAAAAAATTCACACATAAGTTTCTCTTTAAATTAATTATATTATTATATTGGTTGAGTCGAAATCAATTTCTTACAAAATAGTTCAGATATTAGAAATAAGGTTATATATAAAATGATGAAATCTGCTATGAGTATATGTATAAATATGAATAGCCAGCTTAAGGAAATTAAATTAAGAGAAAAATATGGTAAGAAAAGGACAAATTTATAATCCGAGATCTTGTTCAACTTCAGCAATGGACTTGACGATTATGTCAATTAACTTGTCAGTTTCTTCCTTAGTAATAGTAAAACTTGGGGCGAACAAAATGTGGTCACCAATGAAGTTGTCAACAGTACCTGGACATGCCATAGAGGTAGCACCGTTCTTGTTAATCTTAGCACCAACTAGACCATGCATATTTTTGGAAGCTGGGAATGGTTCTTTAGTAGCGTAATCCTTTACTATTTCAAGAGACCAGAAACCACCGGAACCTCTGACATCACCAACAATTTTGGACTTTCCAAGTAATTTCTCTTTAAGAGTTTCTCCAAAGTAGTTACCGTTCTTGTAAATATTATCACACAATTTATCACGAATGATGATTTGTTGAACTTTTAAAGCAACGGAACAATTAAAAGAGTGTTGATGGTAAGTTTGAGCTCCAATAATGTAGTTGGAACCAGTGGTGATAGCTGACTTAACTTTTGGTGAGACCAACACAGCAGCAATAGTGACATAACCACCTCCTAAGGTCTTACCAATGGTTTGAATATCTGGACCTTGACCCTTTGGTAAATATTGTTCCCAAGCATGGTAAGTACCACATCTACCAATACCACACATGACTTCATCTAATACAAATAAGATACCGTACTTGTGACAAACGTTTCTGACACCTTCGAAGTAACCTGGGACAGGAGGAGCAGTACCGAAAGTGGAACCACCAACAGTTTCAGCAATGAATGCAACTATTGTCTTTGGATCATTATCAATAAAGACTTGTTCGAGGTCATTGACCAATCTGTCCTTATATTCTTCTAAAGATTCACCTTCCTTGATGTCTCTGTAAGGATAGCAAGCCTCAGTTTTGAGGAAGGTTTCTGGAGAGCCCAAAAACTTATCGAATCTAACTCTTCTTGGGTTATGGCCAACAGATAGAGCACCCATGGTATAACCATGGTAAGACTTCTTTCTGCTAACAAACTTGTATCTTTGGGATTCACCAACTTCATCTTGGTATTGTTTTGCTAATTTTAAGGTGTTTTCAATAGATTCTGAACCAGAACCGGTAATTAAAGCAGCGCCGAAAGCACCCTCTGGAGAGTTGTCGATTAAAAACTTGGCCAATGCCTCACCTTGATAATTGGATACGCTTCCTGGATAGTTGTAAACGCTTTCTTCAGCGGCCAGCTTCATAGCGTCAATGACCTCTGGGTTTTTATGACCTACTGCACCAACAGCTGCACCAGTAGAACCGTCGATCAAGGTTCTTCTTTCCTTGGTGGCAGGATCCTCATGAACAATATAAATACCATGACCATCAACAGCCATTGGCTTAGAACTACTGACATTGGCTTGGATAACAAGAGGTTCGGCGGACATTATATATAATAATAGAGGGTTTTAAAGAGTAAAATGTTAAAAAGTAAAGAACACAGAGATCTGTAAAATACTTGACAATGAGAGAAAAGAAAGAATAAGAAATTTCTGGCGAAAGTGTTAAAAATCTGATCAATGAAGGCAAGTAAAGCAGGATATTCAGGCTAATTTATATCTGTAAAAAAATTAACAACGACAAATTGATTCTCAAAAAATAAATTTACTAAGTAAAGTAGTACTTGTAAATGAGTACAAAATACGAAAAAAGGTATGAGTGAGATATACTGAATCCATTCAATATTTTTCACGAGAAGCGTACGCTTAGATAAGCTGATAAAGTTTTGGTGTCTTTTTTGTCGCAGAGTCCCGATTTTTTCAATTGGTTCCATGGCCCACCAAAAGCCGATTTTGACTCAGTTTGCGCACTCTTCAATCGGCGGAAATCGTATCCCGCTCCGCATTAATAGAGTTTGGTGGGTATGGTGTCCGGATTCGGGCTTTCTCTGATATCTGTTAAGTGTACGGTTGTTGTTGTTTAATTGTGCAACGGCCTTTTCCGTTGTATTCATCGGAATATTAGTAGTATATTTCCTTCAGAGGTGCTTATCTAAAGTGGTGAAAAACTGAATTCTTCGAGACGCAGACAGAAATGAGAGCACCCTATAATCATTTGCAACATGATAGTAGATACCTTTCTTGTCGATTTTTAACTGTTTCTTTTTTTTACACATATAGCTATTATCAATTAAACAATGTATTCTCCTTCAATTGCTGTATTACTGACTGATATTGGTTTAAAACAACTTTGGATTTGATTTTAGATCAAGTTATCCTTATCTCATCGGGATCTTAGTTTCGTTTTTCTTTCCCTCTTTTCTTTTTTCTTTTTTCTTTTATAACTCTGGCTTCTTTAACCCTAAAATGTATAAATAGGAGCATGTATTCCGATCAACCCTTATTGTATGT
The DNA here is from genome assembly GCA_010994365.1 of Saccharomycopsis schoenii. NCBI lineage: Eukaryota > Fungi > Ascomycota > Saccharomycetes > Ascoideales > Saccharomycopsidaceae > Saccharomycopsis > Saccharomycopsis schoenii. The sequence goes on along the minus strand of JNFU01000008.1, from coordinate 188,961 downwards.
TCCCTCTTTTTTTTGTCTTCAGGCTTTTAATTCCATGTCCACAATTATGGCACATCTCATCTATTAACACGACCGAATATAAAGCAATGGGAAAATAAAAATAAGTCACATAAGAACAATATAGAGAAATAAATAATTAAAAAAAAAAAGAAATAAAAAAAAGAAGTAGTCAAAAAAACGCAATTGTCAATTAACTAATTAATAAAAATTTGACTGTAATTACTCTATGCTAAAGAGCAACAGTATCAAATATCTCCGCTAATTTATCTTCGCTAGTTGCAACCTTCCCATTTTCAATATCTGAACTTTTCAAATGCAAATCTTCATCAGCGGTTACCATGGTAACAGTTGTAGTCAACACCTCGTCTTTTACTTCATCAGGATGGACTATCTCCGACTTTTCTTCCCCAGCAACTGTAGAAGACGATGTCATCGCTGCATTATTGGATGTTACTACTGAATGTTCTTGGCGTCGGTTTTGTTTCTCTGAATCAGACACTTCTGAGATATCTGTTAATGAGTCTGATCCTGCAGATTTCATTTGTTTGCAATTATTGACTATCTCAGTATGGCTGTCGATTAAAATGGATTGGTTTTTACCAATTACGGAATCAGTGACGCTCACAGAAAGATTTCTTTCTTTAGTTTCTGGATTCTCATAGGTGAAACTCATATTTAAATTACTTTTTAAAGTTTCATCAGGATCAATATGCTCAGCTATATCATAGCTGATATGCTTCTTTGGCTGTTCGTCGATACAGTTAAGTTTCTTCCAATTATCCGAACTTCTTTTTTTCAAAACATCAAAATAATTCAACTCGCGCTTCAGCTTCTTATCAAAGAATCCTAATTCTCCATCATTGGCCATGATATCATCTACATCATCATTAGAAATGATGTAGTTACCATTCTCTAAATCGTTAGCAAATTGCAATAAGAAATCACCCCAGGTAGGTGCAACCACATATTTCACATCGAAATCCCTTCCAAAAAGTATTGCTTGTCCGTAAATACCTTCAGCAGCTGGTGATAGATCAACAGCAATATAATTCCCGCTGTTGTCTGTAACCATAGGAATCCATTGACTGTGAGCATAAGTATTATGAATAGTATTAGGTGGAATACAGCTCTGTACTTGTGAACCTATCTTGGACATATTTAAATCACTTACGTCATAAGCCACAGTGGGTCTTGTCAAATTTGTTTCTAAATTAGGATCTATCTCGTAGTTTTTGGTCTCTAAAGTAGAATAATGGATTTTAGTATGATTCCCACTGACACTTCTAATAGCAGCTGCTGATTTACTGTTCATAGAATGTGAATGGAAATCATTCTCATAGCTAGTCTCTGGAGATCTCAAATCTTTGATCACATCCTTATTCAATTGTTTATGTAGTGTCTCTCTATTATTCATTTTATTAGCCACATTTCTCCAGTGATTAGACATTTCGACCACTTTATCTAATGGCATTAACTCATATGTGAAAATTAATCCACAGTAATATTTGTAACTACCATTGCGCTCTTGTCCATCGTGAATTCTTAAGCTTGTAACAACAGAAGAAGGCAATTCAACAGACAAATCATCTTCCACTTTACTAATATCATTTCTAGTGGCTGGCGGAGACAAGGTCTCTGCTAAATCTTGATGATGCTTATTCAACCATAGCTCTATGTGCCTCCAGGCAAGGATGGTTTCACTGACACCTTCATTCTTGATATTGAAATCACCAGTCATGGAAACAGTTGGAGAATTAAATGGAGAATCTAAGATAGGACTGGTCAATCCACTGCTTGGAGAAAGCATTCCAGAGAGCCTACTATTTTTATTTGAAGATATTAGTATTGGTTCAAGATCATTCTTTTTTCTGTTTTTCAAGTTCGAGTTCTTTAATTTGCTACCAGTTTTGTAATCTGCATATCTATCATTTGTGTTAAAGGAATAAATAATTTCCTGAAACTTCTTGCCTATAAAGTTTGTCATTGTTTTTTTCTTTTTGCAAAGAAGTATATGCCTCTAATTAAAATAGCAATAATCACTTAATTATAATAAGCTATTTTCAGAATAAGTTCCAAAAATGAAATGAAGCACTATAAATAATGAACATTCAATGAATATAGAAAGAGCCACATTAAATAAATCATTATAAATTTTTTTTCTGTTTTTTTTTTTTTCTTGGTGCCGTCTGATTTTTCACTATTTTTCGTTATGTCTCCTTTACTAATTTCCTAATGAATAAATAAAAGTTAGTTCTTTCGCGTGTGCCTTGCAGCGATCTTCCGCATGCTCTAACTGATGAATTGCGAGATGTCCGGTCGGACAGGTCAATCAATCTATGAGTATTTTAATCAAATCATTTCAGATGTCTACTTCATGAATAGGATCTATTACTAAATACCATCATGTCTTGAAGAAACAAAGAAGATTACCAGCAAATTAACAAAGACACAAAGTTGAAAATTTGTACGAATTTTACTTAATTAAGATACATTGATATGAAATTGTATACATCATGTGCATGAGTAGATCATTACCTAGAACTTCTTATACATCACATTATTTGTCATTCAACAAGTAAGCGATCAATAAGATGATCAACAACAATAAAATATATAAGTAATTATTAGAATTCTTCAAATTAATTAAATCATTTGCATCTTTTGGTAATTCTATAACATGGATGCTGTTAGCTGCGCTAATACTGACCACGTATTCCATGCTTGGAGATATGATAACATTGGTCAAGGCAAATGTATGCAGTTTTTTAAATTCAAATAATTTATCTATTCTGAAGTTCACCAACGATATATTGAGTAATACTATGGATAGGTCACTAGTTCCTAATGCCAACAACCCATTGTTTTTACTGGTGCTGAAGATTTTAAAAGCAGCGCAGTTAATACTCTTGATACCTTTCAATAAACTAGAATTATAGTTTCTGACGCATTTCTTGGCAATATTATAGATGAAAGTGAAAATTTTCTTTCTATCTGGGTATGCTCCAATGATTAGCAACTCATTAGATGTGAGGTTAATAATTTTTAATAACTGATGATTCCCCGCAGAAGAACTCAAAGTTTGGGGAAGTTTGATCTCAGATTTCATATCAATATTGTAATATTTGAATTGCTTTTTCGTTATATAGAAAATTTTAAAAGAGCCTTCAGTTTTGACAAACGTGAAATCTTTGATCTCTGCAGATTCTTCGATCAAAGATTGCTTCCTTGTGCTGTAGTCTTCAATTGAAATCTTAGATTTATCATCTGAATTCAAACAAATCAATGCGGGTTCCGTTTTGTCATTTTCTTTCCCTGGATAACACTGTATCTTCTTAATATAAGTCTGTGGGTCTGTAGATTTGAAAAGGTCCTCCGTATGATCCAATTCAATACTTTTCAAATTTTTAGTAAATTTCAACACTTTCAAACTCTCATTCCTAGAATTTTTGCTAATTAAATCCTTGGCGTCGTTGCAACCAACAAAGATTTTATTATTGTAGATATCCATGGACATAGGAGCATCAGTAGAATTCTTCTCAAATATGTAATTACTAATCAATTTTAACTCTTTTTTCTTCAACAATTCAGGGAGTTTATCAGCTTTTTGATTTTCAATGTGTACGCTTTCATCACCTTCTTCTTTAAAAGGTTCTTCTTCTTTATTTTTGTTGACTATTTGAAAAATATCAATCTCATTAGGGATGCCGTGTCTTCCTTCCCCACCGCCGCCAGAAACTACAAAAGTGTCGTTTTTAAGAAACTTGGCGCCAAACAAAGGGTAAGCCAAGGTATGTTCAAATGTTTGAAAAGACATGTATGTACTAATATTTTTTAAATATTATTGAAAATTTTAGTGTTATTATTCTGAATAGTACTATATGAAGAGTACTTTCAGAGCAACAAAAAGGAGTTTATTCAAATGTAGCATTAATGATATCCCTGTTTTATACTTTATTGTCAACAAGCTTGGAAACTTTTTGATCAGAATCGAAATTTGAAATAATTTTTGTAAGCCCAAATAACAGAGGAAACCATCGTACTATAACCGTCGGTAAACCGTGCTTGAAAAAACTAATGCTGATGAGCACCGCCTAAGAAATTGGAAATAAAAATACGTACGGTTCAAGAAAAGCTTTAAGCTACAGTGAGACTTTTTATTGGAAATACAAGTATCACATACACACAAGATGGAAACGATTAAATATATAACCTGTTTATTTTGAGATATATCAAAAATATTTAGAAAACCAAGCAAAATGGCTATAACTAACACATTTGAAAAAACTTACGACGCAACATTAATAATCATATTAGCAGCTTTTGTTGCCGGAGCCGTGTTTCTTGTTCTTTTAAATTTCAATGCGCTCAGAGGAAGCGAAGAAGATCTTATTAGTACTTCCGGAAAATCAATAAATAATATCAGGTATGAGAATGTTTACAACCCTGTGGTGTCACCTATGGAAACAAGAAAAGACAGTCGAAGAAGTTCAGTGAACAATTTGAACAGTCTCAATAATAACACTGACAGCTTACATCTTGTCAATACTAATCCTTCAAACCCTTTTGAAAATGCAAGCTTCTCATATGTTGAGCCTTCAAACAATAGAATCAGGCAATCATCTGTCATTAGTGGTGAAGATGTCAACTTTGTTGCAAGAGAACCGGCATACGTACAGTCAGCTGAATCTTATGAGGAAAATATACCTTTGAAACCTGTGAATCTGCAAGTAGTTCCTGAAATCAGGGTGGCAGCTCCAGATCATCACGGCGACAGCTTGGTATGAAAAGAAAACAATCAATCAACAAAAAAAAAATATCAGTTATAGATTAAATATCATATATATTTGGAGCGTTAAACTATTCTGTAGAAAATTTAGGAGAGTAAACATCTATTCTCTTGCATTACAAATATCGAATAACAAGATATCTGAAGCACCAACTTTTTTCAAACTATCCATAATTTGACCCTTCTTTTTCTTTTCAATCATCGAGGATACTGCTACCCAGTCAGTGCCTTCTAACGGAGAAATTGTTGGTGCTCTTCTGCCTGGTGTAATAGCTAAAGCCTCGGGCAAAATAGATCTAGAAGCATTATAATTGCACATAACGTACTTTTGAGCGACGAGAACACCGCCGATTCTATTAGCTACGGTTTCAACCAACTCTGGATGGGTAGGATTCTTGCTCTTAATCAAATATGCAGATGTATCTAAGATAGTATCGATATCAATCAAGCCTGCGGCTCTCATTGTTTCACCAGATTCAACCAAATCGACAATGGCATCAGCGACTCCCAATGCACATGAGGCTTCAACTGAACCTCCGACATATTTAATCTTAGTTTTCAATGGTTCACCAGGGGAGACACCTTCTAACTTCTCAAAGTACTTCGTAGTTAAATAAGTGAAAGAGGATACGATTGTTTTTCCGATCAACTGCTTTGGATCTTTGAATTCGCCAGATTGTGGCACTTGTAGCTGTAATTTACACTTGCCAAACGCCAAATCTAAAACTAGCTCCACATCAACATTCGATTCTTGGACCTGATCAATGCCTGTGATACCAAGAGACACTCTACCTTCGCCTACAAAGGTTGGAATATCTGCAGCCGGTAAAAACACCAATGCGATGGGCAAACTTGTGGAAAGAGCGATATCTAATCTATTATGTCTGTGAAAAACGATATCAGATCCGTTCAATAAAGCGACAGATTTTTCATAAAGACGGCCCTCTGTAAAAAAAGATATATGGATAAATTGTTAGTATACCTAGGTATTTTTCTTCAAATAAGTGTCCACAAATATGGATAAATACTTACTCTTAGGGACAGCGAAAAGCAAACGGTCAGAGAGGTGGTTTACTAAATCCATTTTTGGTATTATAAATACAAATTTAAGATAGAATATTAAATAGATTATTCCACAAAAAGCAAGTATATCAGATAAATGGTATTGTTGCAAAAATACAAGAAACACAAACAAAGAAGATGCTTTCTTTCGAAAAACAATCTTCATTCAGCTCCTCATTCGCTCGATATTATTCTTTGCAATTTTTCAATTTTTCCTTTTTTTTTTTTTTGTTCTTCACTCACCGGCTGCCCATTGATTGAAGAAATGAGTCAGCCGGTGAGTTCATTCGCTGAAAATTCATTTCAAGGTTCAGTTCTGGGACATATGCGTGCGTTATATAATACTAAATATGCAATTGAGCCGTAAGATCTTGGGGTTATGAGTGATGGGAAAATCAGCAAAACCTATTGTGACACAACGAAGAGGAAAGAACACTCAAAGAGATTGATGAAAGGCGTTTCAAATGAAATTTGTACTATCTGTAAAGTGTGATAATTTGATATATTTCACCTGTTTAAGTATTAGGAATTTCAATCAACCGCTGCTTCCAGTTATAAATATATAGAGTATAAGAATGCCAGCATTTGGTCAAGTTGTGATTGGACCTCCAGGATCAGGAAAATCAACATATTGCTCAGGTTTACAACAGTTCTTCAACAGCATAGGACGCCACTGCATCATTATCAACTTGGATCTTGCCAATGACAAATTGAAATATGAATGTGCTTTAGATATCCGAGATTTTATCACATTGGAAGAAATCATGGCTGAAAATTCTTTAGGGCCCAACGGTGGTTTAATTAGAGCATTTGAAGTCTTGACAGGCATCGATGAGAAAGAAAGCTTGTTGAGTGCATTAGTGGATGAGATCAGCAAGCTTATTCGGAAGAGTAAGTCATATGTCATATTTGATACACCTGGTCAATCTGAGTTATTCACCAGTAATTTTTCCTTACCCAAACTTTTTACCAGTCTACTTAAGAAATTGGACTTGCGTCTTTGTTGTGTGAACCTAATAGATTCTGTATATTTAACATTGCCATCCTCATATATCTCCATGATTATTACAGCTTTGCGTTCGATGTTGTTGTTAAATATGCCGCATATAAATGTGATATCAAAAATAGACTTATTATCAAATTATGATGAGCTACCTTTCAACTTGCAATATTACACTAGTGCGGACAATTTGCTGGGACTCCTACCTTATCTTGAAAAAGAAATCAATTCTTCCAAGAATAAGTTAAGTGCTGATAAATTAGTGAAAATTACAGAATCCATGATAGACATTATAGACGATTATAAATTGGTGGATTTCGAAGTGTTGTGTGTGGAAGATACGAGATCAATGATGAATTTAGTGAAGCGATGTGACAAAAGTAACGGTTATGCATTTGGCGAAAACGAGCTAAGTGGAGATACAAGCTGGATTCAGGCCACTAGATCTAGTGATTCCAATAATGGATTAAGCGATGTTTGGGGTGAAGAAATCGATATTCAAGAAAGATGGGTGGATCATAAAGAAGAGTATGACAAACAAGTGAAAAATGAACAGAAAAAGGCATTAGAATTGCTAAAGAAAAAAGAAGAGTATTTGAATAAGGGTAAAGAACTCACTGACGAATTAGAAGATGAGTATGAAAAAGATCTCGCAAACTGGAAAAAACAGAATGGAAGATAATAATATACGATACCTTTGAAATAGAACGAGCAATAAATGGATACAGACGAATGTACATAGGCATGCATCGGCATCAAATAATTCGACTACAATTCAAAAGAAAATCTTTTTTTAAAGCTAAACTATATATCAGTCTGATGAGAACTAAAATGTACCGCACACGCAGTTACCAAATATTACTGTAGAAAAGTAAAGAGTAAACTCAGTATGAGATCGTGAGCGGTATGTTTTTTTCTTGCTATCTTTTCCCCTCTGATATCTCATTCTATTATAAGCTCACAGTGAATAGACAGCGTGTAAAGCTAAAGAAGAGAAGAAAGAAAATTTCAAAAAAGAAATGTTAAAAGAGAATAGGTTCAACTTTTTCGGCATCACGTCTTAAATTCTTTTTTTTTTTTTTTACTCTAAAAAAATTTCACCTGGAGAAATACATACGAGAAAAAACATGAACTCAAAAAATATATATATATTCTTACAAAAACTAAAGTAGGGTAATGAAAAATTGCCGTAATTTGCAAGTTAGATTGTACTTATTAATACTCACGCAAACGAGCCACCCATATTTCCAGTTGATCTACAAAAATCACAGTTTTCATTAATATAGTAGCATTATTATAAAATAAGTTTTGTAATAGCTGCAGGATAATGATAAGCTACTATGCCAGACGCCTCAGAGAAACAAAACGATGTGTTATGTAAACAAAAACTAAAATTGTTAAAATATTAGAACTCTATTTGAAGTTAACTCTAACAGCAGTTGAATTGAAAGTGTTCATGCGGTTCAACTCTTTCAAATTTTGTTTGGCTCTAATTCTTTTTTCCTTCTTACTACTTTTGTCCTCTTTAACGTCAATATTGTTTTCTATCATTCCCGTAGTAAAAGCTGCTGGATTTTTGAACTCATCAATACTTGCACCGTTGAATTGTATACTTGCAGCATCGTAGAAAGATTCCTCATCATCGTCATCTTCATCATCTTCATCATCTAAAGATCCTAGAGTAAACTTTGTTTTTTTGGGAATATCATTTCTCACAGTGTTATTATAAATATGTAAATTTTGTCCCACAGCGTTCTTTTGTACTAAAGATGGCAGTTTTAATTGAGAATCAAATATATCCTTAGGATATGGCAAATCTTGGTTACCTGGAACCGGTGGTGGATTATAATTAGGCACTGGTAGCCACTGCAGCTCATTAGTTACCGAATACCGCGCATGGCTATGATGATTCTGAGCAGACGGCTTACTATATGTTGAATATAATGGACTCGAATGACGTTTCCTATAATGTTTATTTACCAAGAAACCTTCTTGTTCATCTTCGTCGTGGTCTTCATCGCTAAAAATATCATTTTTTAAAGCAAGGTTTTTCTGAAGGTTTTTTTTTTCTTCTTCGTCTTCTTCTTCCCCTGAAGAATAATAATCCATAATAGCATTATTTATGTTTCCATTTGACCTGAAGTGATATTTTTGAGAAAGGCTTGAAGTTGAAGAGCCTTCTGGATGTTTCTTCTTAGGCTTTCTTAAACCAACATTGTCTACCTGAACAGCGGCTTTAGAATTTAGGACCCCTGTACGTCTTAGTTTTGGATGGTGCTTCATTCTATTATTATTGCTGGTTGACATTATTTTGACATTGGTAGTGTAATTCGAAGTATCATTCAGATATCTTCTTCTCAAATTTTTGGAAGCGGCAATTCGATCTCCGTAATCATTAAGATCATTGTGTGATTTAGAATTTTCCGACTTTCTAACTCCTATATTTTCTTTATTCCCCACTACAGAATTAATGCTTGGATATTCGGCATTTCTCACTCTCACGGGAAGTGTGTTACGTTTAGCATTATTCTGACTTTCTGTTGAACCAGCTCCCAAAAACATACTGTTTCGACCGTTACTTGGCTGTGACATTCTTGATGATGAGATCACTGGCTCAGAGTATCTTTTCGCAGGATCTTGAAGATTTAAATTACTTCTCGAAAATGGAACATACAGAAAATCCAAAAAGTCTTCAGTGCCAGCTGTTCCTCTTTTAATAGTCTGTGGGAATGTTTTCTCGGCATTTTCTAAGACTTTGTCAGGTACATGAAGAAGTTTTGCATCTGGATTTAACAAAAACGCAGGTGGTATATCCGGAAATTCATTGCTGTCTTGATAAGTCTTCAACAAAATTTCTTTCTTTTTCCGTAAATCCTTCTTCTTTTGTCGTTTTTCCTTTCTTCGTTGTAAAAATCCTTCTCTTTTACGAGCTTTCAAATCTTCCGCAGTTTTATCTTTCCTTCTAATACTATTCAACATTTGTGAATTAAATTCTGCTTTCTGATCCCCATTTATTACTTCATCCGCATCTACTGACATTTTTGAACGGTTCTTGGTGAACAACAGCAAAAATGAAGTTGTGCTTTTGTTCTTTTTACTATTTGCGAATGAGACACTTGAGTTCTTTTTATTGCCATTTTCTTCTCGTTTTAATTGCTGTGCTTTGTGAAGTCTTATCAAATCAATAGCTGATTTTGATCCTACTTTACGTTTCGTATCTTTCAAAGTATTGTTGTGATTTTTTGCCATAACTGCATCATTATTCAATGCTAAAAGATCGCTTTGACTCTTGACCTTCAGATGACGCATTATTGATTTCTCTCTCATAATCTTGAAATCATTGGTATGATCATCATCAGGAGCAGAGAGATCCTGGGGCTCAAGTCTTTTAATGGTGTTATTTCTGACAAACTTTGTCTTAGCGATTTCATATTCACTACTTCCCTCATCATCGTTTATTAAGTCTTTGTCAAAACTATTTAAATTTTCAAAAGACACTTTTGGAGTCACGGTGATAACACTACTGACAGGGCTTGGGCGAGGTGCAAAAGTATCAGTATAATCTAATTTTATACCTTGTTGTATCAAATCGAGAGCATCATTTGTGTTTATTGACCAAGCTTTACCATCAAAATCACTTGAATCATTGGAAGCAGAAGAACTCGTGGAAGAATTATGAATAGAGCTCAAAAAGGAGTTTCTATGATGTGACAATTCATTTTGTATACTTTCTTCTGACCTATAGTTGTTACTGCTATTATCCGTGATAGAAGCCTCCATTTTTATCTAGTTTGTATTAACGATATAAAATATGATATACTTCGAGAAACAATGACAGAGATATATTATAGAAGAAAAGCAACCAAATAGTTTTAAAAAAAAACTATAAATTTCGATAAATATAAGTCAAGGTAAATAAAAAAAGTCAAATCGAGGCTTAAAAAGCAAAAAAAAGTCTTTTTCGAAAATTAAAAATAGAAACTAAAAAGAATGAAGTAAAACAAATTTTATTCTATTATAAATCAGATTTATTTGAGAAAAGCAACATGTTAATGGGTTGATTCCATTTATTTCGTTTAATAGCCCATTCGATTCAATCCAGCAGATATACATTGATTTTGAAGATATACAAATCATAAGAGAAAATAGAATGTTGAGCGCTGAAATGTGTTTTAATATGCATAATAGACCCGTCAGAATGCATTTTACCAGTTTATCAATACTGCTGTCTAAACTTTAAATAATTAGACCAGCCACAAGTAAACGGAATTTTTCATGTTAAATACCTTTCATGTCCGAAGAAAAAGAAAAGCGGAAAAGACGATGCCGTTCGCGCGCAGGGAACAAGCTGTGGAATCCAACAAACCTTGTGTTTCTTCAATGTGTCAAGATGTAGCTTGAGAAAACAAATTTGTACTTATCGTATATACATATATATATATTATAAATTAACGGATAGCATATGATAAAAAATGTATCATTCAGTGTTTCTATTGTTATAGGTAAAAGGCATGCAAGCAGATTGTTGATAAACAGGAAGAACAAGCATATAAATTATGCAATCAAGTCAGACTACCAGGACTTATTATCTCTGAAAATTCATCCAGCAAACCTGTCTCTATAATTTGGTGGCATAGTTTATACATAAATATTAATACATTCAAAGAAAAACGCAGATATGTAAGAACCCGTCATTGAACATCAACAATTGGTATAGCTCACCGAGGGGTGTATGCAAGTCAACAGCTATCCCGTGGATTAATATCCTACAGGCAGTGTTGCATTCTTTGAGTTTGGGTATACATTTATGAAGCGCCACTTGTAGAGTTGTTATTTGAAGATCAGACCTACTTTCTTCGTTGGCAAATAGTTGTGGAGATACTATTTCTTGAATAATTCGTGGATTCTGTGTCCCACTGCTGGGGAAATACACCTTTATCGGGATTCTTCTCCATTCTAGTGGATTTTTTGACGCTATTTTCCTAAAGTATATATTATTGAACTCTTTATAGTCTAGCTCCCTAGCATATTTCCATAAATTTGCCGAATCATCCTTAGACAATGACATGACATTTTTAGAAGATCCATTCAAAACATAACAACTTTCTTTTATCTGATTCATCCAGTAATACTCTATGCTTTGCTTGAAAGGTAAAATCTCTGACGGATAGATATCCCCCACATTTATCACCAACTTCCAAATCTTGGTGTCTTCTCCATGTTGTTCTGCTTTTTCATTGGTGTGATGTCCCACTACGTAGTCGTATATTAGGCCCACGGGATAATTCCATTTGAGTGGTGTATCATTGTATGTAAACCATACCTTCTGTGTATTTATATCTAAGCCGAAATTTCTGTAGTATTCTAGGATGTCATTATAATACATCGGAAGATATGAGTTTCTATAAAGCTGACAATAATAATTTGGGTATTCTTTGGGGTGTTCTTTGGAATTTGCTCCATTGCTTCTTACATTGATCTCAGTGGGTAATTGTGCGTGCCATACGCGTCTTACAATCTCATAGTCAGACATTCTGGTAATCCTTCTTCTTTATTCAGTATATATTGAAGAATCCTGTCATGAGAAGCTATTAGTGTTCTATAAATTAAATAGAATACAAGTAGCCAGAGTGGTAGATAGACTGACGTTATTTCAACGCAACCAAATGAAAAGATGACTGATCTTGCATGCAAAAAAAAAAAAAAAAAAAAAAGAAAAAGAAAAAGTAAAAAACTGTATCCATCAACTTAAGTCTACATATAATCATGAGCATTTGAACTAGGCAGTAATACAATGTTACGAGGTCCAATAATTCATTACATTATAACATAATTTATTACAGCAATATGAAAACATTGTTAGAAGTTACTCCCATCTTACCTTTCACTTCTGATTTTGATTTCTTTTTTGAGAAGGATACATTAATCTTTACGATTTTTATTAACAACCCCATGATCAGCGATGAGGTCAAGCATGAAAGATTAACACTGATTTACCATGATTTAAACAAATTTCTTCACCCTTGGTTAAAATTTTATACTTGGGGTTACAAACCATGTCAGATAGAATTGGCACAGTATAAAGACAACAATCAAACCTATAGCTATATATTTGGTCGTTTACAATTCGCAGAATGTATCAATGATGAATGGTTGCTAACTAGTTTGATTATTAAATATTTCAAAGAGCAACATTGTAAAGTTAAAATTGATTTAGAAGATGTGATGATGCATTTCTTTGATCAACATGGTGAGTTCTCTCTCATTGAGAGTTTCAATCATATTCCAGATTGGTGTGGCCCTGATAATTCATTTAACAGAGTATGGTTCAATGGCATGGGTGATTTATTATTGATTCCGGGCAAATACCCAGTACTGCACAACATAGAGAATTTAAAATTACAGGAAGCCTTATTATTTTTGAACAAATATAATTATTATATTGATAGGGTAAGTTTACAAAATGCTGCAAGACATTTATGGGACACAAAACTTAACCATGCAATTGAGGAAAGTCTTAGATTATGCGTGACTACTACTGTTCAGATAGATAGGGATCTTGCTTTTTGGATGATAAATTTGATGGATGGTCAAAATAATATTAATTATAATAATGATAATGATGATTATGATACAGACAATGTTATAGTAAGAAGCTTTGAATCATTTGTAAATGAAAATGATGGTTTTTTTGAACTGAGTAGTCAATTACTTAGTCATTTTAGAGATAAATTTCAAAGTAAGAATCAAAAGTTATTAAATAAGCTAATATTTGGAAGGAAAAAAGGTTTTAAAAATGATTTAGTCAAGCTACAGATTAGATTACCTTTTATTTGGTACTATATTTGCAAGGTTAGATTTGAACAGCGTGGTTATAAAAGTATCGGTAATGATGATAATTACAATGATTCGCTTGAAAAGTATTTAGGAAAAGCATTAGGGATTGGATTAAGAAGTGCCATAGAGTCTGACATTGAAATAGAGAATCGATTTTTGAAAATTGCCGAAACATTTTTAGGTAATGGATTAAATGGGTTAATAAAATTATCCGCAAGCCAGGAAAATTTTCATTTTAAAAGTGTTCTGGATAATAAAATAGACAGATACAATAATGGACAACTTGAAATAAACTGCAGATTCCAAGAAGGATTAATCAAAGATTATCATTTAATAAATGCAATGATCAAGCCTATGAGCTTCGACGAGTTTACTAATAATGTATACAACGTTTTCCAAAATGAATTGCAAGAAAAGGAATCAAGCAAACTAAATGATGAATTATTAGAGCAAGAAGAAAATGAAATGATTGAAAGAGTTAAGAAATTTATTAATGAAGAAAATGTCAAACTTGATAACTCTGAAAAAAATGAAAATGATACAAACTCACAAAGTAATAATAACAAATTCAAAATGGATATAGAGAAAGAAATCGATGAGTTTTATAATGACGATAGTGAGGGGTGCAGTTCAGAAAATAATCTCTCAGATAATGAGGCATTGGGAAATTTTAACAAAGAGCAGCTTGGTTTAGAAATGGATAGCGTAAATGAAGATGATTTTTTTGAATTTTTTTTAACTAATGCATTAAAAATTCCCAAAGAAGAATTAAAAAACTACAGAGCTGGTTCTAATAATGACAAGAAATTCAATTATGAAACGAAATCTAAAATCGATTCAAAAGTGAAAGAAAAGCTAAATTCAGGTAGCAATGAAAAAATTGTGAGTGGGGACGAAAGAAAAGATGTAGATGATGATAGTGAAGAATACATTGATTACTTTGATTATGTAGATGATGATATTCCTGAAGAAGAAATGAGTAGATTGATATCTAGGATGAAACAGTTACTGGCACAGATGAATTTACTGCCGAGTTCTACTCCAAGAGAAGCTTTTTTGGAACCGCTTAATGAATAATAGAATAGCTAATATTAAATATTACAGTTTGAATAATTTTTGATAGATTTTTTTAAAAAAGGATAAAAACTATGTAAGGCAAATCCTCAGTATTAAGAATGCAAATGATCTTCAGTGTTTGCCTTTATCACTATGGAATTGTAACTCTTTTGACGACACTATTGTTTATAAGATGATGAGTAGTGAAAACGAAATAAATATGAAATTTTTTTCTTTTTTATGTTTCTAAATTTCAATCAGAAATAATATTAAAAACCATGGATTAAAGTAAAACAGGCTAAATTTTTATCTCATATATTACTTTAAAGTAATCACTGAGTAAGCAAAGAGCCGTTAATTACATTCCTGTATTTAATTTTAAATTGCTTGAAGTGATGATACAGTTAAAAAGCAACCCTTGTTTTTCTTTTCCTTTCGCTTTTCGTTTTTTGCTCGTTGATTAAACTTGTTATTATTCTATAATATTTTGATGAAAGTAAAAATCCACAAAACACTAAAATAAAATATCTACAATAGCTTTTTTTTAGTTTTTTAAAATAAAATGTAATTGAACTAATTCATATACGGCTCTAGCTTCATAGAAGTTTTGTCTTTTTAAATTTCCAATAATTAGCTCTGACAGGGTCTACTTTCACTAATAACTCTAAGCATTTACTATAATTAAGCTTATTCTTTTTCAACAAATATATATCCAGTAGTAATTCAACAGCACGAACAGACTTAACTTTGTCAGTTAACAAGCTTTCGAGACTTTCTGCGCTTAATTCAGCAATATCCTCAAAATCCACGAATTTAATGGCAAAAGGTTCTAATTGTGTAATATTGCAATCTATTTTATCATATATTCCGATTAAATAATTCCAAGAGCTGGAATTCTGGGGAGAAATTTCTATGTGTTTTTTGGTGTATTCAATTTCTTTTGACACTTCATCATCGGTCAACTTAATTTCTCCATTTCCAAATCTTAGAAAGTATCTGAAGTTCCAAGCAGAATTATTTCTGACATCCAAAGTTATCATTTTGTCAGCAAACTCCAATTCCGATGGTTCCTCGAATAACTTAAACTTTTTCACTAATGCCGTTCTATAGGCCCAGGTATGATAATTTTTGTTATCTTCTAAAAGAATAGCCTCCACTATAGGAAATTCCTTAGCAGGATTAGGAGCGGGGTTTATCATCATAAGAAGCTCTCGGTGATTCCAGATCTGGTAGTTCTTTGGGTTTTCTATGGCAATGATCTCATTATGGTTCAATTCATCCTCTACTATCTGTTTTCTCTCAGCGGAATCCTCTGCGCCATCTACAAACAGTTTGATTATCTCATAACGAAATTCCCAAGCAGAGTAATGTGCGTTGTTTATAGTGATGACTTCTTCTGTGACAGCCAAAGCCCTCGGAGAGAATTCTTTGCTTCTCAAAAAATAGTTGAGTCTGATAATGGCCGTTTTGTATTGCTCGGTATAGATGATTTCTACAAGCAGAGAATCTTGCATCTTCATTTGTTCTGGGGTGTCCTTAACATCGATATCATCGTAGTTGAAATCCTTTGTCGTCTTGTTGTAATCTATCATGGCAATGTCAATAGTCTGCTTTGATATTTTGGTGAGCTTTTAAATTATTATATCAATTCTTTTGGCTATAATAGTAATATTAAGGGAATAAAGTACTATGGGGAAATTTACGTTATATGACTTTCCTTTTATATATAACAAAAGACTCTTTTTTTTTTTGATTAACGGTTTTTTTTGTGTTCAACAGTCTATCAAAATGATATTGCAGTAATTTTTTTTTTTTATTTTTCTTTTTATTACATAGGATTTGTAAGTAAAAAATGCACTTAAAAATGAGCACCGCGGCTTAAGTTAATTCTTTTGCATGAGCCACACCAGACCCCGACTGTTTTTTGTAAGGAAGAAAACAATAGTTGTGTTATAAGACATCAAAAGGTCAGGGATCCGCAGAAATTTTATGAACCGTTTGTTTACTTTTGCCAAACAACAAGAACCACGTCACAAATATTATTTTGACAGAGAATTAGACTCAATATAGCGAATCAGATCTCAGAATTTACATTGGCTTATATAATAAAGTAAAGGAAACCATATTTTGGTTAAAAATAGATGTTCTTACCTGATTTGATCCCTGACGATACCCATCTTCTATGGATGGACGGTCAGAAAAACAGCGATGGCTTACATTTTTTAAGATCCAGAAAAAAACTTGGGAATAACTCCCTAACAAGGTCTCATTGTCAGCAACAGCAATTGACAAATAATGCCACGACCAGATTCTATACTGAATCAAACTTCAGAGGTGTTCAATTCGCTCCTCCGTTGTCTTCCTACTCGTCTGCTAATGTAGGCGCCACCATTTCTACAGCTGTGAATAATGGCGACTCGTATTTGAATAATAGCGGCGGTATTGTAGAGTCTGGCTGTGGATCACATAGTAGCGGTAGCGCCTTCGATGACGATATCGAGTCAAGATATGCGTATTTGAATAGTATCAAAACATTTGGGTATTCGTACATGAAACCTTTGGGAATAAACAAAACCATGCAAAAAATGATAGAAGAAGAGCATGATGCAACAAACCAGACCAACAATTTGCAAGAAAATGATACCGAGCAGAACTCCCAGTTTGCCGATGATGAAACTGCTGAAAACGTAACTAATAATAACCATAATCATAATGTCAATAATGCAGAAGCCCCTGTTAATAACGCTACTATGTTACGAGAAGAGGCGCTTGATGTAGGACAGCAAGAGGAAGAGATTGATTTGGATGCAGAGATACCAGATTTGGACCACAGCGATTCACGCATATCGATTAACAGCATTGCTGATGACGAAGATATAGATGAAGAAGACGAATACGCCGACATTAATATCAACGACGATTTCATGGCAGAAGAGGAAGAATATGATGAATATAGGGGCTCAGAAGCAAGCAATTCAAGCCAGCTCAATGTTGATGATATAAGGGACCATGCAAATAATAATGATACCGGAGATAATGATATTCAGAATAGTAATCACAGCAGTAATAATATAAATCCTGATGATGGCGATCATAATACTAATAGTAATAGCACCAATCATATAGAGATAGGAAACACTCTTGGGGTACCAAAGATAAGAAATATTAGTACAAGTACGCGTATTTCTTCTCTTAGTTCAAGTAGGTCTTTTTCTGAAGGCGCTATAATACAAAGCAGCAGCAGAAATGCAAGTGACTACTATTCGAGAATCAGTAATCACACTGGTCTGTTGCAGATCCACTCATCAGATATTTTCTCTCTGATTAATAATGTTGGGAGTGGTTCTATCACTTCCAGAGATAATGCTGTTAATGACAATAATCATAACTCGAATATCGCTAAAAGTGGTCATATTGAAGAAATCAATGGCGAAGCTTCAGATATGGAGATAGATGATTGATATATTTTATAGATATGCATTGATTTACGAGTGATTATTTTCTTAATTTTATTGAGTTTTTTTTTAATGTTTCAAGAAACACTATCTTGAATACATACATGAATGCAATTTGAATTGGTACACTCGATTTCTGTAGACCACAATTAAACCTAAAAAAAATAATTGTAAGATATAAATTTTTGAATACAAAGGGAAGGTCAATGTAAAGTATTAATACGACTATATGTCGGCTTAAGAAGTTTAAGAAATAGATATGTCTTTCCAACAAGCATAAATCAAAATCATGAATCCTGTCATTATCAACAGATCTCCAAATATTTGTCTCATATTCAACGCATTACCTAAAATTATCCATTCATAAGCACCTATAAGAAAAATAGTAGTTAGAGAACTTACTGCACCTAGAACCGGCGATGTTAATGTAAAAAGAGCCAGCATACCAGCAAAGAAGCCTAATCCAGAAAATCCAGAAAGAAAAACATAAAATATAACTGTCTGATTTGACACACTTCCTACAAATTCTCTATTATCTGTATTATCTCCAAAGATTAATACCATAGGAAGAAGAATCACAAGACTGCAAAGGCCGATCAAGCTGCAGATAAAATTTGAAAATGTGGCTTCTTTTACTGGGTTAATTCCTGCGTGTGTAGGTGGACAAAGATATCGTTTATAGTACACATCATAAGCTCCATACAATACAGTACCTGCTAAAATTATCACGTTTCCAAAGATATGATACGGCTTATCATCAGAGTTATTCTCATTAGAACCAGCATAGGCGACACAAAATACACCAACGGTAGCGATTATCACACTGGATATTTTCAAAATCGAGAACTTTTCTTTCAATAAAGGAATCGAGAATAAGTATGCAAAAAACGCAGTGCAGTTGAAGATTGCCGTGACATCGTTAGCGTATGAGTAATTCATGGATAAGTACCAGCTCATAGACGCTATAGAAAGGAGGACAGTACCACATATACAATGCTTGATTACATATTTGAAAGTTTCGGAGTTAAAGTACTCCACCAACTTTTCTTTATCGAAAGGTATATTTTGATTACTGTCATCGGTATCATCGTAATGTGGATGATGGTGCACCCTTTCGCGTTCGTCGGTATCAAGAGTATTCAATGCACTATAGTCATTTGTTTTATTAATGTCAAGGACTATCTTGGATATTTCAACAATGGTACTAATCTGCTGCTGTCTCTTTCCATAAAAGAGCATGTATTGCAAAGGTGCAACAAGGCATAGCACACCATGATTGAAATACAACAACCACCAAGGACTTAGACTGGAGACTTTGTAAACGTAAGCAGTTGCTTCTGTTTGAATGACGAAACACAACAAGCAGATAACAAATATTGCCAGGACCAACACAACTTTAGACATCGCTGTATATGCTGTGTATGTACTGGTTTAGTGAATATAAAAAGATCTTTTATCTTGAACTAATCAACATTCACCACTTCACCGCCATTCGGTTTCCGGCACACCGGGCGCATTTGACGATTCGTTTGATCAACAGATCTGCGAATTTTTTTAAACTTTGCGCTAATCCATATAAAAAAAATTAAAACGTAAGCGCCAGTCGGTTGACGCAATCATAATTAAACAAAGGGAACAAAATATGTATATTGTAGCCAGGCCTCTCAAAAAAAAATATTCATAATACTGGAGATAAAAATTAATGGAAATTTGTACAGATAAGTGACAGCTGTTTAATTTTATCACTCAGTTCTTCTATATTTCAATGATCTTTATTTTGGTAAAGTATTAGAATCTAACTGGGAATACCATTGGAAATCGTATAAACAAATATATTTTTACGGTTTTTCTATTATATTTCTCGTTATCCTTAACCGATCTTATCATTTGTTTATTACACAAGATGTCATCTATCAACAAAAAGTACTTGGAATTTTTAACAAAGCATCCTCTTCTTACAAAGTCCAGTACGGGTGCAGCTTTTGCAGCTTTGAATGAAATAATTGCCTCTAAATTAGCTTCTGAATCATTGGTGATCACGAAAGTTCCATTATTAGCTGCTTTCGCTTTCTTTATTCAATCTCCCTTTGCCCATTATGCTTTTGAGATCTTAAATGGTTTGAAATGGTTTAAAGGTAAGAAACCATTATCTTTAAAAAAGAAATTATTGCAAATTTTACTTTCTTTATCTACAATCACTCCAATCACTTGTTTAATGAATGCTATCATGTTGGCCATTATTAGTAAACACAGGGATATTCTTAGCTCTAGAAACTCTTTTCAAGAAACTAAGAAGTTGATGAAGTCAAGTATTCCTATCATCAAGCTCAACTTCTTGAAATTTATGAAGTCATCTTGGATATCATCACCATTAATTATCTTCTTCGCTCAAAACTTCTTACAGCCTTCAAGCTGGGTTGTCTTTTTCAATTTTGCCTACTTCATATTGAACACGTTTAATAACACAATGTTTAAACTAAACATGAAGAAATTGAGAAGTGAATCTCTCAAAGAAGAAGCTAAGGAAGAAGCCGAAAACCAATCAAAAAAGGATGAACTTTAATTTTTTGAAGCCTTTGTAAATGATGTTATTTACTTTATAAATTGAAAAAAGGCATCACTTTTATTTGCTAGCTCATTGCTTGGTCCATTATTATATAAGTAGTTTATCTCAAAATCTCTTAGTTTTAATAATTATTTAGTTTTTCTAGGATAAGTTTGTAGGTTAAGTAAAAAGAAAAGAAACGGTATTATTAGGATAGGGGAAAAAAGCTTTAGGTATTCAAATGATTTACAAGCAAATATGCAGATGTGAATACTATTAAAGGTTAACTGATAGTAAAACACAACTAATTTCTATAGTCTTAATTGGAGGCATTTCTCAAATTGCTTTACCAATCTTGAAGTTCTTCGGTGCCCTTTTGTTGTGATCTTATTTTTTTCTGATATATTCTACAATTAATGCTTTTTATAAAGACAAAAACTCATTCAAATGAATTATTGGTAGTTAATCAACATATATTAAGCAATCTACTGAAGCTAAAATAGAGCTATTGCAAGAGCTGTAATATGCGCAAATAAGTTTTAATGAAAAGTCATAAGAAAACAGTTTAGCAGGCCTAATTTATTAAAATAATACTACGCGATTTATTGACATATTATTTACTAGTAGCTATGAATAACTATTATATTGTTTTATCTAATGAATAATAGCTAGGCACTCTAGAACTATTTCTTTTGCTTTGTGCTTGCTTTCCTTTAATTAAAAAATGCATTAATATGGCTCTTAAAAAGGAGATAGTTATTTAACTTAATCCTTTATTATATAACCCAAACTTTTAAATATAGATAGAGATTTTCACCCTAAATATTGGGTTTAGCTCTCATAGCCAGAACCGCACGCATATTATATTATTATCTTTCACGGACATAGATATACATCTACACGTATAAAATGTGACCGGCAAACTCTAAAAATAATGTTGAATAAGTATTCAAATTAATAAAGCATCGCTGCCAATTGCTATAGCATATATTTTATTTATTAATATTATTATTATCTGTTGAAGCTTAGCTCGGTTGAAATTTACTGCTTATAAAATTTTCTTTATTCTTTTAATAATTATCAACAATGAACCATCTTCACATTGCATAGAAGATATTCCATTTGTCTTTCAAGTATGGCACCTCACTTTTATTAAACAGGAAATATTTTATGAAACCAAATTATATAAGATAAAATACTCCAATTAAAAAGATAGATAGGGGTAAAAATTTAAATTAAGAATGAAAGGTAGATAAACCTGTATGATTCAACTTCTAATCATTGTATACCTATGTAATCGGCTAATTATTTTACCAACGGGAAAATTGCAATGCACGATTTTTTTCGAAATAATTAGCGGCATCCACAGTATGTGTGCACTCTTTTTGCCGTTTCTACAACACGCACATGCATGTTGAAAGTCTCAAATTTATTAATAACATTTTTTTCAACATGAATCACTTAAAATAATTCGGTTGCATAAAGTGACAGAACAACACAAATATAAGGCATTAATCTCTTGAATTATGTAATTTTTAACCTATCTAAATATAGAAAGCAATATCACTTATGCTGAATTTTTTACTCTATTTAGGGTGATCCATTGCTTTTTTTAATCTCTTGGAAAAGATGGCTTAGACCAAAGAGAATAATATAAATATCTTGAATAATCCTTGTTCGATATTTCATTTCACAACTTCTATATTTAATCTTATAAAACTATAAACAAAAACAACTAAAACATTTCTATTTCTTCTTCTCTTAATTCTTTTCCCTTCTTTTAAAATGCAATTTGCTTCTTCCGTCTACCTTTCCATTTTAGCTGCTCTTTCCTCAGTTTCTTTAGCTGCTCCAATTAATTCCACTTCTGCCGATGCCCCATTAAAATTAGACTTCTCAGTTGTTAGACACAGTGATCCGACTAAAGTTACTTCTGGTTCCTCTGTTATTAGAAATGCTGTCAACGGTGGTTACTTGAACATGGCTTTACAAAACCAATACACTCAATATATTGCAGAATTTGAAATTGGAACTCCAGGCCAAAAGATCAGATTAGATGTCGACACTGGTTCTTCTGATTTATGGGTTCCAGGTAACGGTACTCAATCTGTTTATGGTACTTACAATAAGGACTTATCTAGCTCATATCAAAAGATCAAAGATGGTTTTGCTATTGGTTACGGTGACAAATCGTATGCTCTAGGGGAATACGGTTACGATGACATGAGTATTGGCAGTGTTAACTTGAAACAAGTTGAATTCGCCGTCGCTACTAATCAAACTGCCGGTAGAGGTTTAGTTGGTATTGGTTTTGAACAAAATGAATCTTCCAATTATGGTTCTAAAGCCTTTACTTATCCAAACTTACCATCTACTTTGAAAACACAGGGTGTCATTAAGAAGAACTCTTACTCCTTATACTTGAATTCTATTGACGCTGACGCTGGTTCCGTTTTATTCGGTGCCATTGATGAAGCCAAATACGAAGGAGACTTGAAAACTCTAGACTTGATTAACATCAACGATGAAGGTGAAAACACTGACGAACCAGTCGCCTTTTTCGTCTCTTTGGACTCTATCTCAAATAACGGTGCCAATATGACCACAAAATCTCAACCAGCTTTGTTAGACTCTGGTACCACCTTAATCTATGCTCCAACTGATGTCTGGAACAAAATTGTCAATACCTACGGTACTTACTATAGTGAAATTGGTGGATCCATCATTGATTGTAATGCTCAAGAAGACGACTTTGAATTTGCTTTCGGTGACAAGACTATTAAAGTTCCATTCTCTGATACCTTATTCAAATTAACTGAGCAAGATGGTACTCCATTATCAATTGGGGGTAAAGATCAATGTTTGGTTGGTTTCATGAACAGTGGTTCCGAATACTACATATTGGGTGATGGTTTCTTAAGATCYGCTTACATTTTCTACGATTTAGATGATAAACAAGTTTCTATTGGCCAAGCTAAATACACCAACGATTCTAAAATTAAGGTGGTTTCTTAAAGTTGATGACCTCTAATATTCAATAAGAACTGGTTTCTTTCCTCTCTACTTTAAATTTTCACTTCATTTCATTCATATTCATTAGTATTTTCATATATATTCTATTTTAATAAAATAAAAAAAAAAAAAGAAGTAGCTGACAATATAATTAACTCAAAAAAAAAAATTCAAAGTGAAAACAAAATGTTTGAAGTCGAAAAACGAAACAAAACTCTAGCTACAAAAACACAGATATGCAATTGCAAATATAAGTAACTATCAATTGGTAACGATAATATAAAATATACTAAAGTTTACTCTTTAAATGCTGGCCTAAAACTTCTCTTAATTCATCAGCGGCTTCAGTCAAATAATAGTGCATCTTTGCAGGGTCTAATCCAGCTGGATTATTTTTACGGCAGGTGATGGTGATATTCAACCAATCCTTATTGATCATGTAAGGCAAACCAAGACCAATTTCGTGCACTTCAGACCAACCATACCCATTGAAATATTCAGAACTTAATTGAGAGGTAGATAAGTACCAAGTACTTGAGTACTTTGTCATTGCATCTTCCAAGAATGCTGACTGTTCACCGGGTTCAAGCAATTTCTTTAAGCCGTAAATGTGTCTGTCAACAGCAGTAGCATTACTAGCCAACTTTATGTACTTATTTTGCTGGTCTAATGCAGCCCTAAACAGTTGGATCTTGGAATCGATGGTAGCATCTGACTGGAAAGTTTTCACAAAATTCAAAGCTTCAGTTGAAACAGTTCTGTTCGTTTCAGTACGTCCAAACTTATACTTTCTGGTAGATGCAGATTCATAAGTAGGTTTCAAAGTACCAGTATATTTATAATAAGCCAATTGCATCAACAACTGGATATAAGCATCCGGGGAAGCATTAAATTTCTTTATCAAATTCTTACCATAACCCTGGTATCTCCAAACTTTTAACAAATGACCACTGACTGCCACATCTTGAAATGAAACCTTAGCTTGGTCAATAGCTTTTCTTACATCATTGGAAATGTCAAATTTGAGTTCTTCAGTGTCAGAAGACGGCAAGCTCTGTTCAACCTGGAATAAAGAAGAGGTGTTAACATTTTCTTTATTAAATTTGGCCAACTCTTGACAAATATAGTTGTTTAAAGTCAAATTTGGAGTACCATCCATTCTCGAATGTTCACCCAAGAACCCAGATGCACCATTTGCAGCAACAAAGAATTGCAAAGGTTTATCAAAGAAACGGTTTTCACCATTTCCGTGCCAGCAATAGCGAGCTCTTTCTTCGAAAGATATAGGAGAGTTTTCGTCCAAACATAATACAAATGAAGATCTGAAAATGTCCTCAAATGAGTTTTGATTGATTATAGAGAAAGTGCAAAGTTTTTCAAAATTGGAAAACCATGAGTCTCTGTCTAGGGTAGTGAGAATTCCAATTGAAGGTTGTTTGAAAGAACCATTTTTATTATTAGAATCTTCTGTGACCTTTAACAAAGAAGAATAGATTTGAGATGTTGGTAATTTTTCACCTGTGACTGGATCATGATGATAAACTTTGTAGAATCTGTTATGTTTGATAACTACAAAAAATTGATTTTCGGCATCGGTCTGAGAATATTTGATAGTATCATCAACATCGATTCCTGGTATTCTGCTATTGTTGAACATATAAGTAAAGCCATTCATACAATAAGGAACGTCCCTGATAACTTCAGGGGGAAATGTTTGCTCATCTATCAATTTTTTAAATTGTAAGATTTTATCAACTAATAAAGTTGCCTTTCTCAATTGTGATTTCTCCAAGCTTGCTGGCAATAAATTATGGGAATGACTGAAAAAGTAAGATACGAATGGCACAACAGGATCTCTGTATGCTAAATAGGCATCATTGTCCCACCATTCTTTGATCCAATTGTCGTGATTTTTACTTCTTTCGATTAATCTTTGTTGTAGCTTGACGCCAAGGCCACCAGGTTTTATAAACTCATCTAGCTTTTGTTTAATTTGATCGAACTGAACCTTATTTTTAACAAGGGGTTGAATGGACTTCAAGTATAACTCAGCAGTAGCTTTCAACTCAGGTACAGGAAGGTTTGGGAGCTGAGAGGAGTATTTTAGCATGTTTCCAACCATAGTATGATTTTGGCGGGTGAATCTGGTGATGAATCTCATAAAAGAAGTATCTTGGTTGAGAAAAATGAATAAATAATAATAATAATGATGATGATAAAGTTGCGAACTAAGTTTATCTCTTATCAGGAAAGATATTATCTGGCGAAACTATTATCAAATAGATATTTTTGATTGGATTAGCCAAACATGCAGTATGAAACAGCAAAGCAATTTAGGGGGGGATGTTGTCAGTTTAAGTAATAATTCTGCCGATAGTCTTCTGAAAAAAAGTTTTGTCTATTCTATATTCTATTAAGAGGAAACACCTTGAAAAACTTGACACATGACCCCAAAGATGACTTTTTCGGGCTGGAACTCCCTGGTGCACCCCGCAAAAGAGTGAAATTTTCTTGTATGTGTGTCAAAAAAGTCACGAAATAAATGCTCGAACGGAAGAATACGAACAGAACGGGATCACGCATTTGGTCTAATACCGAACAGCCGATATATGCAGGGCTTCAAAACTGCCAACTCAACCCTAGCCAATGAGTGGAGAGAGCACATTGCGGATCACCACTCCTTCGTTATATCCATAAAACAAAGATCGTCAAGTCATGACCATGAAACTTCCGAACATACATCCAAGCTTACACTATCCGTTTGTTTTGTTGCTATTCGGTGTTTCGTCTTACTACCGACGCTTTTTTTAATAGTATATGTAAACATGTACATCTAATGAATCCATGGGACATAAAGGTGCACAATTACTCTCAAATATCTGGAAATTGGATTAGCCTCTGTATTTAGCTTCCCATTTATACCTTATGCAATTTTACACTCTTCAATACATTTTACAACATAATATTACACGGCGCTGAAGATATATATATATATATATATATATATATATACATATATCAATGACTAGCTATCTGAAAGAATAGCTACCATTCCCCCAAATCGTTGCTATTCTTTGGGAGTTCCCCCACAATTTGTGCGATAACTGCATTTCTGTCCTTCGGCAATAATGCGCCGTTCATCATCATCCAGTTTTTACATTTCTTGATCAACTTCTCTAACTTCTCTACAGACTCATCATCATTATTGAAAACACCTGCCTCAAGAAGTACCAAATCATCATTGCTTAATTTCCCTTTGATCTTCCTAGAAGAGCTATTTCTATTGTTGTTATTCTCCTTGGTTTGCTGTTGCTTCTTTTCATTATCATCCTTTTTAAGAGCTTCAAGATATGCATAGACCATACCTAGCTGTACTAACTTCTGATATCCTGTTTGAATGCCCAACATCTTACCACTTGTATATGTCTCTTTCATGATGTCATTTTTCCCATGGTCGTATCCATCCTGGTAGTATTGTTCTTCCAATGATAAAAGCTCATCAAAATCCATTGTATTTAGTTATTTCTCTTTGTGTTACTACTATCCTTTAAAATGCTATTGTTTATTTTTCTTGTAGTGGTTAGGTTGGCTTTTTGTGTTAACTTAAGCAACTTGAAGGCGTGAATCTGATCCTCAGGTCATCTTTAGATTTTTCACTAGTTTAGATTATTAATAATCTTAATTACTGTACTCGAAGATTATTATTCTATTAGTGAGGCAGCGCGCATAATCATCAAACATCTGTTAATCATAACACCTTACCATCTATAAATACCAACATGCTAGCTAAGCCTTAAGTCTACAACATAGGCCCTCAAAACCTATTATTACATTTATGTAGGCGAAGATTCATTAATAGACTAAATACTCCTCAATTTTTATATGTACATCCTGCGAAATTTTCCGTATAAAGTCCCAGTCGAAGTTAACTTTGAGCTTCAATTTAGGGTTTAATAAGTCAATGTTATCGTTTACACTGGAACTGAATGTTTTGTTAAGAAAATCTAATGATATAAGATTGGATATTTGTGCGTAGAAATCAACGTCCAATTTTAGAGCTGCATCTTCAAAACCTGAAAAGCTTACTCCATCTTTGTTAATGGTGTTATCATGTTCTTTTCTGTTCTCGTAGATTGAAAATAAAATCGATATCATTCTTTCCATGTCAAACGAGTTACTGTTTAATAAAAATTTGGATGCACCAGTATTATTGCTTGTCTTTCTTCTTTTTCGCTTGCTATTTGAAACATTCCTACTTTTAGCAAAAATTTGAAAATCGAGCTTTTGTGGAATATACGCTGCCAAATAACAAGCACACAAAATCAATTTTGACACCTTTGTAAGATCAACAGCATTTACTAAAATCTTACTGCCACCTGTGTCTTTCAGATAATTATCTAGTTGGAAAGTATCATTATTAACATCTATCATCACAAATTTCTCTGAATCTTTAAATATTTTGATATTGTCAGAATACATCTTAATGAAATCATTTGGGATTCTATATTCGCCGGTAAATAATCTCCTTGTAAATATAGGCCATATTTTATAAATAATTTTAAGTATTGAATTAATGTCTGATCCTGTATATTGATAAAAAACATCGAGGATCAACTTTATGAAATCCTGCCAGAATATTTGTCTCTGTTCTAGATTGTTCTTGTAATTTTCACTGTCAGGAAATTTACAAATATTTTGCAATAGCATTTCCGAAGTTAGAGTGTCTCGCGTCAAAATCAATTCAATCTCCTGTCTTGTATATGTGCTGAAATTTATGGTTAATATGGAATGGTTTGGAAATTGTTTAAATCCTGGTTGATATTGAAAATCAAAAATGTTCAACATGAAAATAAAGCTCAACTTTTTGGAAATTTTAGGGGCGGCCTGCTGAATCTTGTGAAACCCTATAATAGTGTTTAACAACTGAGAAGTCGGAAGTTGTTCGTAGTTTGTAAATATTAAAAACTTATGAAATTCTTGACTATCTGTTACTTGTTTTGCCTGCTTTAAAAGATTTTCGAGTTTTAGATTAAATGTAGATAAATTTCTACATTTATTATTATTCGCCATACCGGCACCGTGATTAATACAATTGTCGAGTTTTTCCAAAATTTTCGTGTATAGTTTAGTTAAGGACATAATTCTTTGACAATCAATATAAATAGGTTCATCCTTCTTTGACTTAAAATAAGTTTCCACACACGTCAGCTTTCCTGAATTGATTCCATAGATCACTAATGTATTAAGTAGACTTCCCATAGTTATAAAGGAGTCCAACAAATCAATCTGATCATCCCTACATTCTACCTTGTCTATACTTGTCATTATTCGAGATGTTCTTCTGATTTGTTTATTTGCACTATTAAATCACCAAGCACACATGTCATAAAATGAGTATCAGAAATCAACAAGAACAAAGCTCATCATTCAAGTTCTAAGTGGTTACGTGCACATTCATTGCCTTTATTTTTTTTTTTTTGTTCCTGTGAGCACCTTAGCTTCAATCTAACAAAAAAAATTTTCTTTTCCTAGTAAAATAATTAGGCGCCCATGAATTACTAGAAGAAAAAAAAATTTTTTGTCCTTTAATGTGATAATATTTTCAATGAAAAATTTCAAAGAATCTGCAGATACGGCAATAGAAGAGGCATTGATTCTTGATTGAATTGTTCAATATATTTATTACCAAATATTATATAATAATTGTCTTAAAGGTACTTTTTATCTGGTCCAAAGTACATCTTCAAGCAAAGAAAAAAGAAGTAATACGATATAAAATACAAACTAAATGTTTAAAAGAAATATCCATAGCACTGTGAACTGTTCATCTAGAAGGTTGTTCAGTATCAGTTCCTCTGCCCAAAAAGAAGTTACCATAGCATCGTCCTTACTTCTTTCCAGAATACCGATCATTACACCAACACTAACCGAATTAGAGCAACAATACTACAATTATCAAGATGAGTTATCCAGAAGATTAATGTGGACTTTCCCTTACTATACATATTTCAAAAGATCCTCTTTACAAGAAATGCGTTACTTGAAGAGCCAAAAATGGCCTGTATCTAAACAAGATGGCGTGTTTTACTCAAAGGGTGTTCCAGATGTCAGACATAACAGAGAAAGACGTGCTAAACAAGAAGTTGATTTGAGTTATCAACAAGAAGTGGAGGAAAGCAACATTGGTGGTGATGAATCCACAGTTACCACCGTCTCCATGAATCCAAGAACCACTAAGGCTGACTTGGATAAGGATTTGAAAAGCTTGGAAAGAAGCTTAGATAGAACATTATATTTGATTGTCAAAGACAAGAAAAACCAATGGAAGTTACCATCTTTCCAATATCCAGCGCAAGAAAAATCCACCGAAAAATTATTACCATTACATGAATTTGCCGAGCAAAGCGTTCAAGAGATTAGCAAGAATGATTTAAGCACTTTTAATGTCACCAATAAGCCAATACATGTTTTGAAGTACAAGGGAAATGCTCTTGCCGCTTCTGAACAATCACCAGATTCTAAAGAGTACGTTATTAAATCACATATTCTTGCTGGTGATTTTGTGTTGGATAATAAGAAGGCTTCAAATTTATCAGACTATTTGTGGCTCACTAACGAAGAATTACCTGAATACTTATCCAAGGAATATTTTGAAGAGATTAAATATTTGTTGAATGAATACTAGTTTATTTAATTGGTTCACAGAAATCCATTTCCATTGGTTTCTCCCACAATTTCTTAATATATTACTGTTATTTCTTATTCTTTTATTTTCACTCATCTCCGCCATTTTCATCTACTGACCGATGAGTTAACCAAACCAAACTCAAAGACATTCTCCACAGCTTAACTCATCCATCCATCCATTCCTCCTATTTTTATCCTCCTCTTACATGTACATGTACATAGCCTTTATATATACACATGCCGATAAATATACTGTCAAGCAAAGATTAAATAATGTTGTAATTTATAATTGTAATTTATAGCATTGACATTTATTTACCCTATTATATTCTAACTTTGTGAGACAATATTAGTTCTTTGTAGTCTGAGAGGCAGTGCTTATATGTAAAGTTGTGCTCATGCAAGAAGTAAGTAACTTTTCAGTATGAAGTTATAGAAAGTACAGCATACAAGAACAAGAGTAACTCAAAAAAAGGGCTCAAAATAATGGGAGCATTGTAGTCTTATGTTTCCTCACCTTTTGCAACGGTTTGTACAGTACGGAATTTTTCTTAATTGAAAGTGTTGCGATTGTTAAAATGAGTAAGTATAATGGGCTATCAAGAGAAAGAAAAGGGAATTCAAATGATTACATAATTCAGTTCACAAAGGGAGTAAGCAGGAAAGCAGATATCAACCTAAAAGTAATCAATATCAAATGAGTGAATAATTTTTACACGCACTCACTAGAAAAAATTTTATATTCTTATGCTTTTCCTAGTTTCTAATGAAGTACTAGTAGTTATTACAACCATTAGTTCAAGTATGAACATTTTTAAACAAATATTATTACGATCATTATTATCTAAATATAATAGTTTGTTTAGATATAAAGTACCGCAAGCGCTTTAAAAGATCTGCACGAAAGAATTTTAATTGAATTTGGATTTTTCATAAGGCTGATTTCTTCCAAGTTTAAAAGTTATCACTAAGCAGTCTAAACAACCAATCATTTTTAATCATTAATTCCTATTGTAAGGGTACATCTTTGCAAATACGAAGTGTGCTATTACTGAAATCTGTATATTGAGTTGAGATATAGGTACTATATCATAACAAAATGCTGTTCAATAGGAATCACCATTCAAATAGAAGAGCGGCTAATATCAACGGCAACAACATTTCGAATGACAATGAGAATTATTTCAAGAGCTTAAGGACATCTTCATTACATAGGGACTATCCAACTTTGATCTCATGGAACAAGACAGGAACTAAGATAGCTTTTTCACCAATTAGTACTAACTCCGTCATAGTTGTTGAGTTGAGTGAGTTGAAGGGAACTGTGGAGTCCAAGAAAAGAGAATACTTCATTCGCGATTGCCATAGTTGCTTGTCAACAAGCCGTTACAAACCACATATAGCAGATCTTGACTGGGAACCTACCAATGACTCGGTATTTGCTACAGTGGGAGGCGAAGATGGATTAGTGAAATTTTGGAATTATATCAAGGGTCAAATCACGGAATTCGAATATAGAGTTACGGGAATAGCTAAGAAAATTAAATTCAATTCTAATGGGATGTTTATCGCAGTGATAAGTGAGAGAAGAAACGAGGACAGTTTATCAGGACGTACTTATCATCTTTCGGTGATTGATAGATCGGGACAGAATAAAATATATGAGAAAATATTGCTGGGCACATCAATAGTGGCATGCTTAACGTGGGCCAATAATCCAAATTTTTTAATTTTAGGTTATACTAACGGGCTCGTAGAGATTTTTAAAGTGTTACCGGACAAAGAAGAGATAAAATCAATTACAGAATTAAGAGTCAGCGTGACGTCCATCAATGATTTAGCTTATGATACCCTTGGCAGATATTTGGCGGTGGGATCAGATGATGGCAACATCAGTTTGATATCGACCGAGACCCTTGGCTGCAGTTCGGTTATTTCGCTAGCAGATGATGCTATCAGTGGGTTGACCTTCTCCAACGATGGATGCTATATTTTGGCATGTTATAAGAACGGTACTCCAGCAAACATTGTCAATATTGAGAAGAAAACCACTGAGTTGGTTATTGAAGAATCAAAATACAATGCCAGCGCGTCGAGTGGTTATAAATCCTTTTTAGCAAATGCCAAATTTAGACCTAAGCAGAACTCTTTTGTGTTTTCGACGTCTAGCGGGATCTTAAAAGTTAGTTTACCTTTGTAGAATTATTAATTCATATATTAACTATTAATAGACAAAAATAAAATCAGCATTAACCGATAGTGGTTAGTAAATAATACACAATGAGGATGGCAGTAAAATTCAGATGATGTGTATCGTGTAAAATCGAGAAATCTTAGATGATGATAACTATTTGGTCGATTTTATATTTTCTGGTCTCCTGGCCGAAAAGAGAAAATAATCTGCAGAAAACATGGATGCACAGATCTCTGAAACAAAATTTTACATGAAACCTGCACAATAAAAGAAAAAGCATAATTTATAGGGAGAAAAAAAATGAAGGGGAAAAGAACACAGAACCAAAGTAAACTGATATTTTGCTGAGAAAAAAAAAGTAAAAGGAAAATAAGGACAATATCTAGAATTCTAACGTATTGCTTGTTAAGCATTTCAAGAATCCTAAATGCTCCAGCTCTTTCGATATCAAAATAGATTTGATATTAACTAAGTATACAAAATAACCAAATCATTGGCCCTATTCAACTATGAAATTATCCGGTCTTGCAGTATTACCGATATTAGCCTCCTCCGCTGTTGTGAAAGGTTTTTCTTTGACCATTAACACCTTGGGAATAAGCACCATTATCACAGGAAGTACCACTTTCGTTACACAATATGGTGGCGCCGACCTTACCATCGTTGCCGAAGGACCAAGAACCGCCGGCATTATCGGTGGCGAATCATTGTTCCTGGATGGAGATGTTGAAGGTGCCACTTTAACCATTACCACGGGTACGTCTGTTGTCGTTGTCACCACGTCTGCTGTAGAGTTTACAGTTGGTAGTAGCAGTAGCAGTTCCAACTCCAAAGCCGAAGGTAACAGCTTGGCCATGGGTGCTGCTGCTGCCTTTGGTAGCGGTTTGATTGGTATGCTTTTATTGATTTAAAAATGCCTAGTATTTGTCATAATAGGAAAACCAGGAAGATTTCTTATTACCTTTTGCCCCATTCTTGTTACACTTTTATTTCATCTAAGTTTCTAGATATATTTTACATTTTGTTCTAATTTATCGTTGGCCTTTATTATTATCTTTTCGACGTTTCTTTTTCATATATATCGGAGTTCTTGTTATTAATTTACCTCTCTTCAACAACAGTTATAACTCGTGTAGAAGATCTTGGGAAAAATTGGACCAATGCAGCACATGTTAAAAAAAGTGCTTGTCACGTGTAGCACGTGCTTTAGCTTAATTTTGCATATCCGTTCGTCTAACACTCTCAACAAGTAAGCAGTGCCTTACAACTGGCTATTGTTTATAGAAACATTTTTGGGTACATTAATTAATTATATTTTGACTTCCTCTAATTGAAGAGGAATTGATGCGAAAAGTGGTATAAAAGTTATCAAATAAATGACTAGAGAAAAAAGAACATTGAAGAAACGTTAAAAAGATACATAATGTATGAGTTCATAAACAGAGAGGCCGGGGAAAACAACACAATGGATCTAGAATTAGAGAAGGTACAAAAGAGAAGCTAAACCACCAAAGAGAGCGGCAGCGTTGATGTAATTAGCGTTGGCGCCAGCGGAGCTAGAAGAGGAAGAGGTGGAGTTGTCACCTTTTGTACTCTTTGTAGCGGTGCTTGTAGCAACGACTGTCTTGCTGGTCTTAGTGCTGTCTTCAGAGGAAGAAGAATCAATGCTAGTAATACTGGTAGTACCAGTGATGATAGCGGTACCGTTGGAAGTAGCGCTGGTGTAGTCAATAGTGGAGGAGGTTGTATTGCTTTCGATGACAGTTGGAACGGTGGCGGCATCGGAGGCGGTAGCATCTTCGTCGGAAGCGGTAGGGGTAACAGTAGTGTCTTGGTCAGAAGTTGTGGAGGTAACAGCAGTATCTTCATCGGAGGCAGTGGTGGTGGAGTCGGAGGAATCATCCGAGCCGGCAGCGGCAGAGCCACCGGAAAGCTCGATGGCGAGCAAGGCAGCAGACTTGGCGTCGTCGGCGTTGGCAAGAACGGTTTGGACAGACAAGCCAGCGATCTCGGTGACTACGGTGGTTGGACCAACAATGACGGTGGAGACACCCTCGGTGTTAATGGTGACGGTGTATTCGGCAGCGGCAGCCTTGGCCAAGGCGGTGGCAGACAAAAGAGCGACGGTGGAGAATTGCATTTTTAGGTATTTCTGGGAGATATGGCGATGTTGGGGGGAGCAAAAAGAGCTAAAAAGCAAAATCCCCGAGGAAGAAGGCAGATGTGGGAGAATATCGTGACAATTTATACCTGAGATGAAATAATATACACACATACAAACTGTCACACAAACTTTCACACAAGCTTTCATACATACACACTCACCCACACAGAAGCAATCACACACACAATATCATTGGTAGCGAAAAGAGAAAAGAAAAAAGAAAACAAAATAAGGATAATTAACATTAGCAGAGGAGCAGCAGAAGCGCGGCAGAAGAGCTACAGCAGCATTATACGCACCACAAGGTACGCTTTTGTTCTTTTTCTGCACAATTCATTCTCAAAACGGGATGTTAGTGTGAAATTTTCACTGTTTTCCTGTGTTTTTCTGCTTTTTTTTTTTGCTGAGTTTTCTGCTGGGGTTTCCTTTTATTTTCCTCTGGCTTTTCTTTTGTTTTCTCCGCTGCACTTTTTTTCTGTGTTTTTTTTTGGTTTTTTTTTGGTTTTTTTTGACTTCGTTCTTTTTGATGTCTTTTTGTTATCCTTTCTTTTTCTATCGCTTCTATAGCCTAAAAGGCGATTTGCGGGCGAATTTGGATCAGGAACACGCATAGAAAAAAAAAGTTTCCAACAGAAAAATTCGACGCGCGCACTAAAAGCAAAGCGAAGTGTGTAAGCGGGCGCGATGCTGCTCCTATTGGCTGTTATTCGACCTCCTAATTGGCTGCATGGCAGACAACATGCGCTATTGCGAGCGCATCCTAGCGTCGAGAGCCCGAAATAACTGGGGGGCCAGCCCGCTGGCCCCCAGAAAAGGTCTTTTTTGAGATCTAGACACAGACGCTGGCCAAGACGCTTGCGTCGAAGATATATATAGCACAGCAGGAAGTGGTTGGACACATAGCAGGAAAGCAAAGACAGCGGAAGAGTTGCAGGCAACCTAGGAGCGAGATGCGCTTACCGCACAAACATGGATAATAGCAGACAAGACAATAGCAGAACAAGAGAAGAAAGACAAACAAAACACAGCTATACATAATTAGACATAGTTAGACACAACAAGCCATAACTAGACACAATAGGGCGCAACATGGCTGACCAAATCGGGCTTGAATTCAGTCAGTCAGTCAGGCCAATGGTCGGTCGGTCGGCTCGTCAGTAAATCAGGCCGCACTCGCCGCGACTGGTAGATAGGAGCTTCGACACAAGTCAAGTACCCATGCGATTATGTAGTCGATCCGCCAGCCGCAATCTTGTGCGTGACACGGGCTTTTGCGGCCAGATAGGGCACAAAAGGACAGAGTCTGCCACATAGCACACGCGCAGACAATGTCAGTGCGAAGCAACATGCACTAACAAGAGGGACCGCTCGGGCGCAGTGCACCGCGCTGCAGCAGTCTCCTTGTGTTACACAGGCGTCCAAACAACACTACATTCTACAAATAAAAACTAACCTACAAAACAGTAAAAGAGCAAAAAAAAGCTGTATTAAATTAGGTATTTTTGATGAATGAAAGATAAATCCAGACAGCAAGGCTGCCCATCATAAATGAAAAAAAAGTGCATAAACGAATCGAAAAAGTGGTGAGAGTACATGGGTCTAGGCGTTTAAGCTAAGAAGTACAACAAGGAGAGACCACCGAAAGCAGCAGAGGCCATACCCATCTTGTTGGCGGCGTTGGTGGCAACTTCAACGGCAGCAGCAGTAGAAGAAGAGGTTTCTTCGACAGAGGAGGTTGGGGCAGCGGAGGAGGTTTCTTCAGCAGAGGTAGTGGCAGCAGCAGAAGAGGTGGTGATGTCACCGGCAGCGGCACCGAGTTGGATGGCTAATTGGATAGCTTCTTCGGCTTGGGCAGCGTCGGTAAGGACGGTGGTGACAGCCATACCACCGATGGCGGTGACGACGGTGGTTGGTCCGATAAGGACGGTGGAGACACCGAGAGTGTTGACGGTAAGGGTGAAACCATCAGCAGCGGCAGAGCCGATCAAAGTAGCGGCGGCGATCAAAGTAGAGGCGGAGAATTGCATTTTGTTTGTATGTAAGTGTGACGGGCAAAGAAAGTAATCGGTGTGTTGTGTAGGACAAAATTAGAAAACGAATAATATCTCGAGCAGAACCTTTTGCAAATTTGGGAGATTCGACCGGTCTTTTATAACTCTAAAAGGGGCCGCCAGACGAGCACAGAAAGCGAAAAAAGATAGTGCTGGTTTCGGTTTGCTAGCACGAAAGCAGAACAATGCTGGCAGAACTCCAAAGATAACGCTAGGAGAAGCAAAAAAAAATACAGAGAAGATACGACGAAGAAAACAGAAAAATACATGCTAAATCGTACTTCATACACACAAAATACAAAAATGCAAAACAAAGTAAGTAGACAAGCAGCATAAAATCAAAAAAAGAAAGCATGTACTAAAAATAATGCTGAAAGAAATTTTCCCAAAATGGCTATGAAAGAGAGAACCCCCCAATTCGAGCCAAACGCGTTGGGGGGCTTCTCTTTTCGGATAGTGCAACAGACCACAGTCAAAACAAACAAACAGAACAGAATCAAAGTTACGTTCTAGCAAGCGTCAAAGACAATACATACTTCAAACTCCTGATCGCATTTTCTCGCTGCGCACATGCATGCATGTGCACACGCACGTCGTAGCCAACAATGTGAAAATGTGTCTCCGTTTTTGGATGGTTTAATTTCCTAATGGATTTAGCTTTCACACACAATCGCGTTGTCTTGCCAGCGGGTCGCGGATCATTTGCTGGGCAGTTTCTTTGTTGTGGCGCGAGTCGCTAGGACGCTTCTGCGACGCTTTTGGAACCTTCGGGCACACTTCTGGGGTTCTGCCCACGGTGGATGCCCCTAGGCAGGGTAACCATGATGTGACGTCCTTCTGGGGCTAGCCTTAGTCTTCGGGTGAGGGCTGAACTTGGTTGCGGTTGCGCAGCACAGGAGACCTTCCCCCCATCGCGATCTGGCGCGTTCCTTCATCTTCCCCAGCAACCGCTCTTGCTGGGGAATGCTGTTGCTCAAGAAGGCGTTGCTGGAGAGGGCTTTGCTACGCAAGGAAGGTCTATTGTAAGGAAGATCATCATCGGGGAAGGCCCCATCATTAGGATAGTCCCTATTATTGGGAGGTTTATTGTCGGGGAAGCGTATTTGTCCGGGGAATTCGCGCTGCTTTGAGAATTCAAGCTGTTTGGGGGAACTCTGATTGTTTG
Organism: Saccharomycopsis schoenii; assembly: GCA_010994365.1. Taxonomy (NCBI): domain Eukaryota; kingdom Fungi; phylum Ascomycota; class Saccharomycetes; order Ascoideales; family Saccharomycopsidaceae; genus Saccharomycopsis; species Saccharomycopsis schoenii. The sequence continues at coordinate 150,947 of JNFU01000008.1, read as the reverse complement.
GGAAAGATCCTGTTGTGGATTCTCCGCTTTTCGAGGGAGTGCAGCCGGGCATCGAGGCTGCATTCCTGCTGGATCCCACTGTGTTACACAGTGTCACACTGGAACACATGCGTGCGCCAGCCCTGCCCTGCCCTGCTCTTGTCTTTGTTTGTTGTTGTTTTCATGTCAGCAGGCAAGGGTTTTGCGTTTCACCCCAGCTGTCCTGCGAACCCTGAAGGTACTCCCACAACGCCTTGCTGCTGCCCCTCACTCATTCGCAACCCCACCATTGGCTTGCTGCTGGTGGTAGCAGAAGGGAAGTGCAACAGATAACGTCTTTCTTGCCGTCTGTCTGGCTTGTTTGCTTGCAGCCGGGTCTGTCTTGCAGGCGGCAGCATCAACACTGCCAGTGCCCCTAGTGATCCGCCGCCGCCCGGACAAATGTGGTTATGCGCCCTGTCCTTTCATGTTCTGCCCTTATCGTCTGCCCTTTTTGAGCACATACGGCAGAATCGATGGGACGATGCAAAAAAAAAATAAAAAATAAAAAAGAAAGAAAAGAAAGAAAAGAAAGCGCTGAAGATTCACGTTTCTGTGGCTGCTAAGACTGTCAGTCAACCAGTATGACTGCCACGCGTATCGTGCAGTCATGTGATATCCATCACTCTATATATACACATATATAGATGAAAATCAGGTACAAGTGTCCCCAAGTGTCTGCAGTTATAAATCATTTATTTCCTTTTGAACAAAATAGCTAATTGTGCTTCTGGAAAATGCACAGCAGGCTATCGTTGCCTGCTTGCTGTCTACCCACCTGAAAGAATGAGAAAAGAAAGTAAAAGAAAAAGCAAGAAAAATCAAGAATCTATTAGGTATATATATTATTATATCTGGCACCGCCTGGGTCCGGCGATTGTATTGTGTAAGGCTTGGTAGGAATGGAAACGACAAGCATTACGTAAATTTTTGGTGAAATCTGAGGAAGCAGCCACTGTCAAATCTTAGCAATGATCTGAAGCACTGCCAACAAGGAAAATACGCTCAACACTGATGCCATGACGCTGACCGAAACCACGGGTGCTGCTGCCGTACTGGTATTTGCTTCTGATGTCAGTGCAGAGGCTGACACGGTAGTTGACAATCCAACTGTAACGTGGCCTGTATTGGAATCGCTCGAGCTGCTGGCTGTAATATTGTACAATATACTGGCTGGCAACGAAGGATTTGCCTGGAGACTTGTCTGAAAACTGGACGTTGCGGACGTCACCGGGGTCACGGTAATGAATGATGTAGCGGAAGATGACACGCCTATTCTGGATGCATACAGGTTCAACGAGTTGGCCACCGAAGCTGCTGACTTGATCGCATCGGCGTTGCTGATGGTGGTCGTGGTCAAACTTCCATCACCATTTGTGTACTCAATAGTTGTTGGGATCACTAACGTGGTTGTGATGTCGGATGCTGTTATCGATACCGTGTACTGGCCATCCGCAACAGCATTACTGGCGAGTAGGAAGATAACCAAGAGGCTGGACAATACACCTCGGATGGTTTCAGTGGGAAATTGCATTTGCCTGCTTTCTTGTGATATTTGTGATATTTGTGAATGATATATTGAATATCTTCTCCTCTCTTGTAGAAACTTATTCAATATGGGGTACAGTATATATATATATCTGCAACTTGAAAATCAACATTCTTTGCCGCCAATTTGCTAGCTAAGAAAAAAAGGACAAACGAAAATTACCAATTTATCGCATTAGTAAAATTGCAAATGCAGAAAATAGGATTTTATACGGTCATAATGCATAACTTGCAATTTTCCTCAGCCCTCTTTGTTATGTGTGGATACGTTTCTTTTTTTTTTTTTTTTTACTTCTTGTTTTTCCGCGAAGAGAAGAATCTCAGATGGGATTAAATACTGCTGCGATGCGCTATTTGCAGGAGCTGGTAAAGGCAATATATTGGAACTGAAACCTTCTCAATGACATATATTTTCAAGATGGTAAATCTATTGAATGCAAATGTATATGATGTGATTCTAATTTTAAATGTAATAGTTTATTTGCATAAATACTTGGCTTAGTATATTTTGGGACAGCTTTTGCGTATATTGCAAAAAAGAAAAAGTAATAATTAAAAAGGAATGAATGTGCTGAAGTGCAATTTACTGTATTGGACACAGATCTAGCTTAATTGTAGATAATAAAACTTTACCACACTTTCTCTTTATTCGCTTTCCATCAACCTCTTTAATTTACATATTGTAGACCAACTCAGCGTGAAGAGGCTCACTCATGGCACATTTTTGACTTGATTTTTTTTTTTTTAAAAAAAGTCTCTTTGGCTGATAACAAACAATTCGAAGTACTCGCTTCTAATGCTCCTCTTTTGGACATAATTTGCTTTTTTATTGTGAGCATTAAAGTGCATTTCAGAGAGTTTGTCTTTCTTTGATATAAACTTTAAATTTATGTTTCAAAGCATCATAAATATGGTTAAACATGAGAATCTTGTCATTTGAGGTTTCCAAATATAAATATTCTAAAACAAATTCTATAGCATCTTGACTTCATTAAACACGTTGAGCCTGATAGCTTTAATTAAGTAACATCAAATTTTTTTCTTGTAACAATTTTCTTTTAAGTAATTTCTAGCTTCAACAGCCTTTTTTTTTTACACAAATGTTTATGTCTTATGTTTTAAGAATACTTTATTTACTCCTTGTTTTCATGAACAAGCCAATATTTACACTATTGAGTAGATCAATAAAAATGTACTGAATTATCTGTATTAAACATCTGAATGCTTTTATTACAAAAGTATCAATAATAATACATGAAGTACTGTAGATTTTAAATCTTTAACAATTTGAATATATAAAAAGAAGATGTATTAAAAAATTCATAGCAGCCAGTCCTGACACTGGATATAATAAGTGTGTCTTCAATTATAGTTTCTTTTCAGGAAACTTAGTGATTTGTAACTCATCTTCATTTTACATTTATCAGCGTCTTCCCTATTTTTGCTGAATTCCTATATCACTATTTCATAATCAAGTTTCTCTGTCCTTTTTAACCCATAAGTTTCCCTGTTAATGGTTTGTTGGCATCAGAATAATAGCGGATAGTAAAAAGGAATGCAGCACACATATCTTATCTAATCAGAAAGGACATAAAGTAAACAAATCAACGAACCAATTCCCCGAAAAATTAAGCTTTCATGGATATTATTCCTTGTTACCATAACCAGCATTTTTGGAACGGCCTGTAGACCCCTGAGTACTGCTTGTTGAGACTTGGTTACTTTCTGTTGGGACTTGAGTACTTTCTGTTAAGGGAGGGTTAAGCGGTAACATTTCACTTCCAGATAGGCTCGGTGCAACAGTGCTGCTAAAGTTGGTTATGTTAGTGGATGAGGTTGCTTCAGTAGATAAAACAGAGTCCAAAGATCTCGGCCGTTCAGTTGCATAATGTTTGCTATTGGCCGATAAATAATCTAAGTTCCTTCATCTCTGTAATCAAAGGTTGAAGTATTAGATGAATAAACTCTACTTTGTTCAGACAAAATTAGGGATAATTTACTCAAAATTACACCGATGCCCTCTCCGGTGCGGAAAATGAATGTTTTACACTGCACCACCTCAGTTTTTGGAGCTATAATTGTGGTGGTAATGACACCAGGGAAACTAATAAAACTGCAGAGGTGATGACAAATAATGGAGACACTGCAAGAAGCAGGTTGAGATATTTCAGATTAACTTTCTATTATTATTTAAAAAAAAAAAAAAACTATACAAGCTGTCATTAGTTGATGATTCGGTATAAGTTTCATCAGATATTGTAAAAGTTAGTACGCGCTTTAGTCTACCTTTTAAACTTTGAGTGCTGAAAAAAAAGGGTCCTGTTCAAGCACATTGTCGACATCTCTGTGCATGCCCAAATTAAGCATAAGTTTCCTTTTCTTTTTTCTAAGACAGCGCTCAATTTGTTGGCGCTAACTATTCTCCGTCCATGAATATAGATAGCTACTAGTTATACTTCGATAACCTAGCAACGAAGAAGTACCAATCACTCATATCTCTGTCAGGCTTACAATGAGCAACTTTGAATCACTTAAGAACTGTAATTAACTAAGAAAATAATATGGCAAAGTATTGAAGTAAGCTTCTGAATGGGGATAAATAACGTTCCTGCATACACGTGTTTATTTTTGTCATACTTGCGTAGTAGCGAGCTGTGTATTTGATGTTGCAAGAATGAAAAATCAGTTGTCAAAGATATTGAAAAGGAAGAAGAATCAATCTTCGAAATTCAAACTTTCACAACTAACATTCGACGTTATTATTGCCTGTATCGTTCTTGAATAATACTCCAGATGTAGAGCCCTTGGCGACAGTAACAATGCTGTCACAGCATTTAGTGTACAACGGAACTACAAAATATAATGAATTTAAAGAATATTTATGTATTTAAGTCTCACTTTTACAATCTAGTTAAATTTCTCGGTAAAAGCAATTATCAAAGTCATAAAAACATTAAACAGGACGCAATACCCATCAAAATTAAGCCCTTGTGGACGTAATTCGTATTACTTTCACCACCAGCACTTGTAGCGCCGGAGGTAGTAGATGCACTGCCGGCTTCAGAAGCAGTACCACTGGCCCGGGCCATAGTAGCAGTATCAAAGGTGGTAGACCCGTAAACATCTTGCACCACCAGAGAAACTATACCAACAGCGTCACTAAAGTAGTCGGTATTTGAGATGACTACGGTTTGCCCTCCGTATCCTACCACGGTTGTAGGACCAACAAAGGTGCTAACAAGACCATCAATACTAATGGTATAACTAAATGCATCATCCTTGGCGATGACGCTAGTAGCTAAACAAACAATAGCAGCAGCAGAGAAGGTTTGTTTAAATTGCATTTTTATATCGGGTTTTGACTTATCTTTATTTTGGGATAGATATGTTTTCTCTTAAGAAATTATAATTACAGAATTTTTAAGAACATACAGGTACTTTTTAGTTTATTTTATATTTAAAATTTTCTGGAATACTCATTCTTTGGAACATCATAAAAAGGGTCCAATCATAAATTTGGAAATTTTGCGCACTCATTCTTTTTCCCCTATATGAAGCTTTCTCAGTAATAATGATGGAAAACAAAAAAAAAATAAAAATGAAGTATTGCGTTTAAGTTAATGTAAGCAGCTTATTTCTGCTCGGATCTTTCAATTACAAACGTTTGCACTAAAATGTATGACCAAACATATTCCGTAAAATAACATGCCACTGCTTGGTTAAAAGGATGACCAATCTTTGCAAAGCTAAACATATGTCAAATCTTTTTTTTTAAAGAGGACTACAAATATTAGTTAACTAAAAATAGATGACAAACCTTTTATTTTCTGTTTGCATCATCATTCGATTGATATAAGCACGTGACTCAAGAAATATTTACTGCTTACGCGTAATTACCAACATCATTCAGGCTAATCTGATTCGTGTTCAATAAGACTTTAATTATAATAGTACTGAACCATATACTATATATTGGTAAATAGCATATCCACATAGGGCCGGCCTAGCAAATATGCCACATAAAATGCAGTTTATAAAAGGTGTAAAAAAACAAAAATCTATTCATAAAATGAGAAATCAATAACTAAAAAGTATTAGAGCAACACCAAAGCAGACAATGCAGATCCTAGTAATAAACTTCCAAAAAAGTAACTGGATTTACTGTTCGCATTGTTTACCGAGCTTTCTATATTGTAAGTGGTATTTGCGGCAGTAGAATACGAAGAGACGCTCATGGTGCTCACACCTGCCTTGGCTGACAAAATATCCACTTCTAATTGGGATATATTATCGATTACTTGGCTGGCTAGACCAAGAGCAGAGCTGACAATGGCAGCATTCGATACTGTGACAGTGATTCCGTTCTCCGAAAGAACTGTAGGCCCCACCAAACTTGTAGTAGTCCCATCAAGTGTAAATGTGATTGTGAATTGTTCGGTATCTGCTGCAGCTGGGAGAGCGCAGGTGAGAATAGTTGCTAAAAGGAATTTTGTATGTTTGTTGAATTGCATCTCTAGATTGCGTCGGTGGAGAGTGAGGGAGGAACAGGATACTGCGTACCTTCATAACAAAAAAATTAAAACTTAAGATCTGTCAAAACAAAGAGAGATATGGCTATACTTATATGTTCATTTTGGCAAATCCATATGCTGTATTTCTATTTTTCAATATTTTATATCTTTTCATTTTTCCTAATTCATACATGCAAAAGTTTTAAACTGGTATTGTACATGTTGGTAACAACTAATTTGCGGGTATGCGTTGCGCGCATAGCAGCTTTACAGCCGTCCAGGCACTACATTTCTTTATTTCTACACGTTATTATAATTCATTCTAATAATAACTATTTTCAACATGTACTTTTCAGCTATCGCGGATCTGCTCTGTCTATATGTTGCAATAGCAACTAGAAGATAAATAAGAAGAAGTGTCTCCGTATAATCGTGATGTATTAGGAAGTTCAATACATGATATATGATATTATCCAATCTCTTTATGATGTTTATTGAGAGACATAAAATCAACTTAGTTGAAAACCAACAATAACAAAACAATGAAATGAAAAAAATGAAAAAAAAAATCTAAGTCTGATATCTTATTTTTCTTTCTTGTGTGCTACTACTTTCATATATAGATCAACTATTAGAAAATAACATAATGCAAATTTCAACTCAATAATATATGCTTGATTATTCATCAACTTCTTCTAAATGGACTTTTCTACCAGTAGATCCTTTAACTTCTTTGATTACTTCCAACTTTGGTTCTTCACTCTTTTTCTCTTCGTTTAGTTTTGCCTGCTTCTTTGCTTTCTTAGCAGCGATCAGCTTCTTTCTTTCTTGTAATTTAGCGGATTTCGGATCGAGGACCTCATTCCCCCATCCATAAAAAGGAACAAAACTTTCAAAAAATCCACAATCAGCAAACAAGTTTGGAAACAACCAGAAACCTGGTGATAGTATAGGATACGACACTAAGAACAAAATTAATCTGATAATGGCTAATAAGAAGAAGGCGAATAATAAGCCTAAAGATCCCATTGATAAGTACCATACACCTAATCTTAAACTGTATGGCCACAATGGGAACAAAATGAGACCAAAAACTGCAATGATCACCAAGATACCATAAAGGAATCCGTATGGATTAGGAACATCATAATTCCAGAAATAATACTCATCTGGATCCAATGTAGCTTTCATCAAACGTTCAATATTTGGGTAACCTTTCTCACAGGTTAATTTCTTGCTGACAGCTTCTTCATGCTTTAATTTATTTAATGGATAAACCAAACCTGCTTGAATCATCTGAACATAAACGGCCGTGGCCTTCTGTTTATCATCTATCAAAGGTAAAATTGGAGATTTCTTCTGTTTCTTTTGGTAGTCTTCAGATAAAAGAGCCCTGATCACTCTTTTAAATCTAAAAAAATCAACCTTCTTATTGGTGCTCGCATTGATGGCAAGATTACCTTGTCTTAATTTCAACTCTGGATTGTGACGAATAGCACTGGCAACGGCTGATGCCATTGGATTCTTTGCAGGAGCCCCTCCATGTTGTGTTTGTTGTGACATATTTATCAATTTCTTTTTTTTCTAATTTCTATGCTGTGAATATCTACCAATTAATAATATAAGATGATGTTAACATGAAAGATTTAAAAGCACAAGTGGAAATTTTATTTCTCTTTTCATAGAATTTAATTTTTCCTCCTAACAATATTTAATAAAAAGAAATTTGGCGAGTTTGAACAAAAAAAAATTAAAATAAAAAAAACCAGGAAATATTCTGTGTCCGGGTAACTTTACTTACTTACCTTGGTTTACCTGTATCTCAACTTTGGGTATCTGATAGATCTTTAGATCGCCTGCAATAATCTTAACTAATTTTTTTTTGTTAAATTATATTCATTGAGACATATTATCAGAAGTATTATTATACTATTTTCACTTGTTGAACTATAAAATCATTGCTCTTCCTTAAAAAAAATGTCTGGTGTCTCTGTAGCTTTTATTTGTACAGGTAACATCTGCAGATCTCCTATGGCAGAAGCGATGTTCGCTTACAAGATCAGTGAAGCTGGATTAGAACATAAGGTGAACAAAATTAATTCTATGGCCATTACTTCTTGGGAAGTTGGAAGCAATCCAGATAAAAGAACGGTAAGGGTATTACAGAAAAGAAATATTCCTATCAAGCATAAAGCAATTCAAATCAAGAAAAGTGATTACGTTGATTATGACTATTTAATCGGTATGGATTCAGGTCATCTTATTGACTTAAAAGCCGGAAAACCTCGTGAAGGTAAATCTGTTGTGAAATTGATGGGCGACTGGAAACCTGAAAACTCGAAGTTGGATTACATTGTGGAAGATCCTTGGTATGGAAACATCGATGATTTTGAATACTGCTACAAGCAATTGGATGAATTTATCGATAGTTTTATTGAAAAAGAAATAAAATAAATTAGTTGATTAGAGAGATAAAAAAACCGTGAATTATAAATAATATTTATATATTATAATAGTAAGTTCAATTAATTATCAAAAGCTCCATATTTATCCAAATTAGTGAAATAAGTGTAGTAGAAAGCAATACCTATCAATTCATCATTAACCCTCAAACGCTCATTGACACTATGAATACCCATTTCGATAATTGCCTTGCTTCCTCCATAGAGAATGCCTGAAGGAATATATCTGTAAATGTTTTCACTTAATGGCCAATAATGTTTGGTATCAGTATTCACAGTACTAATACCTGGTGCTATGATTAATGGTGGTTTATCTTCGGTAAAAATTTCAGGGTAAACAATATCTTCATAAAGATATCTCATAGAGCCTGTGAAATGATCCCATACGGAAGAATTTCTCCAAGGAGATACAGGCGCGGTGTTTACTGGGTCTTTCCAAGTGTAATTGAAGAAGCCATTTGCCGTTTTTGGTCTAATTTCAACCCCGAAATTATCATATACACCTAAATCGAACTTCTCTGCGATTCTTAAAATTTTCAGCAAGATTAATTGACTCGTTTCATTAACATCGGATTCTAAGGAAATTCTACTGTTCATTAACATTTTGACAGATTCTGGTAATGCATTAGCTTTAACACCTCCATAAATGACATCAATTGCTTGGGAAGTAGTGATCATGTATCTAGTGGATCTGCTCTTTCTTAAATGTTGAACTACTTTCTCATTAGCTTTTTTACTTGTCTCTAAATTCAAAATTCCGTATCTTAAAAATTCCGTGATATCTTGAGAGTAACTTGCGAAACACTGCAAATAACCAGAGAATGGATTCTTTAGGGATAATGATGATTCAAAAGGTTCAGTTTCAAGCAATGAAATAAGCTGAGACATTAAACCGATAGACGTATGGTCAGGTGGTATTGAAGAATGGCCCCCACCAGTTTGTAAAGTGATGATACTGTCAAGATAACCTTTTTCACTAGTAGCGATAGATGCCATATAAAGATCTTTAGCAGGCATTATTCCCGCATTTCCTTCATCAATAATTGCATACATTGAATTCTCCCCGAAATTTTCAACTAAATATTTATTGATTTGGGCAGCCCCAATATTACCACCAGTTTCTTCGTCAAAACCAAAAGCAAGAACTATTCCTCTTTGCGGGTTAAAGCCTTTAGATAATAATAATTCAATAGATTCGAGAATCATAAACATGATACCTTTACAATCAATGGCACCACGACCATAAAGGAACTCACCATCATAATGACCGCTATATGGAGGATATTTCCATTCGTCGACAGTTTTTGGTTCAACAGGAACAACATCTTGGTGAGATAATAACATTATTGGCTTCAAATTTGGGTTTGTCCCCTGTAAATGGTAAACAAGCCCATATGTGTTAACCTTGTTCAATTGGAAGCTGGTATGAATGAGGGGAAAAGCAGTTTGTAAATAATCATGGAACCTAGTAAAGTTTTGAAAATAAACAGCCTCAGAGATATTTTTATGTTCATCAAAAGCTTCGGTTGGAATTTGAATTGCTTTCGATAGTCTGCTTATCACGCTCGATTTATAACCATTATCATGTAGAATCATTTTTAAAACATCGGAAACCGTTGAGTCATCATTTGAGTCAGGGTTCAACTTATTGCTAACAGAACAGTAATCATCAGGATCATATGAGAACTTCAAGTAATCAACAAAAGTTTGAATGTCTTGATACTTTTCTTGAATTGAAAAATTGACAAAATAGCAGTAACTTATTGCAATTAAGAGAGTAATTATGGACAAAATAAGCTTTCTACACATCTTCAAAAAGCCTTTTGAAAGATTTATATTAAAAATTTTGTACTAAAACTTTGAAGTTTTGACACAAAAAAAAAATAATGCTAAAAGAGTGGAAAAATGAGTTCCACAAAATATATATTGATAACAAATGAAATAATCAATTCTGGCAGGTTTAATATACTCTGTTTGTAGACGTTTTGGGTTCAAATTAAAATTTTTGATTTTTATTGTTTTTTTTTCTGCTGCTGCTTGTTCTTTTTTTTTTTCTTTCTTTTTTTGCATCTCCAAGAAAGTCAGCCAGTCAGCAATTATCAAACTTGCCAACATCCAACAATACACGCTTTTTACGCTGCATTAACAAAAAAAAAAGAAACCATAATACAAAATCTATGTAACACAATGCCCAAATTCGTTTAAAGTAGAGGTATTTGGAACTACATAAGGAGTTTACTTGTAGACAATAGTAGAATGTAGTTTAGGTGGCAATTTTTAGTTTGATCAATATATGTTTTTTTAACACCGAAAAGAAAATTGTAGCAAAAAATATCAAGAATGTGCCTATATAGTAATCCCACAACATAATGTATCAATATCTTTTTGAGAAAAAGTTTCTCACTGTATTATGTGTATGACAGATCTCTTTGTAAAAGAGCCTTTGGATAAAAAAATATGATAAAAAAAGCCTAAAAAATAACGAAAACTATTAAAATAAACGAGACCATAAATAAAAAAATAACATAAATCAATTAAAAAGTAAGAAATTACGTTGGCCACAATTAAACATTAGAAGAGTGCGTTCACAGCAACAACTTTCGGTTTATATATTAGCCAATTACATAGAGTGAGGAAAATCCAACAAGGAAACCAGGTAAAACTAAAGAGGTTATTGGCTTAGTGCAAAAACTTTCTTCTTTTTCTTTATTCCAAATAGTTTCATGAAAAATATTGAAAATAACCTGAAACAAGACAGTTGCAAATGGCAAAAGCACATTTTGACTCCAGATACAGCAAGTCGTAATAAGAAAGTTAAAACAAAAAATTAATCAAACTTTCAAATATAGTAATATTTTTGTTGTGTTCAATAGACACAATTGTCAATTCTGATATCTTCTTAGTTTTTGGTTTGCCAACCAGTATTATCATACAAAATACGCGTCTCCTTTCTTTTTTCTATTCTTTCTCTCTGTTATCACGGGTGTCAGCGGGCGCGCTGCTCCATGCGGACTTCCAAGTTTTCTGGATTATTAGCATTATTTTGTTTTAAGAAGAGGGATATTTATTATGGCAGGGGAAAAAAAAAAAGAAAAAAATTATTATAAAGAGCTATAAGCTGTCAGGCAGTACTCAATTCAAAAACAGCACTTTATCTCTAACAATATACGATAAAAATAAAAGGGGATCCACTTTCGCCCTTAGAGAAGTAGCCTTCACAAGATAAGCAAAAGTAGATAAAATATTGATGCAGATAGTATCAAGTTTCGAGAAACAAAACAATATACAAAAGTCAACAACGCGTAACATCAGGATTTAAGTTAATATAATAACCCTAATCAAAACAATGTCGTCCTCTTCCGCAAAGCCTAGAAGGTGCAGGGAGTGTGGCTCCACAGAGTTTGCCACCGAACATATTCAAACCTCCAACGATGTTGCTTGTGCCAGATGTGGTTTGGTTATTGAAGAAAGTCCGATTGTCGCGGAGTTGACATGGTCTGAAAATGCTGCTGGTGCTGCCACTCTTACTGGTCAGAACATCAGACTTGACCAAAGTTCAGGCTCAAGTTCTTTAAGAAGCAGAGACATCACTATAAATAATGCTAAACGAAAGATAAACGCGTTGGCTAGTGCTCTCCACATCCCGTCGTTCATTGCCGATTCTGCTGCCAAATGGTACAACTTGGCACTTACCCAAAATTTTGTCAAAGGTAGAAAATCTCAGAATGTTATAGCAGCTTGTCTCTATGTTGCCTGCCGTAAGGAGAAGACTCATCATATGTTATTGGATTTTTCGTCAAAATTACAGTTGAATGTTTATAGTATAGGCTCCACCTTTCTTAAGATGGTTAAGCAACTCAATATCACATCTTTGCCTTTGGCAGATCCATCTTTATTTATTCAGCATTTTGCTGACAATTTGAATTTTGGTTCCAAGAAAATCAAAGTCTTAAAAGACGCTGTTAAATTAGCTCAAAGAATGAGTAATGATTGGATATATGAAGGTAGAAGGCCCGCAGGTATAGCAGGTGCTTGCATTCTAATAGCTGCAAGAATGAATCACTTCAGAAGAACTCATGTGGAGGTTTCTGCTTTGTCACATGTTGGTGCTTCTACCTTACAAGAAAGAATGAATGAGTTTAAAAGATCTAATGCTGGATCGATGTCCATCAACGAATTTAGAACTACTGAAAATACACAGATTAAATCAAGTTTACCTCCAGCTTATATGAATAATATCAGAAAACAAATCGAAAATACAAGACAAGACGTACCCGCTGATAAAGATTTTGAAGTGATCCACAAATTTTTAGACACTGATGTATCTTCTAATGATATCAATGATGCGATTCAACAATTTTGTAAACGAACAGTCAGTGGTGAGTTTGGGGATGGTAATGATGAAGATAATCAAGAACGGATGAACAGTAAAAATCCACCTAGAAGCAGAAAATCAGTTAAAGACGAGCTGAATGATGACATAGTTATCCCAGAAGATGAGGAAGATAATGAATGTGAAATACGGAAACATGAAGATGAACCTTTAAATAAAGTATTAGGCAGAAGAAGACGCAGTGTTTATGAAAGTGAGAATGATGAGTCAAACGAGTACAGAAAGAAGAAAACAGTTGGTGAAACAAAAGAAGAAAGAAAACTAAGAAAGAGACTAAAAAAAAGTAGAAATAAAAAAAGAAAGGATCAAGATGGAGATGATACTTTTGAAATAGATGTAGATGCTGCACATGCCATTTTACATGAAGCTGAAATAGCATTAAACAATGATGATGAACAATTGCAAATGATAGAAAAGAATAGACCTAGAAATTTAGTGATTAATTTGCCTACTACTGAAGATGTATTGAAAGATATACCCGATAAAAGCACCTTTTCAGATCTTGACGATGATGAATTAGAAAATTGTCTTTTGACTGAAGAAGAAAGTGCGATCAAAGAAAGAGTTTTCATCAATTTGAATGGTGATTTTCTTTTAGAATCAGAACAAAAGAGATTGAAAGCAGAAGCTGACGAACTCACAGGTAATAAAACACCTGTCAGACGTAGAAGAACAAGACCTAAGTTGGAAACAATCAGTCTTAGCGTCGACGCGGAAATTGCTGCTCAAGATGAGGCTGCTTTAGGCGCCGTGAGTGGTGCCATTTCTAATATCTCTGGAGTAAGCAAGAATGAGTTTGCTGCTAATGCTCATGAAAGTATGAAGAACATGTTAAGAAGTCGTCAAACTTCTACCAAATTGAATTATAAAGCAATTGATAGTTTATTTTATCTGTGAGATTTTCCTTTATATATATAATATAGACAACATTGATGATAATGTATATTTTTGATATTTTCGCAATTCTTAGATTTGATTATTATTGTACTTGCACTGCATATGAAAAAGAAAGAAACGCTCATCATCTCATGTTAAAAAAATATTAAGCAGGCAGACAGACTTCCGATGCGAAGAGAAATAAAAATAAAAAAACATAAAATTTTTTATACTATTTTATAAGTAATGCATATAATTGATTTTAGCTCCAAACAACTATTAAATTAAATATTCAAAGACGGCAAAGTAATAAAGAGATTGAAAAAATAAATATACACTGATATTTTAACCAAAGGAATGTCATCTGAGAAACAAAGATTGCAAATTATAAGGAATGCTAATTTAGCTACCAAAAAAACACCAGAGCAGAAATATTGGCGTTCATATGGGAATACTAAATTAATCAAGGAACATAACGCTATTACGCATATTACATTTAATCCAGTCAGCAGTGATATTGCTGTAACTTCTAGTGCTAGAATTCAGGTATTTTCCTCTAAGACCAGACAAGTTGTGAAGACATATTCAAGATTTAAAGAAACAGCATATAGTGGTGAATACAGATTTGACGGAAAGCTTCTAAGTGCCGGTGATTCGTCGGGTTTAGTACAGATCTTTGATGCTGCATCTGATAGTAATAGTAAGAATTTACTCGTTGCAATTCAATCATCTAGTTATCCTATTCATGTTGTCAAATTTCATCCTTCGATTCCACAACAATTGATGACCTGTTCTGATGATCAAAGTTGTAAACTTTATGATATTTCACAACCAGAGAAACCATTATTTGACTACAAAAGCCATACTGATTATGTGAGATCTGGTATTTTTATTAAAGATCAACCAAATCTACTAGCTACAGGTTGCTATGATGGCTTTTTGAGAATCTTTGATACCAGAGTACAACAGTTGGAACCAGTTTTTAAATTTAATCATGGTAATGTTCCTATCGAAGATATTTTATCAATTTCTCAGACTTCTATTATGAGTGCTGGTGGAAATTCTATTAACGTTTATGATTTACCTAGTAATAAGTTAACCAAGAAATTAGGAAATTTCACAAAGGCAGTGACTTGTATGTCATTGACCAATAATGGTAACCATTTGCTTGCAGGTTCCTTAGATGGCCATGTTAAAATTTATGATATTTCTGAACTTGATTGGAAAGTAAAATTTGGTTGGAAGTTTGGATCTGGTGTTTTAAGTTGCGGAGTATCTCCGAACAACAAGCATTTTGTAGCTGGGTTGACTTCTGGTTTATTATCTATTCGTACCAAGAAATCTGGAGAGAAAAAGGTTAATAAATTGAACAATGGAAAAAAGAATAATAAACCTAATGCATACAACAGAATGATTAGAGGTAATGAATACCAAGGGGAATTAGAAATGAATCAAATTGATACAGTAGTTAAGAAGACTAGTAAGAAATTGACCAAATATGAAAAAATGTTAAACAACTTTGAGTGGCGTGCAGCTTTTGATATCGCATTTCAAGCGGGAATTCCAAAAGATGTTACCTTGACAATTTTGACTGAATTACAAAAATTGAATAAGATCCAACTTGTCTTGAACAATAGAGATGAAGAAAGTTTGGAACCATTCTTGATGTGGCTGATTAAAAATTTCGATGATATTAAGTGCGTTGATATTTTAATTGATTACTTGAATGTTGCTTTGAATATTTATGGAGGACTAGTAGAAACAAGCCCATTGATTGAAGAATTATTGATTGGCTTAAAGAAGAAAATCGATGTAGAGATTGAAAAAAGTAAAGAAGCTAATAAAATATCAGGTATGCTTCAATTGTTGACAAATTGAATGTTGCTAGAACATACATAGACTACGTATAGCTGTTAATAAAAAAAAATAAAATAATAAGAATAATCGTAGTGTTTTATTCGAGAAGAAGATATAAAGCGAAGAACACAGTATTTATATGGTGAAACCTTTTCGTTTTTCAAGCCTTGTTTAATGTTTATTTATTGATATCCTACTCTTCTTATACTAATATTTTTCTTTATGATAATATTAGTAGCAACTTCATTAATTCAAAATCCGAATCATCTATGGGACACTAAACAAACTGAAATTACGAACGATATTAGGACCATATTCATCGTAATCAGCTTTAGTATGACAATAGGCTTTAAACTCACTAGTTTGAGATAATAAACTACCACCAAACCAAACAGCATTTCTTTGTCTTCTATGAGAAATAACATTGACATCAACACCACTGGATTTACTATTTGATAATTTTTCAGAATCGCTGATTCTTTCTTGAACTATATCTCTAATATCTCTTTGTAATCTTCTACCAAAATCCTTAAACATTGTTGAACCACCACTTAATACGATATTTTTATATAAACCTTTTCTTACATCGATTGGACTTTGTTGAATGACTTGATCGACTGTGATTGGCAAAGGAGTCAAGAAATCACTTGAGGCAATTTCCGGATTGAAGAAAATTTCAGGGGCCAAGAATCTTTCATATCCAATATCAACTATTTTCTTTGATGTCTTATTTTCCAGCTCTACTATAAATTGAGCAAATTTGCTGGGATCATTATCGAATTTTTTAAATTCTTTGACCATGTCAGGACATACGTAAGAAAATTCTTGCTTAATTTTCTCTGCCGTTCTTAAAGAGGAATCTAATTCACCACGTTCTCTTAACATTTGTTGGATGAATAACGTTATATCTCTACCTGCGATTGGGATATTTTTAATAGCTGAGCCAATCACATAACCTTCAGCTACGGGGATAACGTGCGTAACACCATCACCCGAATCGATAACGGTACCTGTTAATGAACGATCTTGTACCTTGGAGCTCGTCCAAGAAGCTGCCAATGCCAACACAGCTTGAACTGCAATATAAAGCCCAGCACAATTGAAACTTTCAAACATAATTTCGGCCACGTTCTCTCTATTTTCAGGAGGATTCAATGGAGGCTCGGTCAATAAGAAATAATGATCCTCAGGCTCACATCTCAAGTACTGGAAAATCGATTTCTCCCAAAAACGTTCCATATGATCCCAGTTTTCAATTTGACCATGTTTAATAGGATATGACAACGAATAGTTTGGACCGTTCGCAGCCTTGAGCGCTTCATCACCAATAAAGAAATCCAAGTCTTCCATGCCTCTTTTGCTAGCCAAGTTATTGCTATGACTCACGGAATTCGAATTTGCGGTAGCCCCGAAGACTTGCTGCGATGTAGCATGATTCTTAGAACTCGTAGTAGATCTGGATGCTATAGCTGTTGGAAACACAAACGATGGCGCGTCATTACCGGCAAACCCAATCTTGGTTAAGCCGGTACCGTTATCCATGATGACAGCAGGGTTATTGTTTGCCATTTTTGTTATAATTTATGTATTATGATTAAGATAACGGAATGTATATTTGTATAATTTCAATTGACTGCTATATTGACTGATTAAATATTTGGCAGTTCTTCTTTACTTGTAAATCCAGTGTAACTTTTGCTCTAGTGGCTTTTCCTTAGCTTTCATCACAATTTGGCGGCTCCAGTCGCAATTAAAAGAGCCACAACCAACAAAAAAAAAGAAAATTTTGTTAATGTTTTTTCTGTGCTAAGAAAAGAGAGAAAAAATTTGTAAGTAAATAAATTAAGAAAAAATTATATGTTGTCCTTTTCTTTAAACATCCGAAAATGCAAAACCAGAACATCAAATAGATCAGTACTGCCTGATCTGTACTGATTACTGCAATTACAATCATAGTGAGCTACGCCTTACAAGAATCAGTTTTATTATTTAATTCAGAACTGTTGATTTTATTTTATTATCATTTATTTGTTGTTATTTCTTTCTTCTTGTAGTTAGTAAATGATGTAGAAAAGAAATTGTCAATATTCAAATTGACTAATACCTGAAAAGGTGATCAGTCAATGTTATAAAGTTATCTTTCTCGTTGAGTCTCAAGGGAGTACAGTTTCATTTTATATTGTTTTCACTTTTCTTCTTTAATTATTATTGTTATTTGGTGTTGCTGTGATTTTCTTCTTGTTATTCTGATAATTCTTATTCGTTGTAATAATCCTTATTTATTGTTGGGACAATTCTTGTTCATTTTTTATAATATTTCTTATTCTTTCTGTATAATGGTTTCTGGTTCTTTATGCCTGCAGCACATCTTGTGCTCTTAGGCTTAATAGTTTCCTAATATTGTGGAGCATTACCAGCAGCAGCCATTTGATTATTGTTACTGTTATTGTTGTTATTGTTATATCTGTTGTTATTGTTGTTATTGTTGCGATACTGAGGAGCATTGCTATTACCCACTGGCATTTGCTCAAGTGCAAAAGGCTTAGGAACAGCATCGACATCATCAGCAACATATAAGTTTTTATCAATCGTACTAGGGATAGGTTGAATTTCGGTACCAAGTTCCTGTTCAATCTTATATAAATTGATTCTATCATTCCAATTGATTAAATTAATAGCAAGACCTAAATGGCCAAATCTTCCGGATCTACCAATTCTATGCAAGTAAGTTTCTGCGGTCTTTGGGAAATCGAAATTGATAACAACATTAACTGCTTGAATATCGATACCTCTGGTTAGCAAATCTGAACAAACCAAGTTTCTAACTTTACCCTGTCTGAAATCATGGAATACCTTATTTCTTGAAGCTTGGGACATCTTAGCATGAGAATAATAACAAGAATAGCCAAGTTCTGTAATTTTTTTAGCCAAAAGCTCGACCCTGTTTGTGGAGTTACAGAAAATGATGGATTGATTGATTTGCAACTTGGAGAAAAGCGTGTTAAGACAATGGAGTTTATGCTTTTCTTCAACAAAGGCGTAATACTGGGTGATACCTCTAAGTGTTAATTCATCCATTAAATTGATTTCATAAGGTTTGGTGAGATGTTTGTCCATGAAAGATTTTACAGCTAATGGGAAAGTGGCACTGAATAAAAGAGACTGTCTTTGACCCTTTGGGAAATACAAAAGGATTTGTTCTATTATTTGAACAAATTCTCTACTCAACATTTTGTCAGCTTCATCCATGACAAATAACGGGGTTTCCGACAAATCGGCAACGTTTCTCGAAGCCAAGTCCAACACTCTACCAGGAGTACCGACAAGGATGTGGACAGGGTCCTTGAGTCTCATGATGTCATCTCTAAGGGAGGTACCACCAGTGGTGACCATGACTTGTATTCCGAGATGTTTACCCAAAGTTTTGCAGACTTGAGAGGTTTGCAAAGCCAATTCTCTGGTAGGAACCAAGATTAGGGCCTGGATCTTGTTGATCTTTGGCTTAACCTTTTGCAATGTTGGAATGATGAATGCGGCAGTTTTTCCTGTACCGTTTTTGGCTCTGGCCAAAATGTCTCTGCCTGCAAGTGCGACAGGAATGGCCTCTTCCTGGATTGGAGAAGGTTTCTCAAAACCTGCCTCAAAAATGCCCATGAGCAATTCTCTTTTAAGGTAAAAATCTTCAAAGGTGTTCCCCTTGGTGTCCAAGACGTCTTCTGTTTGTGGTCTTGTGTCCTTCTTAGGAAGATTGAGGGACAGTTTCCATTCGGTGGTAGTGGTGTCTGTCATTATGGCTGATTAGGTTCTATGGATTTATATATGGGAAAATTAGTTGTTGCTGCGGTAAAGCTGGCGCGATATGCTGAGATTGGAGATTGTCTGGTCGATAGATATGTACTGGGGTATCGTGTTGGGATGTTATGTAGTGTTCTGGATCGGGGTGAATCTGACAATAATAACAAGAAATAGTCTATTGTAGCAGTATTAGAAGAGGTTTTACTGTCTGTTCTTTTTCTTCTTTTTCTTCTTTTCCTTGTTTGCTAAAGTAGGTTTATAAAGCTATCAAAGATAAAATATATGATCAAAGTATTGAATCAGCTTCTGAATAACATATTTATCTGGCTTATGCTAAGGTGTCGTTCGTTCGTTTTTTCTGTATTTTATTTTCTCTAGTTTGGATGAATTTGCAACAGTCAATCGCCCGAGAATAAATTCTTGTGGTGCGTTGGAAACAGAAAAGGAAAATTTTTACACATCAGCAGGGAAAAGAGACTAGAAAAAAAAGAATGAAAATTATGAACAAAAGTTTCAGTTAGGAGGCAAAGCAAAGAAGAAAAAGAAAAGTAAAAAAACCCGAACATATGTAAACTAGAATATCATAAAAACTGACGCTTGCAAACCTGAACAATTCATAATTTGGACACCAAAGAAACCGAAAACACAGAACAGGGCACATAAATAAATATTTAGCTGGGCTTTCTAACCTTTTTTCTTGAGTGTATTTTTCAATTTTTCAGTGATAATAGAAAGAGGTGGAAGTTTTTTTTTTTTTGGGGTTTTCATCCAAAAGCTCAAGAATAATATCGGCAGAGAGAAAAAGAACTACTTACTTGATATTCTCAGATCATCGAAGCATTTTAAACAACTATTCAGGCTGATAATTTGTAATTCATAGCATATTTGGAACATCACAGGAGCATATTAATTAGTTCACTATACATTTTTGTTTCGTCCCGCTCACCAATGTCCTCAATACAATTGCTTAACCCCAAGGCTGAATCCATCAGAAGAGCCCAGGCCTTGCAAGTCAACTCGGCTGCTGCACAGGGGCTTCAAAGTGTTCTCGCTTCCAATTTGGGTCCCAAGGGAACACTTAAGATGCTTGTGGATGGTTCAGGTACTATCAAGCTTACCAAGGATGGAAAAGTTCTATTGTCTGAGATGCAGATCCAACACCCTACCGCTGTGATGATTGCTCGTGCCGCCACCGCACAGGACGAAATCACCGGTGACGGTACAACTACCGTGGTTCTTTTGGTTGGCGAATTTCTCAAGCAGGCAGAGAGATACGTATCAGAAGGCGTCCATCCAAGAGTCATAACCGATGGGTTTGAAATCGCTAGAAAAGAAACCATTGATTTTCTCACAGAAAAGTTCCAAAAGAAAGTCAGTGCAGAACTGTTGGACAGAGAATTGTTGTTGCAAGTTGCTAGATCCTCTCTTTGTACAAAGGTTGACCAGAAATTGACAGAAGTTTTGACCCCAATTGTTACAGATGCGGTGTTGGCCGTCAGGGGCGTTTCTTTGCTGTCAGATGGATCTGTCGAGCTTTCTTCTGCTAGAGATGTCGACCTCCATATGATTGAAATCATGACTCAACAACACGAATCTGCAGAAAAGACAGAACTTATCAGAGGTCTTGTCCTTGATCATGGTGCCAGACATCCTGATATGCCAAAAGTTGTTCAAAACGCTTATGTGTTAATTCTCAATGTTTCTCTTGAATACGAAAAAACAGAAGTCAATTCAGGATTTTACTATTCGTCAGCAGATCAACGTTCTAAACTTGTTGAATCCGAAAGAAAATTCGTTGACGATAAATTACGTAAAATTATCGACTTGAAGAATGAAGTTTGTGGACTAGATCCAACTAAAGGATTTGTCATTATTAATCAAAAAGGTATTGACCCAATGTCTCTTGATGTATTAGCAAAGCATAATATTTTGGCCCTCAGAAGAGCAAAAAGACGTAACATGGAAAGATTGCAACTCGTAACTGGTGGTGAAGCCCAAAACTCGGTCGATGATTTATCTCCTTCAATCCTTGGCTTCTCTGGTAAAGTGTATGAACAAACCATTGGTGAAGAGAAATTCACATATGTCACAGAAAATGTCAATCCAACATCTGTGTCAATCCTTATTAAAGGTGCCACTCAGCATGTGTTGAAGCAAACTAAAGATGCAATCAGAGATGGTCTTCGTGCCGTAGCAAATACAATTAAAGATGAATCTTTGGTACCTGGTGCAGGTGCTTTTTTTTTGTCTGCTTATCATCATTTGCAAACTAATATGTCTCAAATTGCTAAAGGTAAAACAAAGACTGGCGTAAAGGCATTTTCAGAGGCTTTGTTGATCATTCCAAAAACTTTAACAAGTAATGCTGGTTTTGATTCTTTGGAAGTCATTGCTAGTTGTGATGATGAGATCGCTGAGGGTAATATTGTTGGTATCGATTTGAATATTGGCGAGCCTTTCGATCCAGAGACCGAAGGTGTTTGGGATGCTTTTAGAGTTTTAAGAAATGCGATTCCTGGTGCCGTTGGTATTGCTAGTAATCTCTTGTTGTGTGATGAGCTATTAAAGGCTGGTAGATCTTCTTTGAAAGAAGGACAACAACAATAGATACGGATTATGTACTAGTGAAGCGAAGGCAACAAATAGCATCATTTATGAACATATATGAAAGAGTTTGGGCGATAGTTTGCTTCTCAATGAAATAAATATCTCCGTTTTTTTTGTTAACATTTTTTTATTATATCACCATAATTTTATATATATTCATCTTTTTCATATGTAAAACTAAAAAGATTGAGAATAACAGAAAAATAATGAATTGACCAACATCAGTAAAGATTATAAAAACATAAAGTAAGCATTAAATATTATTTTTCAAATGTCGAAAAGTATATTCTTTCCTTTAAGAAAAGGCTGATCATTTAGTTAATTCCTTATATGTGTAATTATCTTCAAAATATTTTTAAAAAAAAGTTTTAATACTTACTGATTGCAATTGTCACATTTCATGTTGAAAACAATTATAATACGGCATGACGGATTATTTATTCAATTCTGAACTATTTTCTCTTTCTTTATATCCAATTTTTTCTGTTGGAATTTTTTCGTAAGTTTTTTTTTGGTTTGGTGTTCAGTTATTTTATTCTTAACAAATTTATAGTGGTAAAAAAGTAAAATAGAAAACCAATCCAATTAAGACTCTTAAGATACTAACTGACTTAATTGATTTTAATGCTTGTTCCTTTTCTTAACATTAACAATAAATAATTACAGGCATAAAATTATCCAGAGGATCAGGATCAATACTACTAAGATAATTATTATAAATCAATGCCATCTTCAACCTCTTCTTCCAGCAATACCTTAAGAGGTAGACAAATTGCATCGATTCAACGTATGCTTAATTTGAATAGTACTAAAGAAATTGCTTCGTCTACAATACCGGAAGATTTGACATGGAAAGTACTTGTAATGGATCCTAAATCAACACGTATTCTTTCTTCACTCCTTAATGTTGATGATTTATTAAGTTGTGGAATCACCATGCATACCATTATAAATTCATCAAAAAGAGCTGCGTTACCTGATGTACCAGCTATTTATTTCTTGGAGCCTACAAAGGAGAACATCTTAAAGATAGTCAATGATATAGAAAATGACTTTTACAGTGAATACTATATTAATTTTATCTCAAGTTTAGATAGATCTTTACTTGAAGAATTTGCAAATGCAGTGTCTTTAACTGGTAGATCTGCATCAGTGAAGCAAGTGTTTGATCAATACATAGATTTCTTGGTAGCTGAACCTCAATTATTTTCATTAGAATTTCCTCAAATGTATACCAAATTGAATAGTACATCAGTTACAGAGGATGAAATTACCTTGGTAGCGGATCAAATAGCTCAGGGACTTTTCAATGTTCTCATCACCCTTGATTCAATTCCTATAATTAGAGCTCCAAGAAATGGACCTGCCGAATTTGTTGCTCAAAAATTGGATAGTAAGCTACGTGATCATGTGTCGAATTTAAAAAGCAGCAATGCAAATAGTGGCACCAGTAGCAACAGCAGTGAAAAGAAAGTATTGATTTTATTGGACAGAAATATTGATTTAGCTGCAATGTTTGGTCATTCTTGGATCTATTCTTGCATGGTTAGTGATGTGTTCGACATCAGTGGTAATGCAATCATTGACACTATCGAAAGTGAAAGTAATGAAAAAAATAAAATTAATAAGAAGAAATGGTATATTGACGGTCACGATTTTTTTTGGAAAGCAAATGCTAATATGCCTTTCCCAGACGCTGTTGAGAATATAGAAAAAGAATCAAATGAATATAGAGAGAAAGCTGCAGAATTGACTTCCAAGACAGGAGTTACTTCTTTGAGTAACATTGACCATTCTCAATCAGACACTTATCAAATCCAACAAGCCATCAAACAATTACCTGAATTAACAGCAAAGAAGCAAATAATTGATACGCATATGGAAATCTTGGAGGCTTTATTAAAGCAATTACAAACCAACAACTTGGATGTTTTTTTTGAGGTGGAACAAAACATTAAGAAGGAATCGGTGCAAAAGGTTGAGCTAGATTTTTTGAGTAAGTTGAAAGAAGACAAGTTGACAAGTAATAAATTGGACAAATTAAGAACATACTTGATTTTGTATTTATCATTCGATTTATCTAAGCTGTTCTGCGTTGAAGTTGAGAAGAATTTGTCCGACTTGGGTACAGACATGAGCTCCTTGGTATATATTAAGAGGGTCAAGGAGATTCTTAAGTTGTCCAATCTCAATCAGGTGAGCTACAGCGACAATAACAGCTCCAAGGAAGATTCGTCAGCGGGGTCTGCTTCTACCCTAAACAGTAACGAGAAGTCTGCTTTATTCGCTAATCTTTCCAACAAATTGTTTGAACTTACAGAGGGTACCAAAATCAGCTCTGGTTTCGGAAGTATTGTTTCAGGCTTGAAAAACTTATTGCCTGAGAAACAGAATATGCCAGTCACTTCAATCGTTGAGTCCATTGTGGAACCAAGCAGAGGCTCGCAGGTTACGTTGAACACCACAGATGACTACTTATTTTTCGACCCCTATTCTACCAGAGGCAACCACTCTAAGATTCCAAAGAGATACAATTATCAACAGGCAATAGTGTTTATGGTTGGTGGGGGCAGCTACTTGGAGTACGAGAATCTACAAGAATGGACCAAGAACTTGCACAGTGACACAGGCGGAAGTCTGAAGATAAGTATTGTTTACGGTAGCGATTCCATTATTAACGCCAGAGGTTTCTTGGAACAGTGTAGTCTTTTGGGCGGTGGCGGTGCCGATGTTGTTTCAACAGCCGCCGCCTCAACTACTTAGCTAATAAATATTGTTAATTTTTGCATTATTAATGATAAATAGAAATATATATATCTACGATATATAAATATTTTGTAGAGCGTTGACATAATCGACTCTAAAAATAGAAAAAGAAAGAAAAACGTCCTTAAATAGACATCGGCCTGCAAATCGACGCGCGTCGGCACGTATTCGTCTTAATTTGTTCTTGAACAGGCAGGAAAAGTCTCCTATTTAAATATTTAACGAAAAATTATGGATCCACGAAGGAGAATTTTTTTTTCTCTTTCTGTGTGGGAAAAGGAAGGAACCACTGGAAAAATGGAACAATAAAAAAAATATCTGACAAATTCTGATACACAAAAAGAAAACATAGAATTCGAGGAAAGGCATATTATATTCTGCTATTTTCCTTTTTGTTTTCAATTGTTTCTGAAAGTTCCCGAGTATTTCTTTCTTTTTGCTGTTTTATTCATCTCTCAATAACTCAAACAAATAACAAATAACCATGAACACCAGCTCTTTGTTCCTAGTTCTTTCTGCTCTTTTCTCAGCAGTGCAAGCTCCGTTCCTCTTACCATCACCGGTAAAAGGTTTATTCAGGCCTCCACAACTTCCAAGGGTGAAGGTGAGGTTTTCTTCATTAAGGGCGTCGACTACCAACCGGGCGGATCCTCTGCCTACACCGGAAAAGTCCTGGACGGTGATGTTTTGTCCGATGAAGACACCTGCTACCGTGATGCCTACGCGTTCCAACAAGCTGGCATCAATACTATCAGAGTCTACACCATCAATCCAGACGTCAACCACGATGCTTGTATGTCCATCTTGAATGACGCCGGTATCTATGCTATCTTGGATGTCAACTCTGCTTTGTACGACGAGTCCTTGAACAGAGACGACCCGGCATCTTCTTACAATGAGCAGTACATGACCAGGGTCTTCAAGGTCATTGAAGCCTTCAAGGGATACCCTAATGTTATTGGTTTCTTCTCAGGTAATGAAATCATCAATGACAACTCAAGTGCTTACGCCGACCCATCCTACATCAGAGCCGTCCAAAGAGATATGAAACAATACATATCTAAGCATGCAAACAGAACTATTCCAGTCGGTTACTCTGCTGCCGATGTTGATACTTACCGTAAGGTCAGTTACGATTACTTATCCTGCGACAACGGTGATAACTCTCACTCCGACTTCTTTGGTTTAAACACCTATGAATGGTGTTCCGGCAGTACATTCAGCTCCTCCGGTTACAGTGCTATCAACTCGAGTTTTGCAAATGCCTCCACTCCATTGTTCTTATCTGAGTTCGGTTGTAATAAGGTCACCCCAAGAACTTTTGAGGAAGTCAGCGAAGGTATTTTCGGTGGTTTAGAAGAAACCTTCTCTGGTGGTTTAGTCTATGAATACGCCGAAGAAGAAAATGAGTATGGTTTAGTCACTATAGACACCTCTGATGACTCTATTACATTCAAAACTGATTATGACAATTACAAGTCCCAATTACAAAAGTCAGCTAACATTACCATTGATAGTAGTTCTGTTGCAACAGTAACTTTACCAAAATGTAATGGCGATATTATCAAATCCGACAACAGCCCATTCGAAACCAGCTTTGATATCCCATCTCAACCAGATGGTGTCTCTGATTTGATCAAGAATGGTGTTAATGCTACTAATGTTGGTAAAATCGTCTCTGTTGATTCTAAGGCTTCCAATTACACCATCAAAGATTCTGATGGTAACGCTATCAGTAATCCTATTGTTACTTTCCCAGCTTCTGCTTTAGTTAATTCAGTTGATGGTACTACCGCATCTGTTTCCAGTGCCACTGGTACATCTGCTTCTTCTTCTGCCACTGCAACTGCTACAACCTCTAGTAGCTCTTCTAAGGGAGGTGCCGGTGTCGTAGTTTACAGCTCCTATTCTTCTGGATTGCTTGCTCTCGTCTTTTCTTTCTTGATCTAAGAACCTTATGGCTTTTTCTTCTCACTGGTGTGTTTACAATATATGTATTTTTAGTCGTTTTCTCTCATAATTCGGACTACTATTTTTAGAAAATAATACAAGTCTAATAAGACTAAATGAAACATATATTTTTTTTTAAAAAAGAAAACCTTTAGGTTTTTCACTCCCCTTCTATATTTCATATACTTGAATGAAATTTTATTTAGATATGTTAGATAACATTAATATAAAATGAACAATAACTAATATTTGTACTTTTTACCTTCTGGCAAACAATATGTAGTTATTTCATAATATATATATACTCTTTAGTATAGTACAGAAAAATTTATACTTTTCTTTTTTTGACAGTTTATAGATAACGAATTAAACAGCAGTAAGTAAAAGAATTTCATGACTAACATTGAATTGAATCAAGATTTAGTCTATGTTGAAAAGATAATTCCTTATTTAGTCTTATATGAATATGAAATCTTATTAGCGCACAGTAAAATATTTCGGATGAGAAGAAAATAATTGATAAAAACAAAAAAAAACAAAAAAAAAAAATTGATGGAAGCTAAAATGGATGGAGCACAATATGATGAAGATTGGATATTTGTCAAAACAGTATATTTGTAAACTAATATTGAATAGCAAAGTTAGACATCTGGTAGAATGTCAGGAGGAAGAAGAAGATATGGCGGGTCCATGTTTAACTTAGGATTAGAATATTCTGATCTCAAAGAAATCAAACTTCAATCTGAGTTAAATAGAACCATGATTGTTCCCTTAAATGGGCCACTAAACAAACATGAGATAGATACAGTGAATGATGTGCTTAATGTTCAGGAGATTATTAAAGAACTGCTTTTTTACACAGGATCAACCTTAAGTGATGCGAAAAGTAAGAAAAATAGTGATACTAGTACTACGGGCGGTATTTACAATGATGGAATCAAAAGATATTCAGATAGATATGTGAAAAAGAAGAATCCTGAGGATGAGCAGCGCAATTTGACAGACTATCCCTTCAATGCAGATTTTATGCCTAATGAGTTACAGCTGGTAATCAAAGGTGCAAGCAGTAAGAGATTTATGTTGAGTAAGTTGAGTAACGGTAATGGTAAGAGACGTTACTTGGGGAAGACGGACGATGATGAAAATAATACTGAAAACTTGACTGAAGAAGAATTGACCAAGAGAGCATTAGAAAGATTGAGAAATATTGCTGATATTGAAGAAGATAATGGCTCAGGGGTCTCCGGTGTAAATGGAGCCAGCACGAATGCTAATGTTGATGAAGAAATTGATGATGAAGACGACGAATTTGATGAAGATGACGATGATGATTATAATGCGGAGAAGTATTTTGATGACGGCGATGATTTTGAAGGTGATGACTTTGGTGGTGACAATGATGAAGCTGCCTTTTAAAATTACTACAAGCAGACATTCATAGTTTCTTTTTCAGTATCATACATTTTTTTTAATAAATATAGATGACTATTCACGATAATTAGGATAACCAAAAATTACTAAAGTTAAGAAACAAATTTTTTTGTATATAATTAGACCCAAAGAGTATGTTGCCAGTCTACATTTGGAAGCAAAAAAGTATACGATTCGCTCTCTACAAAAGATTGTATGTTTTATAATGATAGATTATCTAGTTGTGCATCAATTAATCTTTGTTCTATTGCTTTTTAAGCAAGAATGTACAATAACAATAATAATAGTTCATTAGGGATCAGAATCATTAAATCAGTTTTTTGGTTTTAGTAATCAACGAAAGCCTCATACAGTGTGAATATCAAAAAATCATCATTCTAAAAAACTATTATTATAATTATTAAGCAAAGATTGGAAAGAGAATAATAATATATGTCCACATTTATTATTATTAATTTGTTCCACCGATTAGATATCTTTTTCAGACTTAAAAAAATGTTGAAATTTATAATTTATAAATTAAAGTTTTCTTTTCTAAAAGTGAAAGTTAGTATAAGAGAAAGCCACTACCACTATATTACTAATATTCTCAACAATGTCTACATCCCAATTCTTTGAACAGTCTCATAAATCAGTAAAATCACCAATCATCAATAATTGTTCAACAACACATCAAAAATTTGTACACAAGAAATGTCTTTACTTTGTGAAAACACAAAGTGATGAACTACTAGATATGTCCGCCCGGCGTTAAGTGTCATCAACTAGAGACAACAAAGTAAGAGAAGAATATCCATTGTGAGGGTGAATCATAGCAATTATGAAGAAATTATCAGCAAGGATAAACATACTTGAATTAACGTTAATAATGTGAACAAATAAAGAGAGTATACGACACAATGAACTCATCATAATAGCAACTTCTCATTGATAATAATTAGAATTAATATTTTTTGAATGCTCATACAAGGCTGAAACTTAACGATAAATGCAATTGTCGACAAATTAATATTCAGTAGGAACAATTGGTACAAAGCAAATAATCAGTGCAATCAAAAACAATAGTAACAAAAATTAAAATTAAAATGAAGTAATGAATAGTACCATCTATAAAAATGAATGTGAACATACCATTTTGAATTGATCTTCCGGAAATATCAATGAAGTTTTAAGTTTTGCTCTGCAATACTGTGGATCTACAATAATTACTATTATTATGGAAACACAGTAACTCATTATTGATATCAGCGAAATAATATGAAAAAGTTATTAATCTAATTTCTCTGGGATAGCCAGTTCCTATAGGAGAAGAATAGGTTACTAGTCGGAACATAACCTGTATTTATAGTCAGAAATCTTCAGAGCTATTTTTTTTTTTTTTGAATATGCAACTTTTTGTCGTCAAGAAAATTTTTTTCAGCTGCTTTTTTTTGTTCTTTGAGAAGAACCAAAGAATAAACATCTAACGCACCAACAAAATATCCGAAAATATAAACATCAATACACCCTATAAAGAAGGCATGTAAACCAGTAACTTAAGAAACCGGAACATGAACAAATCCAAAAATTTAAACATAAATGTCTCAATACAATAAAAATAATATGCTTACACCTTATGAGTCACCGCACATAACCATAATAACTGCCATACATTTTATTCTTTACCGCCGACGTGATTTGCGGAAATTCAACTTTTGAGTTTGACAGACAAACAACAAAAAACTCTCATTTCTTTTTTTTTTTTTTTTTTGACGGCAACTTTTGCGACTGTTGGATTTGATTTGTCAGATTGATAGATTGACATGTAAATTGATTATCGGATATCAAACTGACACAACGATATACAAATAAATTACAAGGTTTTAACTTCCACTTATAACCTGCTTGAACTATTATAATTTGTTTCTTTTCTCTCTTTGATAATTATGCCATTTCCATTTGCAGCTCCGTATCCACTGAGCGTCCCGAGTTACTGGGGACCTGTTACCGCCACCATCGACTGGTGTGAGGAAAACAACGTGATATCCAAATATATTAACGAATTTGTCAATACAACTTCCAATTCTATTTTTATTTTCTTCGCATGTTACGCTATATATAGAGCGAACTATTTGAGGTTGGAGAAAAGATTTGTTTTGGCTTCTTGCGGCTTCTTGCTAGTAGGCGTGGGTAGCTGGTTATTCCACATGACATTGCTTTATGAGTACCAATTAATGGATGAGTTACCAATGCTATATGCGACATGCATCGCTTTCTGGGGTATGTTTACTGCCAATGAGAAACATCCTACAAATAAGTACCATGATATTTTGCTAGCTGTTGCCATCGCAGTGTTAGCAATGGTTGTAACGCTTACTTATTTGATCGTTAAAGATCCAACTTTTCACCAGGTTTGTTACGCATTGTTGAATTTCATTGTTATAGGAAAATCATACTATATTATTCAAGAAATTGATTCTTCGAAATATAGTAAAGAGATTTCCCAGATGACTCGCTTGCTGCTCTCAGGAATCGGTTTCTTCGTCTTCGGGTTTTTTCTTTGGAATTTGGATGTTCATTTTTGTCCAAATGTCACTGCTTGGAAGCATATTGTGGGTCTCCCTTATGGATTCTTGCTAGAAGGACACGGTTGGTGGCATTTCTTCACTGGATTAGGCGTATATTATTATCTTGTCTCTCTTGAATTTTTACGGTTGTTCATTATTGGAAAACAAGACTTGTATTACTTGACTAAAAGATTTCTTATCTTGCCGACTCTTGAATATAAGAAAAATACTAAAAAGGAAAACTAAATGATCCAGTTTGCTGCAGTTCAAGATAATTCAAAAAAAAAAATACCTCTATCCAGGGATCCATACTATTTATTTTACGCTATGAACTCTAGATTTTAATCTTTTTTTTATTTTTATATTGTTATTCCTTGGTATTTCTTTCGGCTTATAATAATGATTAATATACATTAATGAACTCTTCAGAAAATAAGTAGTATAGCACTACCAAAGTATTGACCCCCTGCCTGGAAGCAGCGAAAGAGGTAAAAATAAAAAAAAAGTATTTGCAAAAAAAAAAACAATCAGCCATGATTTTCAAAATCCTGAAAAACCTTAATATTAAGGCTGATGATGATCATATTAAATCGATTTAAGAGTTATCATTACAATTTGAGTGTTTTATGTTAAGCAGCTGCATTATTTTGTAACTTGCAAAATTTGAATAGGAAAGCGCGAGTTAGGGAAAAACAAGGATAGCAATAATACAATTCAAATGTAAGTTACTTCTTACAATATCTTCCGCTGATATTGTTGTTTTTGCTTTCTATGCTTATGTGGGTATACTTGCTTGACATCTCATGTTGAAATGGGGGGGGGGGGTTATTGTAGCTTTTTCTTGGACTTTTGTGGTTCCTATGCTGTTTCAAATAATTAATTTTTATGCATGTCGACAGTTGACCCAAAATTAAGTACCGACGCATAATTTCAACATAAAACAACCAAAACCGGTCATCGAGTACCTACCAGTTTTGAAACTCTTCAATTAGGAAATCGTCATGCAATTTATTGAACAAGTCAAAAGCCAATATGACTTTTTACATGGTAATATATATATAATTTGATTTCTTATGTATTTCTTGTTTGCAAAAGTAGTTTTTGTTTCTATTTCATCTTTTTATCTTTTGTTGATCTTCATCTTCATTGGTATCTTTAGCATAACCATATCCACCATGAATAGCAAAAACATATTGTTAATAATATTAGCCAGTCTAGTTGCAGCTGCAGATTCAACAACATCAGATACCACATCATCATTAGTAACAACAAGTAGCTCCTTGATAAATAGTTCGTCTTCAACCAGCAGTACATCATCAACTTCTAAAAGTAGTATAAGCAGTAGTACTCTAGCTTCCACAACTACCACATTACCTAGTGACTTATCAGCCACTGCTACATTATTTAGTGATTCGTCAATTACTTCTACATTATCCAGTGACTTGTCGAGTGCGACTTCGGTATCCAGCGACTTATCAACCACTCAATCATTATCTAGCGACTTATCAACCGCTACATCATTATCTAGTGACTTATCGACTACTTCCATGACCTCCATTTTGCCATCTTCCGAACCAACAACTATAAGCAGTAGTACATACTCTATTAGCAACACATATCCAGTGAAAGCAATTAAAGTAGATTCTTCTACGACAGAAATAACAAGTTCATCATCTATTTCCACTTTTGTTTCCTCCAGCTCAGCAACGACAAGCACATTATCTACTAGTACTACAATGAGTATTTCTCGCACAACTACTTCTTCAAGCCCAGTGGCCTCTAGTAGCGCCACCAACATAGAAAGCAATGCTGACAGCCAGTCTGCTACTACTAGGAGTAGCAGTAGTAGTGTGAGCTCCGTCGTTATTGCAAGAACTACTATCAGTAGTAGCAGTAGTTCTTCCCAGCTGAAATTATCAACTACCACAAGTGTTAGCCCAGCTGCTAATACAGTAGCTTATTCCAATATTGAACAGGCTTCAATCTCCAGCATTGTCATTTTCAGCAGCTCGTCTTCCATTTCAACCGGATTTAACAAGGTTATTGTAGGTCATACTTCTTCGATAACCACACCAACCTTTCAAAAACTCCCAACTTCTTCCTCCACTCAATCTGATGCTGCCCAGACAAGCACTGCTCCTGTTGCTGTTGTTGCTGCTGCAGTTCCTCAAACAAGTGCTACCTCTGTCGCTAATACCGTTGCACAAACAAGTACTACTCATGCTGCTGCTGCTATCGTAAAATCTGTTTCAAGTTCTACACCTAATACTGCTGCTGCTGCTGCTTCTGTCTTAAAAACTAGTTCTAGTCCTACTCCTATTGCTGCTGCTGCTATCATAAAAACTGGGTCTAGTTCTATTTCTGCTGCAATCACTGGATCAACAAGTACTCCATATATTCAAGATAAAATACTTAGATATTCTTCTACTTCTTCACCAGTAGCAGCTAAAACATCCTCATTAGCCTCTGCACCATCTCCCTCTTCATCTGTTATATCGTCTGTCCCAGTTGCTTCTCCATCTGGTATTGTTCATGCAAACGTTGTTGATTCATCTTCGCGTGATGTTGCAGATTCCTATTCTTCAACCGCAGCCCAATCTTCATATTCAACGCTGGAAGCAGAAGTTTACACTTCCTCGCCATCAATCCCAATCGCTTTGTCATCTTCATCAAGATCTTCTTCTATTTCTGTTGCTGCAGCGATTGTTGCTGATGTTTCTTCCTCTGATACCGACGATTCTTCTTCCGTTGCCGATGGTTCTTCCTCCAAAGGTGCATCCACCACAGATGTAATCGCAGCAACTGCAGCGTCTACTATTATTTCTGGTAGTTTCACATCTATTGTTTATCCAACCGCCATAGTTAACCCAAGCTTCAGTCTTACAGGGTCCTTGACGCTTGCTGCTTTGAAATCCGACTCTTCTGTTAGAGCTTCTCTCTCTACTGGCCATAGTAACACTTTAGCCGCTGCAGATAGCACCATATCAGGATCAACCTCTATGCCTGCCAAAGGCTCCACTGGCTCTTCATCGAAATCCTCTACTACGCTGTCAGCTGAAAAGAGTAAGTCTAATTCACAAACTGATTATGCTAGTTTAGTTCCTAGCGCTACGTCTTTTTCTATGGATGAAAGTGTTTACAGTTCCATCATGAAAGTCGTTGGTTCTTCGTCCTCTAAGAAGAACGCTGCTAGTAACGGTTTGAGTAGCGGTATATTTATGACCAACAAAAGCTTATTGACTCAAGTCTTATTGATGAGCGGTTTGGTCACTGTATTATGTTTTGTATTATAATTTCTTCGAACTATTATTGTTTTGTTTTTCATTTTTATTAACTCCTTTTTCTTTTTGCTTGATTGTTATTGTTTTATAGATTTTTTATGTTCTTATAGATATACCTAATATAATAGACTTTTGTATTCTAAATTTAATCGTAATACTACTCACCTCAAAAACAATACTAATAAAAAAGAAAGAAAGATTTGATAGCTCTTAAAAAACTAAATTTATCTATATTGTTCAACAAAAATTATACTTTAAAAATATTTATAATAAATAAATAGAAAATGAAAATAACTAGGATAATAAATCCCAAGAATTGCATTTATGACATGAATTTCGCTCAGTTAGCACCGGTGTATTCCAGGAACCAAGGGCTTTGCAAACTGTTTCTAGCAGATATTCTATTGTCTGGATTCATTTGCAACAACTGTACCAATAACAGCATAGCAGTAGTATCGGCTTGTGGAACAATTGTGGATAAATTTTGAGGATGATAAATGTCAAAATTATGTCTGTAATTAGGATATTGAGACACTCCAGGCCAAGTGGCTTCTGACGGAGTTCCCATAATCTTGAAAATGGTAGTTAATTGGTCATCATTAGAGTTACCTGGGAATAATGGACGACTAGTAAACATTTCTGCCATGATACAGCCAGCAGACCAGATATCGATAGATGTATTATAATTTCTGGAACCCATTAACACATCCGGTGCCCTATACCATAAAGTAACAACCTCGTTAGAGAAGGTGTTTACTGGAATACCATAAGCTCTTGCTAACCCAAAATCACCAATCTTTAGTTCTCCCTTACTGTTGATCAATAAATTTTGTGGTTTTAAGTCTCTGTGTAAGACGCTGTTGTCATGGCAGAACATTATACCGCGCATTAATTGAAACATGTAAGACTTAACAAGCTTTGGTTCCAAAGCACCATGATTTCCATATGTGTCCATGAATTTTTTCAAATCTTTATCCATATATTCAAATACCAACGTTAATTTGTTCTCTGTATGGATAACGTCGTACAATGTCAAGATATTTTCATGTTTTAACTCCTTCATTAAAGAGATTTCTCTAATCGCGGTTGAAGGAGTACCTTCTTCCGAGTCAAGATTAATTTCCTTAAGGGCCACTAATGTGCCCGTGTAACTGTTTCTGGCCTTGTAAACGGTGGCATAAGTACCTTCACCCAACTTTTCAAGTTGCTGGAAATGTGAGGATTGTGGGGCCATTATTGTATTATGCTGTGTTAAGCTGTAATGTTTATTATCACGTATAAAACAAAAATTTTAGTATTTTCAGAAATGAAAACGTGTAAATGATACCAGAACAAAAAGGTAATGAATGATTTTGATTTTATCTCGATGATTCCAATGTTAAACCATGTGATCGATATCAATCTTTGTATTATCTTCTGGTCAGTTAATATTTTTTAACTTTTTCCCTTTTTTTTTTCCTTGTTTCAGCGTTGAACGCTAAAATGTCGATTTTTGTCTTTCTTTCTTTTTTTTTTTTTTTTTTTTTTTTATGGAATTTWTTYTTATGAAAATCGGTCTCTATTTAACCCAAAGTGAAATATCCATCGAAGTATTTAGAGCATAGAACCAGATAGATAAAGCAGCCAAAAACACACAATTTTTAGTTACATTAGACACAAAGGTATTAATTACTTAATATGAGAAAAAAGTCAAAGGCCAAAATCTCTGTGGAACAGCAGCCATTCCAGTATACCTCAGTTCTCGGAGCTGAATGGCATGAAGTATTTAGATCAGAGCTTGTTGAGTTTCAAACAGATCATTTTGAGAAAGCACTTCTTAATTTAATTTTGGAACCTCAGATTAATTCTTCAGTTTTGCTAAGGGCAGACATTTTGAGTAATAAAAAGTTTGATAATAATGGTAATGTCAAAGTCATCCTGGAGAATTACTCGGAATTATTATTGGATGATCACATAAGCAATAACATTGCGAGTAATACGAGTGATAGTAAAGATAATGAAGTTTTAAGAACCAGGGATTTAAGTGACACAGTGGCTAGGGATGTACCTCTATCTCTTGATATGAAATTGTCCACACAGGTGGTACGCCGTTTAATACCTAGAAATCCGTTCAAAGATTACATTATCAACCAGACATGCTTAATTTTTAAGAATAAATCGCAAGATTTATCATTGGTAGTTTACATTCCTCATTTGAAGAATAAATCCGAATGTCCGTACTATTTGCCTGAAGTTGACGCGATTGGTATATTTTATAACCAGAATACCTTATCAATTCACTATTTACCATTTTCTAAAGATGATGCAGAAAAGCTATACAAGATGAACACTAATGATAGGGAAGTTCGCATAGCATACAGATTATTACAAACATCTGTAAAACACAGTAAAGGTGTAATGAATGGATATGAGAAAAGGGTCAACCATGATATGGTTATTCTGAAGGAAGTATTTCAAAACAGGTATATTTATTTAAAAAAGAAATACCTGAACTATTTAATTGAAAATTGGCAAGAAAGTACAGATCCCAAGAAGCACGCTTTTGAAGATATCGCAATAGCGGCTTTCCTTATAGAATTGTGGAGCAAGATTTATCAAGGCAACTTTAACAAAGAGAAATTTAAGTTCTTTGATCTAGGTTGCGGTAATGGTATTCTAGTTTACATTTTGATCATGGAAGGTTACAAAGGAGAAGGCATAGATGCGAGAACTAGGAAATCTTGGAGTGTATATCCAGAGAACGTTAGACAGAATTTGAAACAACAGATCATAATACCTAAACAGATATTACAATTAAATAAGGGTAAGTCTTTCAAGATACCTATAGTTCGCAGTAAGATAGATAGCAGTATTATATCTTTCAGGAAGGATCTCCATGGAATTCATAATAATAATAATAGCGACAATGTAGTTGAGGAATTACAAGATAGAAATGCAAATGCGAACATACAACTGCCTGCAAAGCAGGAAGAAGATACTGAATATGTTACATATACAGAAGATCTGCTTTTGAACGCCAACTATGTAAATACTGTTGATTATAACCAGAAGGATGGGAATACAGAAAATTACAAATTTTTTGTGATAGGAAATCATTCTGATGAGATCACATTGTGGATTCCATTGTTAGGGTGTGATTTCATGGTTATTCCATGTTGTTCGCATGGACTCTCAGGAGAACGCGCTAGGTTCAAGGTACCAAAACTGCAACAAAAACAAAATGATTCAACATACTCTGGATTGATTAACAAAGTTGAAGAGATCTCCAAAGAAGCAGGTTGGAAACATATAGAAAAGGAAATGTTACGTATTCCATCAACCAAGAATTGCGCCATTATAGGTTATGGCGAAAAAGATAATTGTGATGTGGATAAGTTATTGGCAAAAGAAGGGGGAGCTGGAAATTGGGTAGAGAACACTTTATGTTTGTTGAAACAACCACCTAGAAACTACGAAGAGAACCATCAAAAATAAACAAATGATGAAATACTTTTGTATTTTTTAGTCAATGTATATTTAACAAAAAAGCATTTTTAATTGCCAACGGAGGCAATTTTTTAACTCTTTATTTTGTAAAGATAATTTTCAAACATTAACAAACTTCATTTATTTTAATACAAAATAATTGCATTATATATATGGATATTATTTTCAGTTATCCATAAGTGTTTTTACCAATCTTAGTCAGTAAGGTTGAAATCTTCTTTTTCTTTGAAAAAGGCCCCAAGGAAAGCAAGAAAGAAGCTGTCTCTTCAAAAACCCTTACCTCATACTTTATTTTCCGAAAACCTATATTTCATGTATGATGCTTTATGCTAACCCTCATCAACTTTTCCTCCTGAATGTCTAGTACTCACACAGCATGATTTATTTTTCTCAAATATGAACTCAGTTTAGTAATTTTTTTTAAGTTGAATCTCGGCAACAAACTACGAACTTAAGTGCAAAAAAATATGTCTAAGAAACTTCCAAAACGACTCGATGGCGATGCAAGCCTATCGCATGAGCAACTATTAAATAAGTATCATGAGAGAAGGGAATTTATAAGGTCACGTCAACACGAAGAACCACTTCTCGTGGAACCGAAGAATAAATATGTTGTATTTCCCATCAAATATCAAGAGATTTGGCAAATGTACAAGAAATCAGTGGCGTCTTTCTGGTCGGTGGAAGAGATAGACATGGGAAAGGATGTAATTGATTGGAACTATAGAATGTCAGCCGGCGAGCGTCACTTCATTTCCCGAATATTAGCTTTTTTTGCCGCTTCTGACGGTATTGTTAATGAAAACCTAGTGGAAAATTTTTGCCAAGAGGTCAAGGCTACTGAAGCAAAAGCATTCTATGGGTTTCAAATAATGATGGAGAATATACACGCTGAAACTTATTCTCTATTGATAGATACATATATCAAAGAGGCTGATGAAAAAGATTATTTGTTTTCAGCTATGCATACTATCCCTACTATTAAAAGAAAAGCTGAATGGTCAATCAGATGGATTAATGATCGTGATGCATTATTTGCTGAAAGATTGGTGGCGTTTGCTGTTGTGGAGGGTATTTTTTTTAGTGGATCTTTTGCATCCATTTTTTGGCTAAAACAAAAGGGATTAATGCCAGGATTGACTTTCAGTAATGAGTTGATTTGTAGAGATGAAGGCCTTCACACAGACTTTGCCTGTTTATTATTCTCATATTTGAAATACAAGCCCGTTCCAGAAATTATTGATCAAATCATTAAAGAAGCGGTAGATATAGAAAAAGATTTTTTCAATGACGAAGCTTTAAGATTTGATTTATTGGGAATGAATAAAAATTTAATGAACCAGTATGTTGAATTTGTTGCTGACAGGTTGTTGGTCAGTTTGGGAAGACCCAAAATCTATAATTCATCTAACCCATTTCCTTTTATGGAAAATATCTCGTTATCGGGGAAAACAAATTTCTTCGAAAAAAGAGTAAGTGATTACCAAAAGGTCAAGGTTATGGAAAATTCAGATGAAAAAGTAGAGCCAAAACAAAATTCAAATGCTTTGGAATTCGATGATGATTTTTGAATGATTAGTTTAAACATCAACATAAAAAGCTTATACTTTGCTAATTGTATTATTATTATTTTTATAAACAACTTTGCGTTAATTATGTTTATAGCACGCGCTGATTCACTTTTGTATATATCGCTATTATAGAATGAAATGAAGTTATTGCAACAGAGTATCTTACGTTTTAATATATCCTTATTTTTTTTATTTATATTTATACTAAACATGTGCTTATAAAAAAAGACAGTATAATACATGATTCTAAATACCAGTTTTTCTTTCCAACTCTGTATGCATATCTTGGCCACCAATATTGCCCATACCATCACTGTAAGAACTACCATAAACATCCTCCCAATCAATACTCATATCTTTACCGAGCAAAATTCTGGAGTGTACATCATTTTTGAAACCTCCATCAACACAGGCAGGTTTGAAGTCGGTGGCATTCATCACTTCAAGTTCCATTGTACGTCTAAGAGGTTCTGCAAGACCAAAGATCTGTTTGTATTGTGTCATTTTGAGCTCTTGCTGTTGTGCATCCCAATTTTTGATGCGCAGTTCCAATGGATGTCTGTTATTAACTTGAGAACTGATTGATTGTGGACCAGTCTGGGCCCTTAATATATCTGGAAGGGGTGCTGATTCAGAGATACTTTCAGCAAATGAATTCGCATTGATTTCAGAATGGAAGCTGTTTCCAGGAATGAACTTCATTGCGTAGCTTATGTGGATTACAATAATTTAATAAAAATGTGGCTATTAATGTAACCAATCGTTGTGATAAAGCTACAATCCAAAAGGGAACGATCAAACTTGAACACTTTGTAAATGAAAATTGCCACTAGAATATTTCTCCAAGATTACAAAATATTCAAGATATATTATGCGCACTCCGGAATACGTCCCAACATGAAAGGAGGATTTCTCCAGTTCTAAAACACATCAAATTTACAAATGGTATAATATCTATTTAGAACAAAGACAAGAAAATCAAATTATCGTATTCAGAGAAACATAAATGAATGAATTGAAAAAGAGATATATAAATCACGCAGAATACTAGCGAATATACAACTTAACCCATACCGAATTGCTTCATCATGTTTTGCATAAGGCCTGGGTTTTGCTGCATCTGTTGCATGGCTTTTTGCATATTAGCTGGACTAAACATACCACCATCGGCACCACCAAAAGCATTACCAAGGCTAGCTGGATTAAGCATACCGTCAGGACCCCCAAGTGCTTTACTCATATTAGCCATAGCCGCAGGATCAAACATACCATTACCTCCAGCACCTCCAAGGGCCCTTTGCATATTCGCAGGATTAAACATACCTTTACCTCCACCTGGCATGTTCTTTTGCATATCCATCATATTCTTAGATCCCTTGGCCAATCTTGCCATGGTACGTTGTTGTAATAACACCATCTCAATATCAGCCACAGATGTACCTGAACCTTTAGCCACACGTATAATTCTTGAAGGTTCATCAATAAAGATATTACCATCACTATCTAGTTCCTGCTTTGTCATAGAGTCCATTATGAAAACCATACGCTTCAATCTGTATGAAGCTTCCTCTTCATTAACGCCATTCATCATACCAGACATACCCGGAATCATGCTCATAATATTTGATAATGGACCCATCTTTAACATGTTATTCATTTGTGATTGATAATCTCTCAAAGTGAACTTACCTTCTGTGAAATTTTTCATTGTATCTTTCTGATCAAGATTCAAAGATTGAACATGCTCCATTAATCCTTGAAT
Organism: Saccharomycopsis schoenii; assembly: GCA_010994365.1. Classification (NCBI taxonomy): domain Eukaryota; kingdom Fungi; phylum Ascomycota; class Saccharomycetes; order Ascoideales; family Saccharomycopsidaceae; genus Saccharomycopsis; species Saccharomycopsis schoenii. The sequence continues at coordinate 110,087 of JNFU01000008.1, read as the reverse complement.
ATCACCAATACCCAAAAGTCTGGAAATAAATGATTTAGGTACGAAAGTTTCTAAATCACCAATATGTTCACCAGTACCAATGAATGCAATCGGTGTATGTGTTGCAGCCACAGCAGAGATCGCACCACCACCCTTGGCATGACCATCCATTTTTGTTAATATAATTGCACCAAAGTTCGATGCTTCTTTGAATGCTTTACTCTGAGCTTCAGCGGCTTGACCAATGGAACCATCAAGAACCATAATGGTTTGCTGCGGATTTACAGCTTGACCGATCTGTACCATTTCATCAAATAAGTCTTGCTCTTGTCTGTGTCTACCAGAAGTATCAACTAAAATAATATCGAATTTTTCTTTTTTGAATTTATCGACACCTTCGCGGGCTACCTTGACCGGATCTGTCTCTGTATAAGAACCATAGTATGGAATCCTGGCTTTGGTGGCATTTTGTTTTAATTGATCAAAGGCACCAGCACGGAAAGTATCTGCACAGACCATACCGACTTTCATATTTCTCTTTGTGTAATAATTTGCTAATTTGGTACAAGTTGTGGTCTTACCAGCACCCTGTAAACCGACAAACATTATAACATTGCATTGGTTTTTCTTTGGCTTAAACGTAGTACCTTTATGATCTACCAACCCCACTAATTCATCGAACACGGTTTTTTGAATTAATCTTTTCTTGTTAGCCACGGTCATGTTCTCTTTCCCTATGACCTGCGATCTAATTCTTTTCTTTAAACCGGCTACCAACATAAGATTAACATCGGACGACAACAAAGCATTGCAAATCTCAGTTATCATTGCATCAATAGCCTCGTCATCTAAACTATCTGCTTTACCTATTGTGGAAATGGCATTGTTAATTCTTCTACCCAAATCTGCTAAAACCATTTTCGGCTCTAATGCGATTATAAATTATGATGCTTTTTTATAGAATAGTGAAGAAATGGAGCAAACCAAACAATTTCCCCTATTTATCTATATAAAATCTGATAAATTCCAACTTATAATATGTCTAATCTATTAATATTTACTTATAATATATTTGATTACTCTGATTAAATCAATGGTTTCAAAACCAAGATTAGTAACGAACGACGACGAGAATGATCAAGAAAATTTTTTATGTGTGTTCTAACAATTTACTCGTGAAATTAATACTCCTGCTATGCGCGCAGCTAAAGAGAAACTCATGAAGCTCCAACATTAAAGTCTTACGAATCGAGTAATTCAGTTAAAAAACTATTTTAATTTAATATTTGAAAAAAAAAAATGGTGTGCAAATTATTTCCTTTGCTTCAAAATAAATAAATTACTTTCTGTGCTTCTTTTTATTAACAGTGGTAGTCCACTCATCTTCATCTTCACCATCTGGATTCATTCTTAAAGCTTCATCCCAATTAATGGTTACTGATACTTTTTCAACCATTTTTCTTCTTTTTATGAATTCCTCAGCAAATCTTCTACCATTCATGGTTTTTGAACTAGAATAAATCGTATCACTGATCAAGTCTTTACTTTCTTTTCCATTAGGAAATTGGAAAAATATAGAAAGAATATCTTCTTTGTTAACGCCGCTGTTAAGACCACGAAGCTCGGATCTACACCATGCCAAAAATTCACGACGTAATTTGTTACTGGACACAGTATTTGAAAATATCATTGAAGAGGCTGATGAAGAAATATTGGAAGAATTGATATGATTGGAAGATGAAACAGTTTTCTTTGAAGTATTACTACTACGAATAGAACTTGAGTTGTTGCTACCAGAAGTCGCAGGTTTACTAGAGGCAGCAATACTAGCAAATTTGAGAGTAGATGCAGACGCGCCAGTTGTAGCACCTGTAGAAACTTTATATTGAATAGTGGTTGCAGTAGGAGCTGTATTTTTGTTAACAACTTTCCACGAATCGCCAGAAGTAGATAATGAGCTGCCGTCACTATCAAAACCCTTACTGGAAGCAGATTCGATGGAAGAGGTAGGAAGAATTGATCTCTTGATTACACTTGCTTTCTTTTCTTCTTTTAAGATGTCTTGCATAGTTTGAATAGGCTGTGAAGCCGAATTTAAGCCCCAGCCATTAGCAACAACTCTTTTGTTTGCTTCTAAAATTTTTTTTTGTTGTTGTTCTTCTTTCATGATTTCACTTAAAATTTTTGCTGATTGTATTTCTTTTTCCTTTTGTTTCTTACGCTTTTCTTCAGCTTCCATCTTGAGGATTTCTTGCAAGGAAATCTTTGGCTCCTTGGTAACCGAGGCAATCGATTTTCCATTAGTATTAGAGGCCAGAGCAGCCTTTGCAGCCCAAGGGGCTAGATTAGATTTAGTGGATACAGCTGGTATTAGCTTTTCAATAACTGGATTAGAAGAAGATTCTGCGTCTTTCTTATTTGATGCCTTTGGCGATATTAAAACTTTGTTGCCATTATTGCTGCCACTGCCTGCATTACAATTCAGCGATGAAACTTTACTATAAGATGACTTCAGTGATTGATCTTGCTTTTTTTGTGATGATAATTTTTTGGAATCAACACTTTTCTTTGATAATTGTTGTTGTGGCTGTTGTACTTGGTCAGTAAATCTACTTACCATTTTTTTAGGAGACATGCTTTGTTTAACCAGTATTTCACTAGTAATTTGTTGGACAACTGCTTTTGGCTCAAGAGTTACTTGTTGTTTTCCATTAAGGAAATTGGAGGGATTAGTTTGAGCAATTTCATCATATGCAACATAAGCAGGAGCTACTTTAGCAACTGACTCGTTATCATTGTCATCGATAACGCTCCCTAAAAAGATAGAAGCTAATGGGTCTTTGTTACTAGTATCTGGATGAGCATGTTGAATTGAATCCCTAGATACATTCTTATTTTCTGATTCCGACGCATTCAGTGTTGTCTCTGGAGAATTTGTTGGAACTGCTGCTATTGCTGATGAAGAGGGATCATTGTTGATAGAGTTATTAATTACATGGTCTTGAGTGTCAGCAGATGCTGAAACATTTATGCTGCTCCTATTGTTAGTGAGGTCAAAACCAGCATTGGATCCAAACATATTAGATCCCATAAATGACTGCTGCTGTTGCTGCGAAGGTGTGAATTCCAGTGTGGTGGCAGGCAAAGCAGTAAGAAATGGAGTAATATTGTTTTGAATGGAACTCATGAATGAGTTTAAACTGTAAAATAAAGGTTCACTGGATCTTTTAATTTTCAAATCGTAGGAAAAATACCCTTGAGAATACCAAGATTGCATAATGGTACCAACGAACGGACCTTGGATTTGATTTTGACTATCCAAGTAAAGCCAGTTAATCTGGTCAGGCGGAATTAATGGAGTATACAATCCAGGTGGTGGCGGCGGCGGAACTCCTTGAGTGAGTGGCATCTGACTTGGAGTCATAGTGGATGAATTGGATGATATATTGCTAGATGTTCCAACTGTGGTTACCAACTTTTCCGTGGACGAAGCGGTAGTAGTTAACGCTGCTGCGGCCATTGAAGGTGATGAGGCGGAAGACAAAAGAGGGTTTTGAAGTAACGACACTGAAGAAACACGAGTAGGAATGGTACTGCTGTTGGTAGTTTGATTGTCTGAGTTAGAAGGAATATCGCTAGCAAGTCTAGAAAATAATAATTGTTGCTGCGGATGATCATTTTCTAAGGATAAATTGTTTAAATCGGATAATGGAACCTTTACATCTTTGCTGGATAAAATATCATGGATATTATTGTTGCCACGGTCGCTACTGATTACCAGATTCAAGATGCTACCTGAAATGGGGGTTTTAAACCAATCGTTATTAGTGGTAGCAGTACTTTTGGAGTTTAAATCAGAGATAATATCGTTGGAAGAAATACCATTGAAAATAGAGGGGTTCAAGGAAGGATCTTGATTGGGCAAAGCAGACGACCCTAATGTTGTATTGATGTCAAAGTTGTAGGTATTATCATTAATCTGGTGCGGATCCGATGAATTTGTATTAATCCTATATAAAAAAGTAGTTAGTATTTTATAAGAGAATGATATTTTGATTATAAATAGGTAAAAAGTAAAAATACCAAGTTAACATACCATGCAGATGATGATGAATTATTATTAGCATTAGAAAAATGTTGAGACATATTGAGAGTAATGATAATATTCTATATTTATGAAATGCTTAATATTCTTTGTTTAGGTTCAATCAGTTCTTTCTAAAAAGGAGACTTGGTGACGATTGTGTGTACTAGTCGATAGATGCTTTGTAAAACACAAATTGAAGAGATACAAATGGGTGAATGTTTCAGTATAATTAAATCTATTCAATCGCTTTTTTTTTTCCCTTTTATTTACTACTATTTTGCATTATTATTACAAAAGATGAGAAGATGAAAAATTTTTTTTTTTTTACTTCTCCTTTGCTTCTAATTTGTCTCAAGAGGAAGCGAGTTTTTCACTGAAATTTCAATCGCTCATTAATGAGGTAGAAAAAAAAAAATCAACTAGCTAGTGTATGTGTAGTGTTATTATCTGATGTCTCATGTAGCAAACGCGATGAGATGCACTTTCTGGTTGGTTCGCATTATTCATGTTGCGGTATCGTGCCCTTGCATAAAACAACTCTTCCTTAAGATGCTAAACCCATATCTGTGGAAATCAGGAATCAACTAAACGGAACGAGAACAGAACATGCTTCAAAGAGAAGCAGATACTATAAGACATATAAGTATTGCAATCGTATGAACTGACTGACTATAGAACTGACTGAGTGTAGATTCGGCAAACCTTGTGTGCAAATAGAATATACAATTTAAATGCAACTGAAGCTTGTTATTTTATGGAAGAAATTAAGCGCCATCAGAATTTCATCATATGAAATCAATCCTGTTTTCTATTATGTTCAATTTATAAAAATTGCTCGCAACTGAATTATTATTGGAGGTATAATACCTGTGTTTGGAAAAGATAATCCGCATATGCATCAACCAGCAATTATACTTTTCTGATTACCCATAGCATAATTCATTCACAAAACCTTTTCAATGTTATGATATAACAGGTCAAAAGTCAAATGCAAATAAATTACCGATATTGAATAGAAAGAGAGTATTTGCCATAATTTTATTATTTCCCAAATTGTTTGTGGCAAAAAAAAAAAAAAATCCCCCAAATAAACCAAATGAGAACGCAGTGTCAAACTAAACGAAAAAAAATTCAGAAAACTAAAATACATATATAATACCCCTGGGAATCAATATCGTTCATTCCAATGTATATGTTTATTCCCAATTTCATCAACGTATATATCAAAGAGTCATATTTAAAACATTATAATAAAACATATTTGCAATAATCTTCAATTTTAAAGAAGCTTGAACTTCAAACTATATATTAAAATATACCAAAAGCAGCCAAGGTTTCGCTGATAAATAAACTTTATATTTCTATTTTTCTCTCAGAAGCAATCTACTGTTAGATCCAGCATATCTATAAACGGTGCATTTCAAATCAATTAAACAAAGATCTTAATATAATATTGCCAAGATGCCACAAGATACTAGTAATATAAAGGTTCCATTATCGCATAAATTGCTTGAGATGACTAAGGTATGTTAACAAAGAATTTCATGAAAATTGTCACCATGTCTTCTAAAGGTCAAAAAGAATTGACTACTAACACTCTTTATTTCTAGAATATTCAATTTTCATGGTTTATAGGTCATGTGGTCACATTGGTTTCATCAATGTTGTACATATTCTTATCTTTCCGTTCTTCCTCATCATATCTGCTGACTAGATTCTTTTATAAATTAGCATATTTGGGCGTTTTAGAATCTTTTGGGATTATTATTTACAGATCCTACAAGAGTAAACTTGGTTCTCTTTCTGTGTCTTTGTTCCTTGTGGATGACAATCTTCAGTACACTTATGACGCCCTCATTTGGCTCTTGATGCCTGTAACATATGGTATCAGTTTACTTCCATTTATTCTTTTCTCTGTGTTCCACTGTCTTGTATACTTGAAAAATGTCATTTTACCTATATTGGCTGAGCATAATGGAAATAAACAAAATAACTTTTTTTCAAAGTTGATTCTCCAAATAGCTAACTTCATTACATCTAACAATGAATCCTCTTTGATTTATTCAGCAAACTTGGAATTAATTGTATTTGCATTCATTTTATTCAAAGCAGTTATTTTTTCTAAGTATTCCTGGTATTTACTTATTCTCTATTCCATTTTCTTAAAGTTAAGACTTGATAAATCTCCTTATACGAGATCTGCTGTCAAAGCTTATGAAGTGAGAATTGATGGCTTGGTTTCTGATCCAAGAATTCCTCCCTCAATTAAGCAAGCGTGGGCAAATCTTAAGAACGTAATTAACACTACTAGTCTGACAAAGAAATTTTGAGCCAATTTTGTTTTGAATGAATCGAGTTTGAATTAAAAAAAGCATTAGATGTATACATTCATATATTCTAGTATAATATTCATAATATATTAATAATCACAATAGCAGTTGTTTATTGCAATGATAATATTAAATTACATAAATTGAATCCAGCAAGTCCAATGAATACCCCGAATCCTTCTCCAAAGCCAATATCGATTAGCCTCAATTCTTTGGTTATTATTGGCTTCAATTTACCAACATATGCACCAATATATATCAATATACTTATAATGATTAGACTATCTATCAGGAAACAAATCATTAACATTTTCTTAAAATTGTTTGCACTAATCAAAAATTTTAAATACTGAATAAATAAATTATTCGAAGTGTTCTTTGCATTTTCATTATTTTCTATTACTTTTTGTTTTGATTTGCCAAAGATTCTGTCTTCATTAACATAAACCAAAACTACTACTAGTGCATGGAAAATAATAATAAAATTTAAAATGAGCATGTAGAATAAAATTTGAGGAATCAGTCGATTAAATTTCAAAATGTGTGTTAATTGTGTTGTAATCTTTCTATATGCGGGAACATATTTTCCAGCATTCTCTATTATGAATTCATAAAGCAGTGCAAAAGAACTCCCAACATCAAGGTATCTTTTGAAATTTTCATTTTCTGCAATAGTTTCCATAAATTTAAATAAACTATTACCTAGATCTCTGAAAAGTGTTGAGAATAAATCTAAACCATCCGTAATATTTGATATGCATGTATTGCCAGTAGTGTTTAGTTTACAATAACCTGTAAAGCCTATCTTGAATTGCGCATACTTATAAAGCTGCTTAAAGTTTTCATACTCTTTAAATGTATTTGTTGAAATAAATGGATTATCAGCGTTATAACTTGTGTTATTATTCTGAATATTATTAAAATATGACCTTCCAGTCTCCGCCAGTAATTTAGAGATTTTTCCATCATATTTGGATTCTGATAAATATTTCAAAAATTCTGTTTGTTTAGCCTTTTGATATGTCTCATTATATTCCGTGATAAAAAAAATCATCAATCTCATTAAATCATCTACTTTCTTGCTAATAAAATGAGATATCGGTTTATTCTTTTCATCATTATCTATCATTCTGAACTTGATCATAGGAAAATTCAAATAATTAAAGTTCAAGTTACTTAAAAAGCAAATATAGATGAAAATGCTCATAAGGAATAAATTCAATATTAGGGCATGAAAAACCACCCTTTCTTTTATATTCAGGAACATTTGAAATAATTTTTTGTTAATTTTTTTGGAATGGCATTTTCTATTTTTTATGATATCATTATCTTTACCTGTCTCTTCTGAAGAAGATGGAGATAAATAATAATTGTGGTTGCCGTCAAAACGTTTCATTTCATATTGAATATTAGCGCTAGATCTTTTCTTTTTGAGTTTTCTATTTACATTATCTTTACAATTGTTCTTTGATAAGTAAGGAGATTCAAAAATTGAACCCTTTTCCGTATTCTCATCTGAGTTATTCAGTGCCTCGTCAACATCACAATTCATTAAATTAATAGTTGTTGTATTAGCAGTATTGGTACCCGTGGTTGAGCTTCTGCAATTGTAATATAATTTGATTGTTCCTGATACTAGATTCAACATACTTTCCTACAATCATAATAGATAAAATAAATATTTACAGTAACCCAAAATACTTAAAATAAGGAACGAGTTTTTAATTAAATATTTTTTGCTATCCTAAGATATTTCTTTTCATATCATCTCCAGAAAACCAGTATATATATATATGGAAAATAATATAATTATTCAAACATTTGCACTGCTGCTGACGATATACAAAAGGTAATTAATTTTTATTTCAGGCGTGGAACAATTTTGGACCGCATATCAAATGCACCTAAGAGCTCACCCAATATAGAGTATTGGTAAAAAAACCAGAATAACTTTACAATTTCTTTTTCTTTTTTCTTATTTAATATTAATTTGATCAAGCCTAAGCGCTGAATAACAATTTGATTCTTGTATAATTTCATTGTTTTTGTTTTTTTTTCGGCTGAACTTGACAAATTATCTACGGCGATCAACTGTCAAGAAAATCCCAAATTGCGTAAATTGAAAAAAAATAAACATAATAAAATAAACGGTAAATGATTATCCTTAAAAAAAAAGTTCATAATATAAAATAAAGTCAATAACATAGCTGACATATTCTAGCACCAAAATAAAATGAAATCTACTTATCATGGATCTTCAAATGGATTTTTAAATTTTAGACTATTTGTTTCATCTTTGAAATCTTTATGTTCACGATAATACTTCAACTGATCATCGCTATCCATATGTGATCCAGCTGTATTCAAAAATGTCGAATTTTCGATGTATCCTGCATTTTCGAGGTTCAAAGTCATATTTCTAGTTCCAACATTTCTCAGCGAAAAAATATTTGTTCCTATAGATGTGTTCCTATTAAGAAGTGGCATATTATTAATATCTTCAATTTCTTCAGCTAAAGTAGGGCTCACATTTCTAGACATTTGCTGCTCGCCGGCAAAAGCTGCCAAATTCTGCAACGATTTTCTATAATTTCCTGCACTTTTACTCATACTACCAATTTTCAAATTTCTGTTACTGCTTGTTCTGTTAGAAACGATTGATCCCGCACTAAAAGTTCGAGACTGACTGATCGTATTACTATTATTAGTTGAAGAAGTATTGGCATTTGCTTTAGCGCTGCCGTTATCATTTGAATATTGATTGATAAATGTATGTTCTCTTTCTCTATTTTCAATAATGGTAAGATTACTGTCATGATATTCTGAATTATCAAAAAGCTCATCATCCATATCATAGCTATTCACCTGATTAGGTACCACTAAGAACAAAACACCAGTCCAAAGTATAACTGAGAAAAATAAGCATAGGAAAACTAACCAAAGAATTGTTATGAAGATACGCCCACCGAGTAGCCTGAATCCAAAATTACCTAATTCTAAATTAACTTGGTGCCTCAAGCTGACAAAAACTGCACTAAAATAGATTGTTAGAGCTAAATATATAATAAACAGCATAGTAGATAATATAGAGTTAATAATAAGAGTAAATCTGTCGTTCTTAACTTTCTTCATACTCTTTTCATCTATGTTATTCAATTTAGGGTTTATATTGGTGCTATTAGTATGGTTATATAAGCTCATATCTGAAGACTTTCTCCGGTCACCTACTAGTTCCATTGTAATAGTTTTTCGCCTCTGCTTTATGTTGTAAATGGTCAACAATAACATTATAAACTGGAAAATGGCAACATTAATCGGAATTGCCAATAGCATCTTCTGAAGGATATGAGTATTATTTACAATATTCTGATAAGGCTTCAAATTCTTTGAGCTGTAAATGTTTCCTTCATACGCATAATCTAAAATTATATCTAAACCTTCTGCTAACAACATTTGTCTATAATTAAATTGTTCATCATAGAACAGGCCACACCTTACAATGACCGCCTTTTCAGAATGTGGCACATGTGCGAATGGCCTACCTAAATCCTGCCTAGTTAAATTAGGCATTGTGTAGCTTCCATAACAATATCTGGAAATTCCAGCTACTATAAATTCAGGTTTACCTTGAAATTGATCAGATAAATATTCGACCAATATTTGAATTTGGGCAGTAGTCACATCAGGTTGAAATGGATCAGCTTCCCCATCATCTAGCGAATAATTAACTGAAGACAGTTTGAGTGCGGTATATAAGCCTTTTGCAACGTTGATATGAGAAAATTCTAGTTTGTAAGTATATATGATAGAAACTTTCGTTGATCCACCCACTAATAACGCTAATATAAGGATTAGGGCTATCAAACAACTCAAAAGCCTTGCAATTGCAAGCAAGCCTGATGTTATCCTTATTGACTTCATTCAGGTTAATTTTAATAATTATGAAAAACGGAAATAATAATGGATTCTTTTGACAACTAATGCTACTTCGTGATAAAGGATATGGAGTTTCTCATTTTTATCTGCTTTATTTTCCTAATTTTTTTTTGTGTCAGTCTTTGGTGTAACCGCAGTTTTGCACAACTGATTTTCTCTCTTACAACGGTGAACATTCAGTTGAAAATCATTAAAATTCAATGACAACATGTGTAAACTATTTATGGAAAAAAAATTCTACAGTACAGTACAATAAAATTACCAAATATGATTAAAATGGGTGATGAGAAGCAGCTTTACAAGCTTCGATATGAGATATCTGATGAATTCAAAGATGCGACAACAATCAAAATCTCACCAAATGGAAAATACTTTGCAGTGGTAGTGAATTCTAATGTTATCAAGCTATTCAATTTATCCAATGGTACACTCAAACATATATTCACCAGCTTTGAACCAAATCTTGATACAAATAATAAAAGTGCTAATTGTAATAATTCCGGAATTTCTGATATTTGCTGGAGTTATAATTCTGAGTATCTTGCGTCAGCATGTGATAATCATACAATTAGTATCTGGTCGATGGATTATATGACAATGAAAAGTAATTCGAATCCTAAAAAGATTATGTTTGGGCATACCTATTGTGTAACTTGTCTTCAGTTTACACCTAAAGGAAATTTGTTAATATCTGGTAGTGCGGATGAAGCTATCAGAATCTGGGATGTTTCCCGAGGTAAGACCCTCAAGACCTTAAGTGCACATTCTGAACCTATATCAAGCGTAGATGTGACATATGACGGAACAATGCTTGCCAGTGGAAGCTATGATGGATTAATTAGATTATTTGACATTGGAAGTGGCCAATGTTTGAAGACTTTAATGAGTAGCAGTGGTGATTGTCCAGTATGTTATGTTAAATTTAGTCCGAACGGTAAATTTCTTTTGAGCAATTCGCTAGATGGGCAAGTTCGTTTATGGGATTATATTAGTAATAAGGTGGTGAAAACATACAAAGGTAAACCCAATATTGCAGTAAATTATTCAATAGGTGTCGATTTTATCATCATGAAAGACGAGGATGAATCATCTGAAAATAATAAGCAGTTAGTAATTTCCGGAACTGAGAATGGCAGTATACTCTTATGGGACTTAAATGGTAAGCAAATTGTGAATGAGTTGCTTGGAAGTAATTGTGGTGCGGCTGTTATCCAAATAGATGTGTATAATCAAGGCGATATCATTGCTAGTGTTTCCCGTGCTGGCGAGATCAAGATATGGAAAAGGGTTTGATAGAGTACAATTATAATAGAGTAGTTTTACATTTGAGCAAGTGCATATATAACTATTGATTGGTCTTTATTTAATGTGAATATATAGAAATGAAAGAAATTTGTAGTAGTTTAAAAAGAGAATGAAACAAAATACGCATATACTTTATATGAATATTATACCCCATAGAGTTCATTTAACACGTTCTTTAGGCAAAATACTTACCAATAAGTCATTTGGTTTAGTATCAACCTTACTGCCTCTCTTCTTTTTGTATTCATCGATGTTCTTAAAATAGTTGTCAAACAAGAAAGCAGAGTCTAATGGCCCGCCCTTGGCTTCGGGGTGGAATTGAGTAGAAAAGATTGGCTTGGTCTTGTGGATCATACCTTCATTACTTTCATCGTTCAAGTTAACAAAGTAGGGTTTGAAATCAGGATGCAAAGTAGAAGGATCGACAGCGTAACCATGATTTTGAGATGTAATATGACATTTTCCGGTGGTAAGATCTAAAGCTGGGATATTGTGGGCTCTGTTACCATATTTCATCTTAATAGTTTTAGCACCAGAAGCAAGAGCCAAGAGTTGGTGGCCAAGGCAGATACCAAATATTGGACCTTCATAAGTTTCCATCAATTTTTGCAAGTTGTAAACGGTGGTAGAACAGTGAGTTGGGTCACCTGGGCCATTGGAGATGAAAATACCATCAAAATTGTTGTTTGCAATTTTGTGGATTGGGTAATCATAAGGGAACACCGTAACAGCAGCACCACGAGAGACTAAAGAACGTAAGATATTTTCTTTAACACCACAATCAATGACTGCGACGTGGTAGTTCTTGGAATTAGCTGGTGCTGGAATATGGAAAGGAGCTTTAGTGGAGACTTTGTGTACCAAATTGATAGAACCGGGATCAACAAAGGCTTCATCTTCGTCGGCATCATATTCTTCACCAATGGAGATTCTAGCCAAAGAGGAGCCTTGTTCTCTGAGGTACTGGACAATGGAACGAGTATCAACACCGGTGATGGCGGCAATGCCCTCTTTCTTACACCAATCACCAAGAGATTGCACTGCTGTCCAGTGAGAGTAGTTCATGGCTGCATCACTGACAACAATACCGATACACTCAACATGAGGAGACTCAAAATATTTGAGGAGGTTATACTGATCTTTGGCATTACCAGAAGGAACACCGTAGTTGCCGATCAACGGTTGGGTAAAAACAAGGATTTGCCCCTTATAGGATGGATCGGTCATCGATTCTGGGTAACCTACGAGAGATGTGGTAAACACGGCTTCACCGCTGACATTTTTATTTGCACCGAAAGAGTAGCCGGAGAAGATTGGGCCATTGCGGATAGTCAAAGTGGCACGGTCAAGTTGTCTGGATGATTTGTGAGGTGGGATAGCGGAACTGGAAACTGAACTGTAGTAGCAGGCAGCAGCAAAATTATTTTTGAAGGCGGTATTGCTGTTGTTCTTGAACAAATTGCTTGTCTTGAAAACTGCAGCAGCGCCAAGTCTGGCTTGATGAAGGTGTCTGGCAAACATAGAGATAGTGAGGACCGTGTGTGGTATTATCTGGGATAGCGGCTTGTAGGCTGAAGCAGAAGGTGGAAAAGTAGAGTTGAATAATAGGAGAGCGGAGTTTTGTCGGTATAAATAGCAGACCTCCGAGCAACAGGCTTGATTGTAAATTTTCAATACGGACTAATAACAAAGACGACGAAAAATTTGTTCGTTGTTGTAATTGCTAACAGTTATTCAATAAGGTTTGAGTTGTGGTGTAGAGTCACCAAAGAGAAAGGGAAAATACTGGGATGAGATAGGTAAATAAATAGGTAAATCTCTGTATTTCAGGAATTTTCTACTGTAGTCGCCAGATGAGTTGATCAAGGGGTGAGCCGAGCGAATAAATTTGAATGACTCACTTACAAATGGCCACAGCAGAAAAAAAAAATTACTGCAGATGAGCAGTGGCACGCGTGATATCACTACAACTGCAGATACAGCATCTGTTTTGTATTTTTATCCGCTGAGTCACTGTTAGATTCTAGGATAGCATCGAGAAGGCATACTCGTATATTCTGTCTCGTATTCCCCGAAGAATAGTCAATCACCGAAATGGTAGCTTATTTGACGGTTGTACAAGAACTGAACAACTTGAGACCCAGCACCCCACCCCACAAGCGCTGCATGTTTATTTGTCACCTGGCAAAGTCATCGCTTGGGGTGTTTGAGTCCCGGTGCTGCTAACCTTGTATCCGTGCTCCTAACTATATCTATTTTTAATCGGTGGTCATAACCACATAAATCAGGGCTCGTATTTTCAATTCTGTATTGCATCCCAAATTTAAGTTTCCTTTATCACGTTCTCGGCACGTTCTTATGATTATCATCGCACACAACCTTTTTTTTTTGTCTTTGATTTTTCTCGTTTCTCTTCTGAGAGATCCAATTTTCTCCCCCAACTTCGCTAGCATTTTATCAGCCAATAAAATTATTGTGATTTTTAAACAAGCAGAAAATTTTGTTTTACGCAAGGAGTAAAAACAAAAAAAAAAAATTTTCTGGTTGGTAGTAATGTGTTTTTTTTGTTTGTGTATGGCGTATCTAAGAATTTAGAATATCATTGTACTTTCAAAGAAGGTATATCTTGATATGTATTCATTTCCACTACAGTATTATCTTATCCTTAGCTACAAATATTCCCCATCCATCCTTTAGATCTTATTATCATTAGTGACTCCTCTCCCTTACTAGTTGTATTTAAGTAATAAAACGGAAAAAAATTCTAAGTTTGTATTTTTATTGAATTGCATTGCATCGCCATCTCAATATCTTTCAAAGTTAGACCATCCATTGAGTAACAATCGTTGTCGTTCATTCTAGGAACAGAAAAGAATTATTTCAATTGTACTGCCTCATCTGTATTCTGCTATACTTCCTAATCCATAAATCGATTGTGTATAAAGACCTGTTCACATTTAAGCTAATTCCAATATCCAGTGATCTTTTTGTTTTCTAATAGAAAAAAAAAGAATATAACAGTATTCCTCCGCAAATAATAGACCAAATACACAAACAATGTTTTCTCGTGCAAGATTAGTATCTCGCAGTGCCAGACACTTCTCTACCAGACAAGCTTTGAGAAAGGACGTCAACGTTACTGTCGATGGTGTCACTATTCAAATCGAAAACGGTTCTTCCATCATCCAAGCTGCTGAAAAAGCAGGCGTTGTCATTCCTCGTTACTGTTACCATGAAAAGCTTGCAGTCGCAGGTAATTGCAGAATGTGTCTTGTTGAAGTTGAAAAAATGCCTAAATTGGCTGCCGCTTGTGCTTTCCCAGTCAGAGATGGTATGGTTGTTCACACCACCTCTGACCGTATAAAGGACGTCCGTGAATCTGTCACGGAAATGCTTTTGCAAAACCATCCTTTAGATTGTCCAGTTTGTGACCAAGGTGGTGAATGTGATTTACAAGAACAATCCTTAAGACATGGTAAAGACAGAGGTAGATTTAAGGAAGTTGCCGGTAAGAGAGCTGTCGAAAACAAAGCTATTGGTCCTTTAGTTAAGACCTCCATGAACAGATGTATCCACTGTACCAGATGTGTTCGTTTCTTAAACGATGTTGCTGGTGCCCCAGAACTTGGTACTGCTGGCCGTGGTAACGACATGCAAATCGGTACTTACGTTACGAGAAATATTAACTCTGAATTGTCTGGTAACATCATTGATCTTTGTCCCGTTGGTGCTTTGACCAGTAAACCTTATGCTTTCAAAGCTAGACCTTGGGAATTAAAGAGAACCGAATCCATCGATGTCCTTGATGCCGTTGGATCTAACATTCGTGTTGATGCCAGAGGTATTGAAGTCATGCGTGTCTTGCCACGTTTAAATGATGACATCAACGAAGAATGGATCTCTGATAAATCCAGATTTGCCGTTGACGGTTTAAAAACTCAAAGATTGACTACCCCACTTATCAAGAATGGCGATTCTTTCCAAACTGCTGATTGGGATACTGCTTTATCTACTATTGCCGGTGCTTTTGAAAGATTGCAACCAAAAGGTAATGAATTCAAAGCTATTGCTGGTGCATTAGCCGATGTTGAATCTCAAGTAGCTCTTAAAGATTTGGTTAACTCTTTAGGTTCCGAAAACTTGGCTCTTGATACCCCAACTGGTAATGAAGCTCCAGCTACTGGTATCGATGTTAGAAGCAACTACTTATTCAATTCTTCTATCGAAGGTATTGAAGATGCCGATCAAATCTTGCTCGTTGGTACTAATCCACGTCATGAAGCCGCTGTCTTGAATGCTAGAATCAGAAAGGTTTGGTTAAGAACAGAAGGTATGGGTATTTATCATGTTGGTGAATCTTTTGATTCTACTTTTGAAATGGACTCTCATGGTGATTCTGTAGCTGATTTGCAGAAAATTTTGGCACCATCGAGCGAAATCGGTGAGAAGATTGCTACTGGTAAAAACCCAATGATCATTGTGGGTTCGGGTATTTTAGATTCCTCTTCTGTTGATAAATCTACTTTAAAAATCATTTCTGAATACTTGGAAAAACATCCAAATGTTAAATTCAACCTCTTACACCGTGAAGCCGCAAGAGTGGGCTCTTTAGATATCGGCTTCGTTCCAAATGCTACAACTTCTAAGGTGACTCCAAAGATTGTCTTCTTATTAAACGCAGATGAATTCGATCCAGCTAGAGATATTCCAAAGGATGCTTTCGTAGTTTATCAAGGTCATCATGGTGATAAAGGTGCTTCTTATGCTGATGTTGTCTTACCAGGTTGCGCTTATACCGAAAAGGTTGCTACATTTGTCAATACTGAGGGTCGCGCACAATCAACTAGAGCTGCTACTAATGGTCCAGGTGTCGCTAGAGAAGATTGGAAGATTATCAGAGCTCTTTCTGAATACTTGGGTCATGCGTTACCTTATGAAGACCTCTATGGTATGAGACAAAGAATTGGTGAGATTGCTCCACATTTAGTCAGACATGAGGCTATTGAACCAACTTCTCAATCTATTAGTCAAATCGGTATCAATACTTGGAAAGATTACAGTAGTAGTATAAGTTCTTCCAGCGCTTACAAGAACCCAATTGAAAACTTCTACTTCACTGACGTTATCTCTAGATCTTCCCCAACCATGGCCAAGTGTGTCTTGAAATTCGGTCCAAAGGTTGATACTGTGATTGATGAACATCCGGAACTAACAATCACTTAAGGTTAAATAAATAAATAAGCTTCTCCAAAAAAAAAAATCAAAAAATTTTATAAATTCCACCATCTCATTTCACATACTATCAAGGTTATTATCTATATTTGATATATATATATACCACAGACAAACTCTCAAAAATATACAATATTCAATTATTATCTATAAACTTGTATTTTTATTAAATATATATACAATTTTTCCTTTCAAAAGTTCGAAAACTATCGCTTTTAGTTATCATACAATAATACAAAATGTCTTGGAAAAACTATAGTATATATTACATTTATCAGTGAAATAGCATATAGTCTCTAGCGAAAATAATGATTTTCCTAAAATTCAAAATCACTTTCTCTCATTTTTCTCATTTCATACTCTTCTCTTTTTAATCTATCATGCTCTTCTTTTCTTTGCTTCACTCTATCTTCTTCTTCAGTCAATGCATCCAGGGCGTAATCCCTTTGCCTCTGTCTGTATTTATCATCTTCATCTTCATCGATATCCAAATTGTAAGTACGATTACCGATCATAGATTTTGAATCATTCGATTTTTTGGACCTTTCCTCGGTGTTTTCCTTAAGAACATGGTATAATCTTTTTTTGTTGTTATTTTTACCTACCTCTTCTTTAGCGCTATTTACTTTATCCAAGTTTGTTGACTCCATTCCACCAAATGATGTAATTGGTATAACCTTAACCTCTTCTTGGACGCCTTCTTCCTCATTATCAACCTTATACTCATCATTAACTTCCTCTTCTTCTTCCWCCTCTTCTTCTTCTTCTTCTTCTTCTTCTTCTTCTTCTTCTTCTTCTTCTTCTTCTTCTTCTTCTTCTTCTTCTTCTTCTTCTTCTTCTTCTTCTTCNTCTTCTTCTTCTTCTTCTTCTTCTTCTTCTTCTTCTTCTTCTTCTTCTTCTTCTTCTTCTTCTTCTTCTTCTTCTTCTTCTTCTTCTTCTTCTTCCTCTTCTTGTAATGCTTTCAAATCACCCCAGTGGCTCTCTTCAACAGGGACAATTAGATCTTTAAAAGATTCCAAGAGTTCATGTTTTCTCAATTCGCCAGCCTGAGTGGCTTTGTTGTCTAGCGATCCTGAATCATTTATACCTTTTATCACCATCCAAGGATAACTTTTTGGGGTTCCAAATACTCTCATACGATTAATCCATGGTAAATTTTCGTATTCAAACTTGAAATTTGCACTATCTGAAGGAAATCCTAAGGCTTCTTTCAAAGTGTCACTCATCACACCAGGCTTAAATTTCTTCACATTGATCTCATCACTTTCCCTTCCTTCATAGTATAAATCACCAATTTTTAACAAACTTGGTTTTTCTTGATACTTGAAGAATGCATCATGCAACTTTTCATAGTCAAGATCGACTTTATTCATCTTAGGTTGTACGCGTTCTCTTGATTGCTTCTTTAAACTGATTTCATCAGCCAATCCAGTAGCCTCTAAAGGATCTTTCAAAGTTGTAGCTGCAGCTTTGATGTAATGTGGTAATTCATATGGTGGTTTCTCCCGGCCCTTTCTTGATGTAAGATAACCTCTTTTAAACTGCCAATGAGAAGGCACATCAATATACGCGCAACTAACTGATATTAATGAAGGAGAGGGGGATGATGTTAATGCTGTTATTCCAGATTCGCTTGGTCTAATAGCACCAGCCAGCTTCAAGTATGTTAAAAGAAATGGGTAAGGTGAGTCTGCATCATACCATTCAATTCTCTCTGGCCTTTTAGAGTACGTTTTTAAAACTGACAACGGGACCTTCTTTAACTTTCGTATTTGACGGGCACTTAATTCCTCTAAATCTTTTGGATTGTCTTTGTTTATCGCATTTCTAGTTATAAGCTGATTAGACGACTTCTTTTTATTATTTGACTTTCTCTGTGTACTGTTCGATTCTTCATCATCACTATAAATTATTTGCTGCGTTTGCATATCCGTAAATTTTGGTTCCTTCTTTACCGGCATATGATATCTATTCAACACTTTCTTAAATTCTTGGAAGTTTGGATCATGCAAGTATATATCCATATCAATGGGTGTTACTTTGTGATCATTATTTTCTTTATAACTAGTAAGCTGATCACCTATGCTCTTCCTGACAGCAGATCCCTCTGAATTCCTGTTCTTATTTGAATCAATTATTAATTTCCTCTCATTATTCTTATATTTGGGTTTTTGATCAGTTTTATTTATCGATTGCAATTTCAATAGTTTTTGACGCTCACGGCGTAGCTGATTCTTTGACTTTTTATTATTCTTCTTTTCTGGAGCCATTTTTCTGATATCAGCTTTAAATATATATATAAATTAAATTAGATTGATTAGTTTTAACTGGGATAATATAGATTTCCTTAAAGGGATCTTTATTATGATGTTATTTATGATATAAATGCCACAAAACTTGTCTCTCTTTGGCTCATGTATTTGGAATGGGAGAAGATGCAGTTTGATTTTCAACATGAAAAAAAAAACACAAAATAAAAAATAGAAAATAGAAAATATATATATGCCTATTATCAAACTATGCGCGCTCATTTATTCTGCAAGCCAAAATATCTATAAATTATTATCAATAAATGTGGAAAGAAGCCATAAAATGATTCGATTATTAAGTAACCTGTTTAATTTATATTAAAATATTTGAATCAAGAATTATAGCTGAAAAAGAAAGTATATGTGATGGTGATTTGAAGACTTTTTCATAAAAGTTTAGTATGTTTTTGCTATTTGGATGGAAAAAAAATGATTGATGGTTTATTGTATCTTTTCAAGGTGTCATGGGAATTTTGGGGGGAAACTATATGCTTATAATGAAGAAATCAAAATAAACTTCGATTAACTAAATTGGCAAAATGTTAGGTAAAATAATAATAAAAAGATTAAAAATTAATAAACAATCACAAAATAAAACTATAAGAAAAATAAGACAGAACAAAAAATAAAAATAAAAATTAAAACAAGGCATATTCAAACTCTATCTATAATTTTGGTTTATTATTTCCCCATCTATCATAAGCATATAACCCAAGCATGGTCAATAAAAGACCTACTCCCTGAACAGAATTTATAGGTTGAGCCTCCCAGATCAAAGCAGCAAGGATGACAACAATTCTCTTAAATATATTGGCAATCGAATAGCTAACAGGTGTGACTAATCCCAAGATATGGAATGCTAATAATGCCTGGAAGAAATGGATGATACCATGAAACAACATCAAACAAATAATGTAAGTACTCAAATCAAATAAAGAAAAGGATGTGTTGCTGAAAAGTTCAGAAGATATATAAATAGGGAAAGTGAAGATAAAGCCAACAATGGAACAGTAGAACAAGATTGTTAGTTTATCAATTTTTTTTTTCTCCGAGATTTTACGCATTGTGAGTTCCTCATCTCTATCTATAGGTAGAAGATTTTCAGTTCCATTTTCATCATCCTGTCTTAAGAGATTTGTCTTGTAAGTTAGTATTCTTTTTGCAAAAATGTTTTGAGATACGAAGATAATCATAGAGACAAAAGCGAATAGCAACCCATTGAAATGGTCGGATGGTGAGCTTGACAAAGAATCAGATAAATGTTTGCTGCTCGATTTAAAAAGACAAGTTAGCATAATACCAACCATTAAAGGAATCAATGTTATATAAGTCACTAAAGGGTAATGGACATGAAAAAGAAATCTATAGCTGAGAACAGTAACTATTGGGGACAACGCTTTAACAGTATGGACCATAGCTACACTAATTAAAGAGGTGGCATTATGTGAAGTGATATGTCCAACGAACTGGAACATTCCCATAGGTACAGTCTGTACAAGAATCAATCGTGTAGGTTTTATTGTGTCGTATAAAGAGATGTTCGTAGTGATCTGTGCAGGGAACGTACCTAGAGGGAATGATTGTGCAAATGATTTGTTTTTGTGAATGAACTTAAACGTGAGCAAACAAAGTAATGAAGCCAAAAAGAATTGGATTTCTGTTAAGGTGACAGGGTATCTAAAATTCTTCAAGATAGACTTAGATAAATTGGAAGATATAATAGAGGAAATATACCATAGGGCACATAGACTAATAATTTTCAAATCAAACCTGGCTAGCCATGCAGAAAGAGCAGCTTTTTTACTATTGACTGGATGAGCAGATGACGTCGAAAAATGGCTGTACTCATCAAGTCTGGGCAAATCAAAATGGGAATTTGGCTGCACTTTATTATAGAAATTTGTATACGAGACTCCACTTGAGATGGATAACCCTCGTTGTTTTCTATTCTTTCTCGAATGAGACGAATTCTGTGCAGTGCTAGGGACCGGAGTTGGTAAAATAGGGGGCATTTGCTGGGATTCAGGAAGGCTGCTCAATGTCAAGGAAGGTGTTCTCGATCTACGGCTGTTGCTCTTGATGACACTATTACTGCTGACACTCTGCCCATTTAGCGTAATTTTGTCTGTGTTTGATTGCGAGGATTCTCCAGCTAACGGAAATGTGTAGTGCTGAGCGGTAGAGATCATGATTCTATTATCATTTAATATTTGTAGGTACTAATGAGATTATGAAGTGAATAAAGCAATATAAAATAGAAAAGAGGGTACTAAAAACGATTGTATTCTTTTAATATTTGTATGAATGAAAGGCAATAATCACAACAAATAACTGTTTGGCTCCGTATTGCTGAATAAACTTCTGTTGCAAATGGTCAAGGGCCGAATAGTATACTGAATTAACATCAGCTGGTCCCTTTCCTTCTTCTTCCCTCAGTATTTTGTTCGACTCTTTTCATATTTTTTTTTTCATCTACTAACAAAGAAAACTTGTTTCTTTTCTGTGAAGCGCTTTACTTTCTAAAAATAAACAAAAAACTTTTAAAAAAATCATTTTAGTCATGTGTTTCACGTGTGTTAGTTTTCGTGTGTATATACGGAACTGCTGTGTGTAATTTTATCCTATTTCCGGAGTTTCTTTTTTATTTTTGTTCTGCAATGATTGACTGATGATTCATACAATGAAAAAAAAAGTAAAGCGAAGAATCGTCCAAAAATTGGTGAAAAACTCACCAAATATGCAAATACACTGTTTGACTAATGCTATACAATTTATTTCTATTCTAACTTGTACTTTCTTTCCGTCTTTTGAGTACTTAACTATTGTCATATAGTATTTGTAGTTATTGATACACCGTTCTATAATTAATCCATTATTTAGTCCAATCTATTATCATTATGTCCACTTTCGGCTCTATTTTCCGTATGTACAAAATATTCGCAGTTAATCATTTATAGCTGGAGACTCTACTTTCTTCAATTTTATTTTTACTAACAAACCATTGATTAAATAATTCATATATTATTGATACTAATTCCAAATTGTATCATTATCAGTATGCTCATTATTTTAAAACTTTCTATTATATAGGTGTAACAACTTATGGTGAATCTCATTGTAAATCTGTGGGATGTATCGTTGACGGTGTACCACCAGGTTTGGATCTCACTGAAGCTGATATTCAACCACAGTTAACAAGAAGAAGACCTGGTCAATCCAAATTGGCCACTCCTAGAAACGAAAAAGATCAGGTTGCTATCCAATCCGGAACGGAAAATGGTAGAACTTTGGGTACCCCAATTGGTATGCTTGTGTTGAACCAAGATCACAGACCAAAAGATTACTCAGAGACCGATGTTTATCCAAGACCTAGTCATGCTGATTATACTTACTTACAAAAATACGGTATTAAAGCTGCCAGTGGTGGTGGAAGATCCAGTGCCAGAGAAACCATTGGTAGAGTAGCCGCTGGCGCTATCGCGGAAAAATTCTTATCTAAAGCTTATGGAATTGAAGTTGTCGCCTTTGTGTCTGCTGTGGGCTCTGTCTCTCTTAATAGAGACCCAACTAGTGAAAAATTCCAAGACTTATTGACCAATATCACAAGAGAAAAGGTGGATTCGTTCTCTCCTATTAGAATCCCAGATGAGTATACCGCAGCTGAGGCAACAAAACTTGTTGAGCAGACAAGAGATGCCCATGATTCCATTGGGGGAGTTGTGACCTGTGTTGTTAAAAATGTTCCTGTTGGTCTTGGTGAACCTGCCTTTGACAAATTGGAAGCTTTATTAGCACATGCCATGCTTTCTATCCCAGCCACTAAAGGTTTCGAGTTCGGTTCTGGTTTCCACGGTGTTACTATGCTTGGCTCCAAGCATAATGATCCATTCTACAAGGATGTTGCTTCTGGAAGATTCAGAACAAAGACTAATAACTCTGGTGGTATCCAAGGTGGTATTTCGAACGGTGAAAATATTTATTTTTCTGTGGCTTTCAAACCTGCTGCCACTATTTCTCAGGAGCAAGAAACCGCTTCCTATAGTGGTGAAGATGGGGTCTTAAAGGCTAGAGGTAGACATGATCCTAATGTTGTGCCTCGTGCTGTGCCTATTGTTGAGGCTATGGCTGCTTTGGTTATTGCTGATGCCGTGTTGTTGCAAAAATCAAGAGAAGCTGCAATGGCTTTAATTAACTAGGTAATCTTCTTTTTTTTACCCAGATAAGTAGTATATATAGTCCAGGCAAACAATTTTAATCAAGTATCTATAATTTTTATGTAGATCTGTATTTTGTACATTTAGAAAGCTTGAGTTACTCTACAAAGCCTAAATCTATGAAGCTTAGTTTTTAAAGAAAAGTTGAATTTTCATATTGATCAATTATAATGAAAATATAAAAATATATTAATGAATAAGAGTGATGAGTTTATATATTCAGCAAGATGGAAAAAAAATTAATAAATGAGATGTGCCATTCAAAAAGTGATTTACTTAAATCAGATTTAACTTAGAGCATATATAAATATGCTTGAAAGATCATCCAGTTTTAATCACACCTAAGCACTCTCCAACTGCTCAAAGAGTTGACAAAATTCTTCTACTAGTTCATTATGATGATCTCCACCATCTCTCAAACTTTGCAATTTCTTCAATGCTATTTCTCTTCTCGCTTCTGGATTGTCATCTGCACTTCCTGAAAATATCAATGGGTTATCAAACTCTTCATCTCTCTCATATCCTGGCAATTCATGCTCTTTCTCGTCTTCTTCCATCTTATCATATTCGTTGATATCATTTATCTTAACGTCTTCAGATATTTTATTTATCTCTGCAAAGTTATGAAATGGTTTTGGAGTATAACTCTTCTTTTCATTGATTATAGCATTCAAAATTAAAAGTTGGATCTGAAGTTGGGGAAGCGTTAACATATTTAACATTTTCAGTACATTTTGCTGTCTCTTTTCGTTTGATATTACCTTCTTATCGTCCGCATTGAATACATCAGCTGTGGAGGTGGAAGCACCGGTAAATGTTTTGACGTTACTAGTTATAGGTGCTCCACCAATATTAGAATTTTGATTATTAGGTATATGCTCTACAATATTTTCCATACTGCTGGCAGAACCATTAAATAGCCGCTGAGTTGCCTCACTGAAATTATCTAACCCTTCTACAACATTCTTCAGTAAAATAATTTTACTCTTTTTAATGACATTTTTATTCTCTGGTTTCTTGATACCCTTCGATATCTGTGTTGCTGGTTCTTTATTGTAATGCTTATGTTTGGCGGATTTAAAACATGCAACTGAACAATATGTTATTCGGCATTTTGGGCATTTATATTTACCATCCTTTTGATAGCAAATATTACATTTCAATCTTTCAGTCGCTCGCAGCTTATTCGCCAGCGCCATCAGTTTATCTGGATTCATGTTCAGCAGAAATTTATCTTCCATTGTCATGGAAAATACAAGCTTACCTTCTTTTTTTACTTATTCACAAATTTATAATACAATTTGGAATTGGCGTTTAACTCAATGAATGAATCTGAATCAGTTTCAAAAAAAAATGAAGTCTTCTTTTGAAATCATCTTAAAATTAGAATTATCTCTTTTTAAGATGTCTAAATTTTCATATTCTTTCATGCGGATGACACAGCATGAGTGCGAGCATTGGTCAATACAAAAAATAAATTTCAACATGCATGAAAAGTACCAACTTAGGCTGAATATCGATTGCTAAATAAACTAAAAGGATAATACAGAAAATCTAGGCTTCAATTGAATTATTTATTATTATATAGTAACTTTCATATGATGCCTATATATATAATTCAAAAAATTAAACGAAAAAATGCTAGAGAAAAAAGCGAAATGATCATTATTATAATATTAATTAAAATTAACTAACTCACACAAAAAGATTAAAATAAGGTAGTAATAAATTGAAAAAATAAAAAGAAAATAAAAAAAGATTATAAATAGAAAAGAAAAGTTCATCATTAAAGTTAATCAAACTAATAGTTCTATCTTGCTTATTGTATTGCGGAAAATGACTTAAACCCAGAACGTAATCTTTTCAAAGATCCACTTCTAAAAAGTCGTGAAATTCTTTTAGTGGAGAAATTATTCGGTGATTCATTACCTTTGTTGTTTTTGCAAGCATTAGCTTCTGAATTTGCTGCGGTTGTAGTTGCTGTAGTTGCTGTAGTTGCTGTAGTTGCTGTTGTTGTTGTTGTTGTTGTTGTTGTTGGTATATTTGTGAGTGGTAAACTATAAATACTTGTGGATCTTGTGTGATTTCTAGTAGCTGCAGCACCCTCATTACTGTGAATGTTAAAAGAAAGAGTACTAAAGTTACTCAAAGACAAAAGAGATTTTCTTCTAGCTAAGTGTCGATGCAGTTTAGTATTGTTCGAGGCGGTAGAAATCTCAGACATCAATGATGAACTTGTATTGGATCTTGGTAATTGAGAATGGCTGATGTTATTCTTAACTATGTAATCTTTTGCTTTCTGATACCCATTAGCCGCTGCAAGAAGTGCATACCTGTTTGATTCATCCTTGTTAGCTTCGCATCCAACACCTTTTCTGTAAAAATAAGCAATTGTGAGTTGTGCTTTAGGTAATCCCTTCTCTGCAGCCATGAGGGCCCAATAGAAGCTTTTTTGTTCATTTTTATTCAATATTGGTGCACATCCAAGTAAGTACCATCCGCTAATACCCATCATGGAAATAATGTCTTGCTGCTGGGCACCAAGATGATAATAGTAAATAGACAATTTATAATCTGGTTTGTAAACGCCATAAGCTGGAGAATCCCCCAATTCATAAATACTTCCAAGGAAACCACAGGAGATTCCATGACCTAGTTTTGCGGCTTGCTTATAAAGAGTCAAAGCATACTGTTTATCTGAAATTAAAATATCACTGAATCCAGATTCGTAAATCTTTGCTAGTTCATAAGGAGCATTGCAAGTGATCGGAGTAGCATTTTGTACTGCTATTTTTAAAAGATTAAGTCCCTTAGTTTGGTTTTGAATTGCCTTGGAAATTCCCAAGTTACCCTTAAAGTAGTAAAGACTAAGTTTTAATAAACTAGCAGGATGCGATTTACTAGAAGCAATATGGAGGTATTTTAAAGCTTTAGAAGCATCTCTGTTGCAACCCAAACCTGCTTCATAGCAGCACGCAACCCTGTAACAACTTTCCGGGTGTTCACGTTTAGCAGCATCGAGAAAAAGTTGAAATGCACGATGGTTTTCAATTTTGCTAAGTAATAATCCAGAAGAATAAATGTCTGCAAGCAAGTACTGAGCTTCAGCGAACCCCCTGGCGGACAAATAACTCAACCAATGAATAACCTCTTTGACCAATTTCTTTCTTTTGATAGAATCGTCAACAAAGTTTAGCTCGTTGGCAGAAGGTTCAGCATTGTTTTTAATATTGTTGTTATTAGTAGCGGTCGTTAAGGTTATTGGCAGAGTGCATTCAGTATCGTTGGTAGACATCTCAAAGTTTGAAGATGAAGAGGTGTCTTCAGAACAGGAACGCCCGTTGAAAGGGGCATTATTGGAAGAGGAGTTGTTGGAGTTGGTTATGTCGTTGCTGGAGTTTGATCTAGAGTTTTCTCCAGTCGATCCTCGAACTAGTAATGAGTGCAACGATGCAAAAGACGAAGATTTACTTAAGCTTGAGCTGGAAGAGAATGTGGAAGCATAAAAGGAACCAGTACCATTCTTGGGGGAAGAAGATGGAGGCTGTAACGTTCCTATGATTTTCATTAGCAAGGAGACAAAATCGAGGATCAACATTTGGTTATTTTCCTTTTTAACAGCATCTCTGATGCTGTCGAGTTTGACCAGATCGTAGTTGGATACGACAGGAAATGCAAACATCTGGTCAACAATCTCATTTGTTTTGGACATTGTGCGAAGTTTTTATAGATAAATAAGCTAGAGAGTCTATCAAAAAATTAAAAAAATATATAAGACAGTGAAAAGACGAGCAAGAAGAACTGAAATAACAAGAAGCCAGAAGCCAAAAGCCAGAAGGTAGAGGTAGAAGATAAAAGGAATTCAGTTTATTACGACTTGATTGGTATTGCGTTTTTCTTTAAATGAAAGCTAAGCTTAATTATAAATTTACTTTTCCAATTATTAGCTTTTTGGGTGTTCTCTTGCAAAAGTGAATAAAGCAAATGAAAGTTTGTGGATAAAGAATTTATTTTATTCAAAGAGCAAGTACAAATAAAATATATACGAAACAAAAAATATAAAATGAAAAAAGAAAAAATTGGTTTAAAACTGCAACTAGTAATGTTATACAGTGGTAACATTTCTCTACGCTTTATGTGTCGCTCTGTGGATCGTGGATGATTCTATGATCTAATAATGTTAATCTTTCTCTATACAGTTTTTTTTTCTTTCGCTGTGCCTGTTTTTTTTTTGATTTATTGTGCCTGTTTTTCTTTTTTTTTTGAATGCATATACAAGAAATCAACAGATTTTTCTTAATTAACGATCTTTCCGACATCAACGTATATAAATTTACTAATTAATTGGCGCTAAGTAAACAAGCTTATGACTGTCCAAGAGAAACTAAGAACATTAATTAACTGTAGAATAATATGAGATGTAATCGCATTACTTGAGTGAAGTTTTATTCAAATTTCATTGCATTGAACTATCTAAACAGTTGAAGGTATAAATCCATAAAAAAGACAACCGCCGCTGTGCAGTGACACAATAATTTAGCATATTTTTAATAGAGGCGCCCCAAGAAAATAATAGAGCTCCTGTCCAAACGTGAGAGAAGTAAAACGTGAAACAAAACCCATCAAAAGAAAACACGCATTCCTCCTAAAAAGATGAATAGCGCTTGAAAAAAACAGTTGAAAAATCTATGGTATCTTAATTATTCAACGTATATTTTTTTTTTGTTTACAGTTTTCCTATTTTTTTTCCTTGTTTTCTTAGTTTGTGAGCGCTAAAGTTTTATTGTATTCTATATATAGTTTTCCTTCTGGGTTTGCATATTCTCTTCACATCGGCAATTTATCTTGTAAAATATATTACTGGCGTAAGTTACCCTGCTATGTCCGCAGAACCGTTTCTAAAATTCAGTAAGGCATTCTAAAAATACTAATAATAATACTAATAAACTAATAATAATACTAATAATAATACTAATAATAATACTAATAATAATACTAATAATAGGAGAAATGCTCGTATAAAAAAGAATGAACAGTTCACTTTGAATGCATCGCATTTTATTTTGGTTGTTTTTGTTTTCTA
Organism: Saccharomycopsis schoenii; assembly: GCA_010994365.1. Lineage (NCBI taxonomy): Eukaryota > Fungi > Ascomycota > Saccharomycetes > Ascoideales > Saccharomycopsidaceae > Saccharomycopsis > Saccharomycopsis schoenii. The sequence continues at coordinate 81,612 of JNFU01000008.1, read as the reverse complement.
TTTAACTAACTCAAAGTAATCATTTTAATACCTGTGATCTAAGCTGCTCTCCCCAAGCTTAATTATAAGTTTACTTTTACTTTCGCCATCATAAATCGCTTTTTATTTGCATACTATTTCATTGGCTGCGAAGTTCTTCTTCACACGTGCACTCTTGTATGTAATCTCGGTATCACAGGCAGCAGGAAATGAGATATATCATTTGTTATTTTATGCCAAAGAAATCACTTGCAACTTTTGAAATATAGATTACCACCATTTTTCGGTATCAAATTATTGCACAACATCAGTATAATATAGGAAGTAAACAATCGCATGGTAAGCTCATTATGGATTATTAATACCAATGGAGGTGGGTGGATCATCCAGGAGTTTACGATTATTGTCTTCTTTTTTCCACCTTCTTCTGAAAATGTTTTTGTACGCTAAATTTATCAACGAGATTATATAGATTTTGTTTAACCTTAAATTCCGTTTAATCTGCTTCTTTAGATCATCTTTTCAACGGTTAATTCTGGTTAACTTTTTTGACAGGGAACAGCAAATAATATAGGAATATTTCTGCAGATTCACTATAAAAACCGGTTAAAGGCGGTGTTCACGTGACCTGATATGCAACTGCCAATTGCCTTCGTAACGCACTCCCATACAATCAGCGGCAACTCACGGTTTTTCAATTGATTCCTTCCAAGATTAACGCCCAATACGCTTTAATTCCACATATATGAATTACTCTAATGGCCTAACTAGGGGTTGCCTTGCAGCTTGTCAGATCTAAGCTACTGCCAACCGTTGACACAATTGACAGTTATTGTATCCACCAACATTTGAAGTAATCAATTACATGGTCTACTATTTGGTCCTTTATTTCCATTTCACCATTAATTGCAACCTTGGTTCGTTCTTCCTGTTCCGCTTTACATATTCTTCATGTCCGATTTCCGGCCTGGCTAACTGCTATGCGGTCCGCCTTTCCTTCCGCAAGCCCGAGTCATCACACACCATGAGAAAAAAAAATGCAAGACTTGTATAATTTTCAAAGAAGAAATGGAAAAAAAAAAAAAAAAGAAAAAACTTCACCCACATACAAATTACGCTTGAAATTTTTTAACGCAAAGTGCAAGGTAAAACAATAAACCAGCTATAGCCTTTTTCGCACTTTGCTCTTCCAATCTCCCCTTTGCTTCTACGAGTTTTCGTTTTCGAATCTCCGGTTTATAAGACTTTTCGCTTAATACGCTGTGACTCATTATTCACTTTCCTTTCTTTTTCTTAACTATTTGGTCATCTATTATTAATACTATATCCCTTATTCAAAACTGCGAAACATCATAACCATGCTGAAATTATAGTAATTACTACTAATCTATATATTATGCTTAAAAAAGTACTGTAATTAGTAAAGAATAAATCCCCCCAGTGAGTCATTCAGGCCCGGCTTTTTGACCTTTACTTTCTCTTTTAAGATACGTGCATGCAAATGTACACAGGAAAGCTGTTTCTTTTTGCACCAGTTTTTCGGTTTTCTAAGTGAATTTGTTTTTCATTGCGACCGGCCGGTGATTTTATGTTTATTCCATCAAAGCTAGTATAACAAATTAGCAAATAGAGGGCCTACTATAATTACTAACAAGTGATTCTAATTCAATTGGATTTTTGAAAACGGCAATAAAGATTTTTCATGTATTTAAGCTGCAGTGCATCCTTTTAATTCTTGTTCCCCATATTTCAAAAATAAATAACAATAAAAAAAACTATTCATTCTTTTTCTTTAAATCTATTAAAAGTAACTAAAAAAAGCAAGCCATTCTTTTTAATTCATCGTTTTTATTTGTTAATCTTATTCAAAAATGTCTAAAGAAGATTCCTCGATAGATGCTGAAAAGACACCTGCATCACCTCCAGTGGAGCAATTTTCCTCGGGAACTGATCTTGAGTCTCATTCCAAACTTACTACCTTTGCTAACGCTGCTGATTTGGATAAGCAAGTTGAAAATCTCGCAACAGAACTTGGGATCAATCACACTAAACTTATGTGGAAAATCGATATCTGTGTGGTACCACCTCTTGCTCTTCTTTACTTCCTTGCATTCTTAGATAGAGTGAATATCTCCAATGCTAAGGTTCTCGGATTGCCTCAGGCGCTTAATTTACAAGGCGACCAATTTAACACTGCTCTTACTCTTTTCTTTGTCCCATATGTTTTCTTTGAAGTCCTTTCCAATTATTGCATTAAAATCATCAAGCCCCACATCTGGTTATCTGGATGTATTCTTTTCTTTGGTGCAATCACTATTGGTATGGGTTTCGTAAAAAGCTTTGGTGGTTTAGCCGCTTGCAGATTTTTACTTGGTATCTTTGAATCCGGTTCTTTCCCTGCAATTTTTTACATTTTGGCCAACTTCTACTCTGCTAAAGAATCCCAAAGAAGATTCTCTACCTTTTTTAGTTGCACTTGTCTCGCTGGTGCCGCTGGTGGTGCTATTGCTTACAAAATTAAGGAACTTGATGGTAGATATGGTATCAGCTCTTGGCAATGGGTTTTCATTGTTGAAGGTACTTTCACAGCGGGCCTTGCTTTTCTTTTATTTTTTATCGTTCCAGATTTTCCAGAAAACAGTAGATTCCTTAGTACTAACGAACGTGCTTTCCTCAAAAGAAAATTGGAAATATACTCAGGTTCTCATTCCGGCTTCGAAATACATAATACTTTTAAAGACGTGTTATGTGTCTTTAAAGACCCAATGATTTGGATCACCGCTCTTGCCTATTTTTCTTTGATTATCCCGGCATATGGTTACGCTTACTTTGCTACCTCTATCATTTCTGCTATGGGCTACTCAGGTAACAAAGCCAACCAAATGTCTGTATTTCCTTGGGTCGCCGCTTTTGGTTTCTCTATCATTGTGTCTTTTGTCTCCGATTTTACAAAAATAAGAACTCCGTACGCAATATTATCGTCTCTTCTCGCTATTGTTGGCCTTGCTATTGTTCTTGGTGCTGACACTGCTCATGCAAGATATGGTGGTTGCTTCCTTGCCGCTTGTGGTCTTTATACTGCAATGCCTATCCTTGTTTGCTGGTCCTCCTTGAACTATGGTGGTCACTTGCGAAAGGGTGTCGGTAGTTCTTTCCTTGTTGGTTTTGGTAACATTGGTGGCATCATCTCCACTTATATCTTTCTTTCCAAAGATGCTCCAAAATACGTTACTGGTTTAGGTGTGTCTATTGCCTTCACGGCATTTGCGATTGTTTGTATGGGCTGTTACTTATTATATGTGATGAAAGCTAACCATAATAAACAAAAGGAATCTTACCAGGCTAAATATTACTCCTTATCTGATGAAGAAAAAATCAAGCAAGGTGATAAAAATCCAGCTTTTAGGTACTTATATTAGTTTAACTTAATAATTTTCTTTCTGCATTTTTTTTGTCTTATTTTGTTTTTTATTACCGTTTATGTATAGTATGATTTTTCACCAATTTAATGTTTTGCATTTGTTGTCATTTAGCAAATTTGCCTATTAATGATTTGAGCATGCTATTACTTAAAGTGTTATCAGAGTATTGATATGTAACTTGGAAACTTATAGGATAAGTTATTATAATTGAATTATACTGCTCGCCACTTTTCAAGTATTATTCACATGTTGAAAATTCTAATATATTATCGATTAAAAAATTTGACGCGTCAAACTGATCTTTAATTTTCAAATAATTGGTTATGTAGCCCTATGTTGTCTGTTATTGTTTTTCTTATTCACGTCTCCAGCTTTGCAATGAACTGTTGTTCTCCGTTCATTCGAGAAAAAAATCAAAACAAAAACAAACACAAATCAAAGATCCATAAATCTTAATTACGTTTGAAATGTGTGTTTTATTAACCTTTTGTTACTTCACTTGTTTAATAATTTATAAATAGTATAATATTAATTATTAGGTTCAGAGTTTTTGATGCAATCAAAGCTCAATTATATTTAATTTTATATATTTTTACATAAAATAACGCGAAACGGATATAAAAGTTCAGAAATCAAAAAAATGGTGTCACCATCATCCCCATCACAGAACACATTTCGTGAAATTAAAGAAAAAATTTCTAAATCGAAAAGAAGACATACAACAATAGGAGACTCTCAACACAAAAGTATTCTAAAAGAATCTTTTTCTCCTTTAAGTAATAATAAACAAGCCAATAATAAAAAAAGAAGAGTATCATTTGCACCGGAAGTAACGCTTCATCAAATCACACGAATCTCTAATTATAGCCAGTATGAATCTAGCAGCAGTGAAACAGGTAATGATGAGCTGGATGGAAATCAGACGACTACAGATGATGATATAGGACATGAAGAGGGAAAAGAACAGAGCGAGGTTAAAGAAGATATAGCTCTTAAAAATAATGATGATGAGCCACGTGGACAGAACAATGACACACATCAACGACAGCAGCAGCAGCAGGTGCATCTGCGTCAACTTATAAATTCAAGTAATTTTCCGAATTCTGATATTATTGAAGATTATGAAAGTAGTATTGATGATGATGAAGACTTGGCTAATTTGACAGAGATTAAATTGGATGAAATTTTCAAAAAGACAAAAGAGGGCAAACGCAGGACTATACTTAGAGACGAAGTGTTATCAGACTTACAGACTGAGGAAAAGCATGCTAATTTTAAGAAGATTGACCTTTTAAATTTTAGAGTGGTCAATGAGACTAGCAACAACAGCAATACCAGTCAATGTGACCCAGATATGGAAGAAATGACCATGGAAGAAATGACCATGGAATTTACAGCACCAGTTTCAACAACCGCAACTAAAAGTATACAGAATAGTTCGCTAATACCAAAAGAAGTAATACAGAAGCAACAAGAGAATAATAATGATGAGGAAATGGTTGAAGATACAATGGAATTTACAAAACCCATAAGCCTAAGGAAAGCTACACTATTTCCTCAAAAGGTTGAGACAGAGCAAGATGATGAGGAACAAGAGGCGACCATGGAGTTGACGAAACCTATATCTACTGCTGGCATAAACGCAGATTCCAAATACTCAGCACTGGATGCTCCGTCAATTATTAATAACCAGACTATTGAAAGTGAAGATAGCGATCAGTACGAAGAGGCAGAAGAGTATACCATGGAGCTCACAAAGCCTATCTCTATTTCTAAAGATACAACTAATATAGGTCATGCCTTATTGAAAGATAGCAAGATCATCTCGCCTTTATCAGCATCGCCATCTCCTATGGATGATATCGAGGAAACAATGGAACTTACAAGACCTATCAAGTTTCAAACTACTAGTTTAGATAACAAATCAACCACCCATCCAAAAGCTACACCAGTTCTAAATATTCAACAGGGTAGTGAAGAAGAAAGAGAAGAAGAAGCCACTATGGAATTTACAAAGCCTATATCCGTTCCAACTTCAACTTTCTTAGAAAAAGATAATAAACAAAACTATGTTGAAGCTAAACGTGAAATCAGTCATGAAGATATTGGGAATGCAGAAGTCTTGGAAAAAATTGAAGTCATAAGAATACCTGAACCAAATAATGATATTGAAATAGGTGATAAAACTTTAAGGTTACCACTTGAGGATGATGATGACGCAAATGTAACATCGGGAAACATTGAAGTTAATGAAAATGATGAGGATATTGCTGAAGGCGGTAATAAATCGGTTTTCATTAGAAGTAATAAAGATCAAACGGAGAATCCAGAAAAGGACTTTATTGAGGTAGGAGGCAGTATCCTTGATGAAATAACAAACAATATTAATATTAATAATAACGAATTGGAAGAAGATGCTGATAATACTGTGGATGAAGAAGATTCTGGTATTTACCAAGATGAGAAAACAATTAGTAATACAATTGCTAATAGTCTTATAGGAAATGTGCCTATGACATCTTCACCTATCAAAGAATCTTTTGAAAGCCCAATCAAGAATCAAAATGATAATGTCCCTGTAAGGAAAAACAACTACAATGGAATTGAGACTAACAATAATTCAAATACTGAAAATCAGGTAGACAATAGACAAGCACAATTATTTTTCGATAACGAAAGAAAGTTACCACTGCCCTCAGAGTTGAATAACACTTCCCCGTTAAGAAAGGCAATGAGTAGAAATGTCGAGGGATTAAGCGAGAGAATTTCACCTATTAAGCAATTAATTCCAAAATTGCCAACTTTGAATTTTCAAGATCAAGAAATATTAAAGAAATCAATTTTGGTGGTAGATCCTGTCCCTAAATTTTCCACGAAAAGACATAGCTTACCTCCTTCTTCCAGCGGTAGTAATACTAAAAGATTAAGATTTGATAAAAGAGTGTCATCTGTATTGATTCCTCAAAGAGATTCTGAGCCTGGTGATAATCCATTTTTAGCATCGCCAATAATTGGAAGACTTTCAGATGAAAAAGAACAAGAACAAGAACAAGAACAAGAACAAGAACAAGAACAAGAACAAGAACAAGAACAAGAACAAGAACAAGAACAAGAACAAGAACAAGAA
>JNFU01000008.1:0-74819 GCA_010994365.1 Saccharomycopsis schoenii | reverse complement strand
AAGAACAAGAACAAGAACAAGAACAAGAACAAGAACAAGAACAAGAACAAGAACAAGAACAAGAACAAGAACAAGAACAAGAACAAGAACAAGAAAAAGAACAAGAAAAAGAAAAAGAAAAAGAAAAAGAAAAAGAAAAAGAAAAAGAAAAAGAAAAAGAAAAAGAAAAAGAAAAAGAAAAAGAAATAGTTAATCATAAAGATTATGAAAATATTACAATTGCTAAATTTTTCAAAGAGATCAATGTTAAATTTTTTGACGATATTGTGCATTCTACAATCTTGACGACTTCCTTGTTACCAAAGACTGATATGGATGATAATGATGAACATAAAAACTATAAGCCTTTTGATGATTATGACGTTCAACTCAAATATGGTGAAAATAATGAAAAACTATGTAAGTTGGAACTATTGACCTATGGATGTTTGGAATTGAAGAAATATATTAAAGAAGGACAGGAGTTCTATGAACAGCTAAAGCAAGATATTATGCAACTGAATCCTCCTGTTATTAGAGACTTTGTCACCGGATCTGTACAGATTAAAAACTCAATGATTGCCCAATTTCATGTCAGTAAAAGATATGCTAAACTAGAAGCCCAGAACGATTGGTACAATTGGAAAAATCAGTTAATTGAAGATATTAATAAGATTTTAAATAAAAGATCGACAGACTTGATTGTCAGAGAAAAAGAATTGAAAGATAGATTACAGGATTATCAAACACTTTTTAAGGAGCTATCCGACAGACAAAGGTTCATCGAAAATAATTATAATAGATTAGTGTTCCAGAATAAATTTATGAAAAAGGATCAAGAAAAAGAGAATAATCTGTCAACCTTGTTTGACGTTAGACAGAATTTAATTAGGGTGACCAGAGAATTAATCCAAAAACAAACCGAATTAAATAAAGCTATGGAGGAGGATGAATCCTTAGTTGAAAAAATCAGTTTTAAGAAAATAGAAATTGACAATTTTTCTAAGATTATAGCCGAAAATGAAAATGAATTGAATGTTAGTAACCCATTTGATGGTAATGCATTGTTAAAAATCAAAAAGACAGTTGATCAATTGATTAATAAAACTAGATTGAAATTGGACAAGGTAGATAGAGAACATATCATTATCAAAATTATCAATAATGATGATTATGAAGTTTGTAGTAATAGTAGCATTGATGTAATTCTCAACTATGAGAATTTGTTCAATATTTCAACTTTCAAATTTGAGATAAACGACTCCTATAAATTTAACGATACCATTGCTAATGCAGATCCAGAAAATTCGGAAAGATTGAATAAGTTAATGATAGAATTTTTCAAGTTTAATATGCGAAAACTTTTAAGCACTGAGAGTATTACTTTACAATATGATAATAATATTAAGGTATTCAATTTGTTCAGACGATTAGTCATTGAATTCCAAAGGCTTTTTGAACAATTATACAGTTTGAGTATCAAAAAAAGAATACATGTTCAACTTGAGACTATCGGAGAGCTTAAAGACGCAGATATTGGAACTGGCGAAGAAAATGAAGAAGAAAAGAGGATGCTCATTGATGTAAAACTTACCAAACATTCCAAAAGACGCGTAATAACGATGGAATTAGGGCTCAACTACTTCAAAGATTTGAGTATCCATATTTTATGATTTTGGTTCTTTTTTCTATATATTTTATCAATTTTCCTATTTATTTTCTATAAATAAATCTAGTAAATTCATTATCTATTTCATCAGTAAAGCTTATGTTATCAAATGCATTTGAGATTTCACTTTATTATTTATGGCGTTTAACAAATATAGAATCTGAATGAAAAAAAAAAAAAAAAAAAAAAAAATATGAAAAAAAATACGCGACAAAACTAAGTACATGATAGTGATTGTGNAAAAAAAAAAAAAAAAAAAAAAAGATATGAAAAAATATACGCGACAAAACTAAGTACATGATAGTGATTGTGTGAAAACGAAAAAAATTTTCGTTGATTATGTTATAAAACTATCTGCATAACTGATTGGTTAGATTTCAGGTTTTTCAAACATTTCATATTATTTATCGGCGTATATTACCAATTCTTGAGATATCCACAATTGGTAAGACAAGGTAGGAAGTACTATTCAAGAAGAATAGGACAAGAAGTGATCAAGTGATCATATTTATAAATATCGAGACCACGTGTACGTGAAAAATATCGATAATAATGATACTACTTTCAACGGTTAATAGATGTGCAATAATATCGAAGAGTTCATGCAAATTCTTGACTGGAAGTATAGCAAGAAGACAGCATAGTACCAGCAAGCCAACCACAATAGCTCTGAACTTCTTTGCACGAAACTCGCTTTCGGTATTAAAATCTAAGTTTGAACTGAAGAATCAGTTTGTGTTATCATGTCAACCATCATCCGAAAATAACAATATTAATTCTAACAGTTCTTCAGCTAACAATGAAAAGATACCATTCAAAGTTACTTTAAAGAAATCAGAACAAAAGAAACAAGCCAATGTCAGCACGCTACCTTTAAAGCAACAGATTAATGCATATTTGACCTTGACTAAACCTAACTTGACTATTTTAGTGATGCTATCAGCTATTTGCTCTTATGCTTTATCACCATACCCAGCAGCAAGTGTGTATAAACTTTTAAGTTTAACTGTTGGAACCACATTGTGTTCAGGAGCTGCCAACGCTATAAATATGGGAAGAGAGCCTGAATTTGATAAGAAAATGAATAGAACTGCAGCAAGGCCTGTTGTTAGGGGACTCATTACCCCCCAGCAAGCATATAATTTTGCAGCCGTAACAGGATTTGCTGGCTTTGCAGTTTTGTATTTTGGCGTTAACCCAGTAGTAGCTGCTCTAGGATTACTGAACATTGTATTATATTCTTGGATTTACACTTCTTTGAAAAGAAAATCTATTGTTAATACGTGGGTCGGAGCTATTGTCGGAGCCATCCCTCCATTAATGGGATGGGCAGCTACCGGTGCTGCAAATTTATGGCATCCTGGAGCATGGTGTTTAGCATTGTATTTATACGCATGGCAATTTCCACATTTTAATGCTTTAAGTCATAATATCAAAGATCAGTATCATAGAGCTGGTTATGTGATGACTGCTTTTGAGAATCCGAAATTGAATGCTAGAGTTGCTTTAAGATACGCTCTTCTAATTTTTCCAGTTTGTTTTGGAATGAGTTATTTTGATGTTACCGATTGGTATTTTCTTATTGATTCGAGTATTTTGAATGGCTGGTTAGTTTACTTGAGTTACAAGTTCTGGAGACAACAAAAAATTAATTACAGCTTGCCAAATGGTCCTACGGCTGAAGGTACGCAGTTAGCAAATGTATATGCTAAAAAAATGTTTTGGTGCTCAGTGTGGAATCTACCAGGTGTCTTAATATTGGCGTTGTTGCATAAGAAGGGTATGTTTGATAGATGGTTCAATAGAGACAATACAAAACTCCAGTAATCAGGATATACATTAATGGTTTTATTGGAGGAGTAGTAGAAAGAAAGAAAATCAACAATCAAAAGCTTTGAAAATATACTTATATAATTTTGGAAATATCAATTAATAAATAATTTGTAAATATTCATTTAATATGTTTATCTCTGTTTGTCATGAACTATAAATATTTTTTTTAAAAAAAAAAGAAAGAATTATATATATTTCACTTTGCCAAACGATAGAATAATCTTCATGTTGAATTTTTTTTCTCTTAGTTTTATTGTTATTAATTATCAAGGACGCGTCTTTTTTTAACTAACAAAAAAGTTATTACAAAATTGAAAAGGAATTAAAAATTAAAAAAAAATAAGACCTATAATTTTACTTGTTTAATATGTATTGCAATGTATAAAAACATTGTTAAGTATATAAAATAAAACAAGTGAACAAACGATCAAATTATATAGGTAGTAGACTTGCCCTGATAATTTCATAACCTTATTTAGATAAATAGGTTTTTCTCTTTGATTTTTTAATATAATAATTCAATTAATTGCATACTCTACATGAAGTAATATAAATATTAGTGCCGCATGTAATTTTTCAAACAGCAAATAGAAAGAAAAAGATAATCAATATATACTCATTATAGGAAATAAAAATAATAGTTGGAACAATACCCTTTTTTTTTAATTAATTAAAGGTTCAAGATCAAGAATTTGAAATTATATCAAAAAAAAAAAAAAAAAAAAAAAAAAAGCGTCAAAATTCTTACAAATGTATTAAAGTGCAAGAAAGCAACAAAAAAATTAAAAAAATTAAAATATTAAATTGACAATTAATCAATGAAACAACTATAATTTATAATTTATCAGAAATTGAGATCGAAGTGGATACCATTAAACAATATTCATCAATTCGTACTGTATTCCTCGAATCCGGTATCCTGCCGTACCAAATATAATTAAACATTCATGCTGAAAAAAAATATTATGTGTGTCTCATTTTTTTTCTGTGATATATAGAGGTGTTCTCTTTCTTAAAACAAGAGAATTATTATTTGATCTGTAACTCAGATTTTTCGGAAGAGACCGAATACTAATACATTAATATCAATTCAATACATTAATATCAGTTCAATAATCCTACGAAGTTAAATAAATATAGTATATATAGAATGCTTGTTGATGTAGACGAAGCAGATGTTTCAATCTTGGAGGAAAGTTTGAGCAAGTCAAGAGCTTTAATATCGAACATAAATAGTGGATTAAAAAAGATCTCACAAACGTCGCAAAGATCAGAGACAATTATAAAGCCTATGATAGACACATCCAGAAACTTGGAAGTCTACCAAAGGAATGTGAAATCCTGCTTGAGCATGGTGGCCAATGTTAAAGACACAGCAGCTAAATTAGCAGATTATGAGAGAAAATTGGAAGACAGATCAATCTTGGAAAATCAATTACCGTCATATTTGCAGTGTTTGAAAGATACTAAACAGACATTGGATGATATGAGACTGTTGAAAATAGATGAGTTTAGGGGCATTTTTGATAACGCGATCAAAATCATCAAAAACGGTGAGTCACGACTATTACTATATGCCAAAGATGTGATCATTCAATTCTCCGAGCCATTTGATCCACGAACTTATTTGAGCCAACAAATGGAGTTTCCTAAATTTGATGATAACGTTACTAATAATTTAATGTTGATCATTCAACATTTTGCTGATCAAAGGCATGATAATGCATCCGAAGAGAATAATGATTTTCTTGAGATTGAGAATATTTACATTGAACAGAGAAGGCTTTTTGTCAGAGGAAGTTTGGCTTTTATGGAGAAATCTACTATTCCAGTGTTGACTAATGGTGACTATCACAAGAATTCTAATGGAATCAAATATTACACTGATGCATTAAATGAATTTATGTTATCTGAAAATGAGTTAATTATTAAGATTTTTTCTAACATTCAGTACACTACAGGTAACAAGATTAAAAATGCGGTACTTAGTGCTGCCAAGAAGATTCGTATCTTTGAAAAATTAATGTCTACAGTTTTATCAACGTATGTGGGTTTAGTGTCAAACATTATTGAATTTATCAATAATAATTATGCCAGCGAAGGGACTTTATCATTTGAATTGATTTATTGTATCAATAAACTACAACCTACATTGGACAAATTGAGTGCAACTTCAGGTAACAATCCAAGCGTAAAACAGTTGGAGAACATTTTTGCCAATGTGAAGTTAGTAGCGGCAAATACCTTCAGCGAGAATTTGAAATTTATAGATATGAGAATCGGATCAATGAAGGTGTTGCCACCAGATAATGGAATCTGTGAATTTACCAGTGAGTTACTAAATGTGTTGAAAACATTTGCTGAATTTCAAGATGTGTGCTTGCTTATAATAGGAGAAATGAAACCAGGCACGTGGATACCTACACCAAAACCACACTGGCTTACAATCTTCTCATCCGTATCGACTACTCAACCTATCAACGAAAAAGATGCAGATGCATTGTTGAGTAGTTATTTTAGTGATTGTCTAGATGCTATCATGGTCACATATGAAATGAAAGCAAAGGTTTTACTTATGAAGAGAACAAGCACAGCTGGGTACTTCCTTATAGCCAATTTGCACGAGGCTGAAAAAATTATCAAAGAGTCCTCGCTTTCGCAGATTTTTGGTAATCTTGGGATGGAACGTCTAGAAAAGTTGAAGAAACGTGCTGTAAATATGTTTTTAGCCGAATGGAAGACGTTGGCCAGCAGTTTAATGGATGTTACGGTGATACCTGGGGGTGCTAAAAAGAGTAAGATTAGCTCTAAGGACAAGGAAACCATCAAAGAAAAGTTTCGTACGTTCAATACTGATTTCGATGAGTTAATTAAGGAGTTCAAAACTTACAACGTGAAAGACCCACAGTTGAAGCAATCTTTGGTCAAGGACATTGGCTTCATCATTCCTTTATACAACAGGTTCTACGACAAGTATGTGAACACCGACTTCACGAAGCACAGCGACAGGTATATCAAGTACGACAGCAATACATTGGCCAGTATTATTCAAGGATTATAGTCCAAAAGTCTATGCGAATATATATATATATATATATGTATTCGGGAATAATCAACGCTATCTATAGATGAATATATACTGAACCTGTAGAGATGCCAATAATTGTCATTGAATGGATGAATGATATGATATGAAATGCTGACAGTAATATCCGCATCACCTGACCGGCACCTGTCATCGTCTCGGACAACTCTAACACACGGCCTAATCCGGAATCCAGCGAATCTTAATCTGCGTATCTGCGTGAGATGAAAAAAGTCGGAGATTTGGTTAAAAAAAAGGAAAAAAACTTTGACCAATGAAAATGCCTAAAAAAATGATGAATAATCGCCGCTTAAGGACCCGGACATATCAGGACTGTTGCAAACAAAATTGGGCACTGCAATTTTTTTTATCTAGTGCATTTGGTATGGGGAGAATTTTTTTTTCTCGCGTTATTTTTTGTTAGTACTGCCGGTGCTCCAATTTTTTTTTTCTTGGGGATTCTTTGGGGGGGGGGATTAATAATAGAAGTAAATTTAATGGGTTAAATTGAACATTTTACAATTGTAGTCCTTTAATTTTTTTTACTTTTGTCTTGTTATCTTTTTGATATTTCTTTTTGTTCTTTTCAAATCAACTGTCATTATTTAAATTAATTAACTAGAATTCAGATCTATAGCTGCCATTCAGATTTAGCAGGAAATAGTATCGCCCAAGATCAAAAAATAAATCACTGAAAAATTATTTAAAGAGAATTGCTTTGGAATTAGTATATATTACATATTCTGTTTCTTTTCATTATATTTGTATATTTATTTGTACCTTGCTAATTTAGTCCCAGTTATTTAGTTTCAAGTCGTATTGATTATTTGCACACATACAGAATGTTATCTTTACGTCAATTAAATTCATCCACTTCCTCTCTTGCTGTCACCAAGAGAGCCTTCCACACCTCCAAGAGAGCCAGCCAAATCATTGCTGCCAACAACAACTTGAAGGGTAAGGATGCTGCTATGAGCATGAGAGAAAAATACCGTGTCATTGACCACGAATACGACTGTGTCGTTGTTGGTGCCGGCGGTGCCGGTTTAAGAGCAGCTTTTGGTTTAGCTGTTGAAGGTTTCAAGACCGCTTGTATCTCCAAGTTGTTCCCAACCAGATCCCATACTGTTGCTGCCCAAGGTGGTATTAATGCTGCCCTTGGTAACATGCACAAGGATGACTGGCACTGGCACATGTATGATACCGTCAAAGGTTCTGATTGGTTAGGTGATCAAGATGCTATTCATTACATGACTAGAGAAGCTCCAGATTCCATTTATGAATTAGAACATTATGGTGTCCCATTCTCCAGAACTGAAAAAGGTAGAATTTACCAAAGAGCTTTTGGTGGTCAAACCAAAGATTACGGTCACGGTGGTCAAGCTTACAGAACTTGTGCTGTCGCCGATAGAACTGGTCATGCTCTTTTGCATTCCCTTTATGGTCAATCCTTGAGACACGACACCCATTTCTTCATTGAATATTTTGCTTTAGATTTATTAATGGAAGATGGTGAGTGTGTAGGTGTTATTGCTTACAATCAAGAAGATGGTACACTTCACAGATTCAGAGCTCACAAGACTATAATGGCCACTGGTGGTTACGGAAGAGCTTACTTTTCTTGTACCTCTGCTCATACTTGTACTGGTGATGGTTATGCAATGGTTGCAAGAGCTGGTTTGCCATTACAAGATTTGGAATTCGTTCAATTCCATCCATCTGGTATCTATGGTTCTGGTTGTCTTATCACCGAAGGTGCTAGAGGTGAAGGTGGTTTCTTAATCAACTCGGAAGGTGAAAGATTTATGGAAAGATATGCTCCATCTGCCAAAGATTTGGCTTGTAGAGATGTTGTTTCCAGAGCTATTACTATGGAAATCAGAGAAGGTAGAGGTGTCGGTAAAGAAAAGGATCACATGTTCTTACAATTATCTCACTTGCCACCTTCTGTCTTGAAGGAAAGATTGCCAGGTATTTCTCAAACCGCTGCTATTTTTGCCGGTGTTGATGTCACTAAGGAGCCAATTCCAATTGTACCAACTGTGCATTATAATATGGGTGGTATCCCAACCAAATGGACTGGTGAATGTTTGACTCTTGACGAAGAAGGTAAGGATAAAGTTGTTCCAGGATTGTTGGCTTGTGGTGAATCTGCTTGTGTCTCTGTTCACGGTGCCAACAGATTAGGTGCCAACTCTTTATTGGATTTAGTCGTTTTCGGTAGAGCTGTTTCTCACACTATTAGAGACTCCTTGACCCCAGGTAAACCACACAAACCATTAGACCCAGAACTTGGTAAGCATGCTATTGAAAGATTAGATAAGCTTAGAAATGCTTCTGGTCCAAAACCTACTGCTGACATTAGATTAGCTATGCAAAAGACTATGCAAAGAGATTGTTCCGTTTTCAGAACTCAATCTTCTTTGGATGATGGTGTTAGAAATATCAGTGCTATTGATAAGACTTTCGACCAAGTTGGTGTCACTGATAAATCTATGATCTGGAACTCTGATTTAGTTGAAACTTTAGAATTAGAAAACTTGTTAACTTGTGCTACTCAAACCGCTGTTTGTGCAGCTGCTAGAAAGGAATCCAGAGGTGCTCATGCTAGAGAAGATTACCCAGAAAGAGATGACAAGAACTGGATGAAGCACACCTTGTCATGGCAACCAAAGAACGGTGATGAAGTTAAGTTGAATTACAGAAAGGTTATCACCACTACTTTGGATGAAAATGAATGTAAAACAGTTCCACCGGCTGCAAGAGTCTACTAGTCAACTTCTATAAAACCAAATAAAAAATTACTAAAAAAACAACACACCATAATAATCAACAAATACATAACCAAAATTTTTATACAATTTTAATAAATATTAACAAATATTATATCTAAATAATCGACGATTACGATAAAATCAATTACATAAATATATGAAACATGTATTAATAGCTTTCAAATACATATGCTCTCAATTGTCATTTCTACAGTCTAATAAAAATAAAATATTGTGTGATCATTAATAATATTGGAAAATTATTTAACTATGAGGAAATACTATATAGTGCTACAAATGAATGACAATATGTTTGTTTTCTGAATGTATGTCGTGCGTGTTTTGTAGAAATGATGTTAAGAAGTAAATTGAGTTGGTATCACACAAGAAGAGCAATGAGTACATGATAATAAGATAAAAAACAGATGAATGAATATTATGAGGGAAGAAGTAAAAAAAAAGAGTTTTTAACGATAACAGTGATTGAAAGCGATTTATCTATTTCTTATTTTGGCATCAATATGACGGCGTGTTGAAGTCTTCCGTATATTATCAGAAGTGATTTCCTTGTGAACTTTAGTTTGTTCTGGAGTGGAACTTACTATTTGCATATTCATTTTATTATTGCCATTCAGAGAAATCTTTTTATAATTAGGAGAAGTAATTGAACGTAAGACTCTCCATGAAGTATTCGGCAGATTGGATATTCTGTGACGTCTTTTTTCTAATATGCCTACTTCTGATGCATTACTGACTTTATCGGTCGATGCTCTTGTAATACTATCATCATCTTCTCTAACTAAGAAACTTTCTTTTGTATCAATAACATCATCTAAGGAATTATCATAAAGTATATTTTTAGTAGAGTTATTTCTTGCTTTGGAGATTTGGAGCTTACTATTTTCTTTATCTATTGACATTTCGTTGAGAATACCTGTACTTTCATGAATATTATCAGGTAATATATCATCAAATTCATCATCATCATCATCATTACCAATATCTTTAGCATTATTATCACTATCATCATTATGAATATCATTATTATTGACAAATGAAGTCGATACATATCTTCCATTATCACCTTTTCTTGGCTGACCCGGTGAAGTTTCTGGGACCGCAGTTTGCGCAGACATCAACATTCTACCCGATGTTCTTCTGATACGACTATTCATGATTACAGAACTATCATCATTATCCATTTTAGAGCTATTTCTCTTTTGCCTTTTCTTATATGTCTCATATGGAATAATTGAACAATAACCAGACAATTCAGCTTTAGGAATAGTATCCAACACCATGGTATATTTCCAACTTCTGAATTCATTTTGATGCAAATATAACCAATGCTGTTGAGGACCGACAACCATACCGGGACGAATCATTCTCATATAGCTGATACATTCATTTGCAGTGAAACCATAGGTGTAAATTAAATGTGCACCTATTAAACAACCCGTTCTTCCCAATCCTGCTTTACAATGAACTGCAATTTTACCACCTTTTGCAATAACTCCTTCCGAAATGCCAATGAAGTTTTTCACGTATTCCATGGTTGGACAAGTACCATCGTCGAAAATCATATCGATGTGCTCTATACCTCTCTTAATGAATTCTTGTCTGTCATACAAACGGCTATTTAATCTGACAACCATTTTGACATCATGTTTCTTGAAGTATTCCAAGACTCTTCTAAACAGATCATTGATTGGCGCTCCAGCTTTTGATTGCTGTGGGGATGCAAAAGCGACAAAATCTTTGGATACCATATTCAAATCACCATTATTGACGCGTTCAAATCGTTCATATTCTTCTAAGTTGAAATTTTGTAAATCTATTAATCCTCTCTCTTTAGCTCTCCAAACACCATAGATGACATCTTGAATAGTGATTTCGAAATCCGCATTAGAATAGCCGGCATCTCTGAATGGCATAAATGGTGGATCAACTTGTGAAATAGGTTGTAATACTTGATGAGGAGACCATGCTTGGACCAAAACCATATAACAACATAATAGACAAGCGGCGTTAGCTCTTTCTTTTGGGCCCAAAGATGAATAAAAAACTACTGCTTTGGTTTGATTGTTTTCGTCATTTAAAACATTATGAAGAACAACGGCGAACCTGTATAAATGACCAATATGAAGCGGGCCAAAATCTAAATGAAAAGAGTTATATGGTAAATCATTCTCAACAGTGAAAAATACAAACTCTTTTGTATCTTCTGGATTATAGTTATATGCTCCAAGATATATACGGTCTAATCATAAACAGCAAAAAAAATATTGTTAGTAACCTGATATCATGATCGAGTTTATGAATCAACTCAAATATATTAGCAGAGTAGAACCAATCTTAAAATGAACAAACAAATAAGACATACCTCTTAGGAATTCAATCAAAGGGACATTATTTACAGCTCTGTTAGACATCCTAGCAAAATACTACTAGAAGGTTATTATAAAATAAAAAGAAATGAAAAAAAATAGAGGCAGCAATATTATAATATAAGATCTTTATTTTTTTTGAATATGGCCCAATTCAACGATAACAAACGCTATTAAAACAAAAGAGCTGATCTTAATCTGTTGATATTTGGATTGAATAAAGTAAAAAAATATATTTGATTATGTTATTAAAGTAACATACAATCTCTAACAATTTCGACTTAATATGTTTCGTTCTCATATAAAAATTCCCTTTCACACTTATTCTCAATTTTTTTTCCTACTCTTTTAACTTTGTTTTGATTTTGATTTTTTTCTTTTGTTTACATCAATTTACAATTATTAACTAATAATCACGTGATAGAATAACCAATGTGTTATTGTATTTCCTAATAAGGCTATGTCCAAAAAACCAAAAAAAAAGCGACATCAATAAAAACCCTTGCCGTAAGGATTCATAGGTAAAAAAAAGAATAAAAAATCAGGTGTTCTGGTGTTAAGATTCTTCATTATTATTCATTATAAATGGGAGGTGGATTGATATGGCGGAGCGAGATGCTCAAATTTGAACTACTAAGGTAATGTATATTGACTTTTCAAGGAAGTAGATAGAGGTGTCAAGATTAATTATTTCAATAATGAAATATTGCTGAAAATAATTCAAATGTATCATATGTGAAGCGAAATGGTCGTCTTACACTTCAAATATAATTATGCTCACAGAATATCGGTGCTTTACTTGTACAGGAACATTCTACGTAGCGCTAAGGGGTTAAATCTTGATAATGAATTCAAAGACATTGTCAGGACTAGTTTTAAAAGGGGTAGCAGGCTAACATCTCCTTGGAATAGCGCCAATGCTTTAGCTAAAGCAAGCAAGTTATTTTCTGAGTTGCAGTCATTGATTAAAAATAATGCCACCCAGCCATTAGATTGGAAAAAAATGCTACTCGTGGCTCAAGATGAGAATGTCATAATGAGGCAAAAAAATATCTACAAAATACCCTCAACTGAAAAGTTGTCACATAATGTTGCACCAAGTAAAATAAATCAAAAAAAAGTTTCCAGAATTCAAAGCTTAAAATCAAAGATAAGGAGATATCTTTTCAAATATGAGAATAAACACCTATCCGAAAAATCGATAAACTTGACTGATAAACCATTTGTTGAAATTTTAACTAAGCTACAACATAAGAGATGCTTAAAAGAGCTTCGAAGACTCGACTATTTATTCAATTATAAAGGACCATTTAAAGTAAAAGTTGTTAACTTACAGCTAGGTCCTAATGTTGGATTTATTCAACAATTAAATTTACCTTTTAAGCATAATAGAGCATTATCATATTACATAACCACTGCAAAGAAATATCAGGCTGAGTTGTTGTTAGATACTAAAGAGAAATATTTTTTGGTCAAGTCTGAGGCAGATTGGGAGTTTCAGATGTATAAACTCCAGCATCCTCAACTTTTTGCAAAACTTAACGATCTTCAAAAGTCGAAATTACAGCAATATTTTGTTAAGCAATGGCTATTTGTAGATACTTTTTCCTTAAAATCTTTATCAAAAAAATATCATATATCTAAGAAGAGATCTGCTGTTTTTATGAAAAGATGTCCGCTGTTAAAGAAAAGTTATCAGGAAAAATTCAATAACTATTTCTATGAAGGATCGATGAAATACAAGAAATTAATGGAGGATGTAAAGAGGATCGCAGATCTTTCTGATTCATCTAATCCTTTGTTATACAATTCATTGAAAAAATATGGATTCATCAAAAATGACGTTGAATGGTATATTTAATATTAATAGGATTTTTGTAAGTGAATCCAGAAATATTTTAATGACTTCACAAATACATGTATATTTAGAACTTATAATACTAGAGGCTACAAACGATAATTCTATGAATGAATTAATAACTGCCAAAGGATAGAAAATAATGCTGAACTTAACTGTAGGAGAAGAGAAGCAAAAAACACAACAAAAAACTTACGATAATGCGATATCTACCCACTAAAATGAATCTATTTATATACTACTATACGAGCACTTTAATGCTCTGTTACATATCCATCAATTTGTTTAGCTCTTTCTTCAATTGTTAATATGAGCTCATCCTCATCAAACAGTTCTTGTAATTGTTCCAAGTTAGGAAATTTCTCAACAATCTTATCACCTATTAACTCTGGAGGAATAATATTTTCAACATTCTTGTTCTCTTTGTTCGCTTGTGAATTATCATTTATATTAAGGTTCTTCAAGATATCCACTAACGATAACTGATTATTCTGTGCTTGATACAACCACACTTCTTCTAACAACACTATCTTAGTATTTTTGCTGATGTCAGAATATTCATTTAATAATGCATGTGTGTTATGATCAATAAATGGACCATCTCTCAAAAATAGGGCATCTTTCTTTAACTGACTTTTATATATTTTGGAGCACTGAAAATGTTTCTTACTGCAAAAGTTATTCAAATAACTGAATGGGGTCAATGACTTCGCATTATTTTTTTCAATGACTCCGAAATCATGTAATGGATTAGTCTCATTATATAGCTGCATATTCTTAGACAAATTTCTTAACGGATTCCCATCATTTCTTCTGGCAGGTTTCAGTGAACAGCATGGATAAGCACATAGGTGGTTGATATTTCTTTCATCCATAATGTTCGTATATGTATCAACACTCAAAAATCTTGCCAAAAACTTCAACACTATAGGATCGCATACACTATCTGCCAAAAGCACTATAAACTCAAGGTTTAGTATGTTTGCTTTAGAAGGTGCAATGTAGCCAAATTGCTTGTTATTTTTGATGATTTCGTCGTAAACCACCTGATAAGTTATTTCCATTTTTTTAGAGGAAAATAGAATCTAAATTGTTCTGACAATATGCCCAGTCTATATTGTGTATGTTAGATAATTAATTGATAAATTGTTGGTTAAAATTGATGTAACATCTCCACATTAAAGTGTAATATATTATGAAAGAAGCTTTCAAAAGCGAGTAAATCGCACAAAATCAAAAGAATGTGCACACTCGCAATTTACGATGTCTTTATTTACTAATTCAACATTTGACTTCCTACTCTGAGAAATTATTATTGCCAAAAAAAAACAAAAAAACAAAAAAAAAGCTTACGTCAAGTTAAATAAAATTAAAAGCTCTTTTATTCTCAAGCAACAAAACACATGATTTTATATAATAATTTTGATAGTAAATTTTGCATTACTATTCTATCCTTGAAAGCTTTTCGTTTCTTTCACTGGAACCACTGTTTCTTTTTTTTTTTTTTTTTGTAGATCCTTAACGCTCACAAACTGATTGTACTCGGTTAGCTGAGGTAAATCCTGGTTCACCTTCTTCAAATTTCGGTTCTTCAATTTGTTACCAATTAGCTTGCCTGTGTGTTGTAATAATAACCTAAAGATAACCTTTTTTAGGAACATTGTCACATCGTACATAGAGAGAATCTTCTTAGTAATCACAATATTAGGTAACTTCAACAAAAAGTTATCTACCGAGACTAGTCTTTGTTTGCCATTTTCACCCTTATAAGACACACATAATGGTAATTTATGAAGCTTGAATGACTCAATACTAAAATTGTTATTAGTTCTTTCCATCATGATATTTGCATCAACATCTTCAGAGATACCTCTAACTGGATTTTTGCTTTTCTTAGTAGACGATTTTGAAACGGTACTAGTCGAAGTGGAGTCGCGCTCATTATAACCTTCCTCATCTTCATCTTTACTCACAAGAGAATCATAATCAATATCATCGTAATCTTCATCCTCATCTGAAGAAATATCGTCAAAATCAATATCATGCTCCTCATCGAAACCATCTTTTTTAGAACCAAATATCTTAGACAATCTGCTTCCTTTTTTCTCCTTTGGTTTTTTTTTGCATTTATTCAAGCTGATTTTAGTATCTTTGAATAAATAATTTATAATTTGTTTCCCTGTGTTTTCATCCAACTGAATTTTCATAGGTTTCAAATCAATGTCAATGTACTGTATTACCTTTATTCCACCAACAGGGGGTTTTAACGACCACTTGAAGGACAATAATGGTCTATGCTTAGATTGATTGACGCTAGACTTTTTGTCTTTTAATGAACTGGTATCAAATGGCAGCAAAATATCTTGATAATAACGATCTGCAGACAATGCAAATCCTTGCATCATTTGAACCAGTAAAAAGTTTTCTGTACTTTGATCGCCTTTCTCCTTTCTTTCAAATTGACCATTTGAGATAGCTAAATCAATGAAGGGCTCATCTTCATTTAACAACATATGAAAAATGATGGAGTCTGATCTAATAAACCAATTGATTTCTTCTAATATATTCAGACTATCATCTTTAGTGGTTTTCTTTTTCTTTTTCTTTTTTCCAGCGCCACCTCCAAGCAAAACTAGCTTAATGGTGGTATATAATTCACTATACAATTTATCTCTTTCCACTTTCACATATTGGCTATACTGCTCAAGTTCTTTGCTATTATCGGAAGCCTTTTCCTTTCGCGCAATATTATAGTTGGAGTCTAATTCAAGTAAAAGCTTAATGCGTTTTCTGATATCATTAATTTTATTGACTATAATGTATTTATAGTCTTCTTCTTCTGAACTCTCATGCAATGATTTCGATTTCAAAGCCAATTTACTCAACTTATTATTCAAATGCTTAAAGGATGGTTCACTATAAAGTAGTAAGTTGAAAACTAAGGAATACAAAACTGCATATTGTTTCGAATTAGAAGAGACAATTATCTCGGGGGCAAAAAATGTTATTTTATTTACCTTCACCTTACTGTGATCATCATTGCTAGTTTTGGAAACACCGCTTATGGATGATTCATAGGTTTCATCACTATCACTTTCTGATTCTTCAGAGTTCGTTAACATGCCAACTTTATCATATCTTATTAACATGGATGTATTCTCAAGTAACATATATTTTGCTGACACAGATTCGCCATTATTGAAATCCTTATTAAAAAATGGAGGCCAATTGCTATTAGTAGCATCATCTTTATGTGGAACACCATATGGAACAGCAGAGAAGTATTTCTTGCATTTGGTATCATCCTGCAAAAAAATAAACATATTGGCGTTATGAATTAAAGAACCGATTCTAGTTTCAACAATATCGGAATATTCTAATAAACCAGATTCAGAATTGGCATCAGTTCTTCTTTGATTAATAGAAATGAATTTTACCTCAATATCTGGAGAAGTCAAAATTAAACATGCATCACTACTTGTATCCTCAATGAATTGAATTTGAGGTGATATCAACTTAATTAGGTAATCCTCTGTGTAAAACAAATTGGAATTATCCATGAATCTGAGATCTTCATCAAAACTTTCCAATTTTGCCCGACAGAAAGTCGAGTCATTTGCACCGATACATTTTTTTGACAACATACTAGCATCATAACTATGAATTGAATTAATATCGTCAGATTTATTGGAAGGTTTATTTTTCAAACTTTCCATAACACTTCCGATTATATCTTCTTTCAAGAAAGCAATAATGGACCGTGTGATTCCAACCAAATGGACATATTTAAAAAATAAGTCTCTATTAACGCAATTCCATTTTAGAAGCATATCATGAATAATAAAACTGCTGGTGAAATCTTTCTCATAAATCTCCTGAAAAAAAATAGAAGATTGAGTTTCAATATTGCTTTGATCAATGTATAATGATTTATTTACATCATCAACTCCATTTGAGTTCATACTTTCAATTTGATCATCAAATTCGAAATCATCTCTGTTATTATTAGTATCAATATCTTCAGTTTCACTTTTAGATTTCTTAAGTTTAGCTTTTTTGAAATAAACAACATGCGGAGAATATACAATTGGATAAACCCCGAACTTCACCCCCATATCTTTCACAGTTTTCGACTTGTATTCATCAAAATCTTGATAGTCATACCATAAAATATCTTCTTTGTCGGAATTCCTTTGGTCTTTGGAGAAAATTGCATGAATCAATCGAATATCCACATTTTCAAGGTTAATTTCCCCAACATTGAACTTCATTTTCATAATTTTTTGGGTCAAATTAAGCATCTGCTTGTGAATAACAACAGATTGCTTATCTTGATATAAATCAACTTTCAATTTACCGACCTTCGACTTAATACCCAATCCATGAAACTGACTTTCATTTCTATCTTTTTGAATATCTTCAGTGTAATTATGACCATCATCTCTTAGCGTATGAGAAATAAAAATATCAGCTAGATGAAATTGATACCTAATGCTACTCAAATATTTAGAAAATTTCTTTGATTTTGTTGCAGGACCAAAGAGTTTACCCTGTTTGATAGGAACAGACATATTACCAGAGAATAAATGCCACCATTGAATAACTTTTTTTACTTCCAAAGGCGAGAAATGTAAAGAATTATTCTTATCTTTATTATGTGAGTCCACATGAAATTGCATATTTATGAACTGACTTCTAAAGCATTTATAAGAGTCGTAATTCTTATCATCTTTTACAGAATTTGGGTGCACCAATCTTACCTTATAATGAGGGATAAAATAACTTGTTCTCTTATTCTCATCATTGATTCTTTCAAAGGATATACCAAAGTCAAAATTCACACCAGTTCCCAACGAAATAACAGTTTTGGAATAAAAACTTTCAATCCTTTCATTGACAATATTTAAATCATCTTGAAGATTACCTTCTGGCTGAGACAAATAGAAATGACTTAAATTATGGAAGCCACTAAAATTTTCAATATTTGCAAAATATACTGATTTACTTGATTTTCTTGACCAAACTAGTAAAGGTTCTCTCAAAAAATCAGGTGAAACCCATCTAACGCTGCCTGCTTGAACTGAAAAAAATTTAGATGTATCATCGGCTTTATTAACATCGAAGTTTACATCATTAACAAATGATAAAATATAACCTGAATCAATATCAATCATTTTGTAAGGATCGCGGGATCCTTTAAAGATAATATCCAAACCATTTAATCTCCAATTTAATCTTCCGTGAATGTTGGCTCTTAATTTATCCCAGAAACCAACTTTTTCGGATGGATCTAGAGGTGGTTTTGTAAAACCATCAAATACCTTCATGATCTGTTGCAAAGCCGTTTGATAAGATACACCCCAGCAAATTCTAGTTGATTTTTCTGTATTCAAATTTTCAATATTTAATTCAAAAAATGTCTTCACTGACTGAACAGACTTTGGTACCATCAATGAATAATATTTATCATTATCATTCTGAACACAGGATGGAACCAAGGGAACGAAGATTCTATTAATGTTATCTTCTGAATCATAGTAAACTTCACATATAACTACATTACCGCGTATACTGATTGGAATATCATCATTTCCTAAGGTTGAAGGCATATAAACCAAAGGTATCGGGTAATCTCTCAAATGAACTCTCAATTCTTTGAATCTCAAATGTAAATTCATGGGGATCATCATTTGATAGACCGTATTTTTTGGGATTTTTTTACCTACACTATAAAGAAATTCCGAAAGTTCTCTAATTGGGAAATCAACAGATGATACAGTGAGAAAAATATCTTCAAACATACAGCTCAATAAAGGAATATTACCAAGTAGGAAATTAGACATAATAAATTTACCTGCATTTCTCTTAGTTGGAACAAGATCTGGCATCCAGAAAAACTCTTTGTTATTTTGCTGCTCAAAAGCGAGCTTTTGCTTGAAAATTTTAATTCTTGATATCCACGATTTACTGAAATTTCTTTGTAAGACTTCAAAGGTATTAAAAATTTCAAAAACTTCTGTTTTTTCAGAGTATCCATTATTGTTTTCATCTTTAACCCAACCATCGCAATAAAATAATTGTCTATTAGTCTCAAGAATAATAATTTTCAATTGATTATTATTTGTAATTTCGAAATCATAGGTTCCAGAATAATCATTTTTTAGTTTCTTAACAAATAATTCCAATTTAACTAAACGTTCTTTTTGCTCTGATAGACCTATTTGATAAAAACTATTGAATTTGCTTTCAAATGGATCATCATTAAGAATAAATAACAATCTCTCACCTGCTATGGTGAATTTCGGTAATATGGGTGCATTCACAACATGCTGGATTTTTAATATTAAATCAGGAGTATTAGATTTAAAAGAACGGATTAAATGTTTACAAATCTTTGCAAAAATAGAAATATTGTCAAATATTTTATGAATTATTGTACCATGAGGAACACTTATGCGGAAGGTCTTAAAATTGATCAAAGCAATTTTAAATATATCATCATTTAAATCAATGTTATCAAATCTTAGGTCTTTCTTCAAAAGAAGGAATCTCTTTAATCTTGTAATATCCAAACTAATTTTAGTATCATTTAATAAGATAAGTCTTTCAAAAAAATGCTTCAAAGTTGGAGATTGGATAAAAAGACGAGAAGTACTAGAATGTAGAGATATTTTCTTGGAATTGAGATGAAGCATATTTTCTTGGAAGTCAAATTTAGTCTTTAAACCTAATGGCATATAAAATAAGACCTCTAAGTTAGTCACATTAATTTTTACTTGAATCAATTCCAGTAAAAGTTGACACAGAATATTGCTTTCAGCCGTATCAGAAGGATAATCATCTCCACTAATAGTCGAGCTTGAACTACTGCTCCTGAAGCTTTGCATATGAAATTCTGAATCATGCTGATCATGTAGATCTTCTTTGGTTGTGTTTGGCTTATTATTAAAAGAAAAAATTGAATTTCTGATCAACAGAATAGAAGAAAGAACAATAAAAAAAGTAAAAGCCGAGAATTTGGATGTGATATTTTCAATATCAAAATCCACATCAATAGACTTACTCGAGATTGAATGAAAAGAGGAAGAACTACTATCGCTGTCACTATCTGTGCCACTATCAAAAAAACTTGAAGATGACACGGAGAATACAGTGTCATCTCTGAGATCAGATTCAGATGGAAAAACTAAGTCATTGTCAAAAACGTTATACTTATCATTATTCCCGTCACTATCCAGCAAGCCCTTATTATTTTTTGAAACAGCATTATGCTGAACGGATGAAATACTAAAATTCACTGCTGGAATAGTTATCATATTAGACATGACAAAACTATAAGATTTCTTTGTATTATTTTCATTATCACTGTTGAATAGTTTTGGATCACATGAAAAGATATCCATACTAATATCAATAATCTGGAATTTGATATTCCAAAAAGTGGTACTAGAATTTTTTTGTTCATCGATGAAATTTCTTGAAGGTTTAGAATTGCCAGTACTTCTGGAAGCCTCTGTATTTGTGTCATTCGGATGTATGTGTATACTGCTCAAACTTAAACTACTCTCTGAAAAATTCATTGAATCCTCGAAAGGCAATTCATTGATTAATTCCACAGATACTGATTTCACTTGGAATTTCAATTTTCTAGATTTGCTGTTAATGAACTCGTTGTCCGACAAAGGTTTCAAATTTGTTAATTCATCTTTTGGAATGAAAAGAGATCGTACTGGCAAAGCAAGAGACATATTGGTACCCTTGAATTTTATTGATGTGAACCATGAAGGTAAATACTGAAATAATATTCGATAATCGTTTTCAACCTTTTTCTTAAGCTTATTAATCTTTGACCTTTTTCTTATTTTAGTGTGATAATATTCCGGGAAGTATTGCAACATTATTTTATGAATTCTATCATCTATTGAACTCTGATAGTTTAGTGACTCAAGAATCAAGGACAACCCTTTAAGGGCTATGAGATTTTGAAAGTCGATTTTGAAAGTTTCCAAGATAATGTTGCCAGCCACCAGGGGAAGTATAGGTAATTGTTGAAAGGATGATTTGAAGGAAACGAAATCAAGAAACATTACTTCTTTGGAGAATCTGTTATTAGTGATGCTGTTAGGTAAGCAGTTATTAGAGTTGAAAACTCCAATCCCATTTTCCTTATGCTTATACACGATTTTAATACCGGAAAAGTCTAGCCTGAAATAAATTGAGGTTTGGAAAACTTTATCAGTGGTGGTAGGACTATTGCATTCCCTTATGTTGCTGAATGATGGATTGAAGTTCAAGGGTAACGCAGAAGCAGGATTATGATCCTCATTCTTGATATATTTCTTTTGTGATGTTGTCTCAAATACAATCATGTTTGTGTTTAGTACTATGGATTGTGAAGAAATTTTCAGATCTTCATGCGTTAAAACAAAAAGGCCATCTTCAATTGTCAATTTCAATAACAAGATAGGAATAACCTTTGATATGTTTTTGAATAATACCTTTAAAGTGATGTCTAACACATCCAGATCTTGCTGATCCTGCTTATTATTTTCATTGTTTGGCATTTTATTGTATTTTGTCCTTTTCACATCCTTAGTTATTGCTTTAATAAACATTGTAACTTGTTTGAAATGTCGTATTATAATTGAAAGTTGACCTGTTGTAATGTCTAAAGTAGGTGAGGATATGTGACTGGACAATTTGAAAATGGACGCTGGATTATAATTTAAGTTGTTTAATAGTCTCAATGATTGATAAAGGAAATTCGATTGAACATTGTTATTAATATTTGCAATTTGGAATAGTTCAAATTGGTCATTAAGAGAAAATGTTAAATTTATTAACGAGGAAATGACTTGTACGGGGATATCATTTTCAGAGAACATTAAATCATAACCTATTGATTTTATATTTAATTTATTAATGTTAACATTATATTTTGCCAAATTCAACGTGAAATAATGTTTACTCATAAAACCTAAATTGCCACTATTATCTTCACTATTTTTCAACATACGTAATACTTCATTAATCTTGGAAGGATTATTGAATAAAAACAACACCCAAATATAAATCTGATCAATTTTAATATCAGACAAATTCACGTTAATTTTGTTCAATCTTCTTAAAAATATTGCATAATTCTGAATAATGATCTTATTAGTTAAAAGAAAATCACTAATATTGAAAATTTCCTTTTCTTTCTGCAAATTTTTAGTACTTTCTTTTTTATGTTTAAATTTGAAGTTAAACAAAGGTAATATTGTTCTTAGCATATCTAGAACCCTTAAATTGAATCCATTATTATTCACATCCAAAATAATATTTGAAGGTATCAAATCTTTGCTAGTATCCACAAGATATGTAGCACTAACGATACTATATTTGGAAATAGTAAGTGATTTACTATCTTTTGAATGAATCACTAGCGAATCCACAAAGAGATTTGATTCAAAATTATGTTTGAAAGATGATTCGCAAATTAATGGTTCATCAATATGCGATATACTGTCGAAAATAGAGGATGAAATGAAATGACAAAATCTCATTTTTTCAATTTTAAGGACAACGCGTTCATGATTGATTTCATCTTTTACATGAATGTTAACATTGAAGAAATAGATTGTAATACCTGGAATATTACTCAAGAAATTATTGAATAATTTGGACTTAATAACCTTTGATAAATAGCCCGTTGCATTATATTTATATTTATCTTTATCATAATCATCATCTACTTTGCTATTATCTTTCTTAGTTTCAGATGTTATGTCATTCTCATTTTTATTAACTTTTTGCTTGTTGATATCCACTGAGATATCAATATTTGCTAATTTCACGACAAATAATTTATCAGCCTTATTAATTAAATTAAGGTGTAATATAATTCTACCAATTCTTACTGGCTCAACATTGACATTGGAAATTAATGTTATAAACGGTGATAAAAACCATATTCGAAATCTGCTACCAAGAACATAATTGAATAAACACACACATATGATCAAAGTTATTAATATTATTGAACCATTGCCGAATATGGCATTTCTTTCTTCAAAAATCATTGTATTTAGCAAAAGGCCAATTTCATTCAACAATAATAATTATAAGAATTAAAGAACAGGTGTGTAGTAAAGTATATCAGATATATTGAAATATTACAAGAATAGCAAACATAATCAATTGAACTGATATTATCATTATTGCTGATTTCTCCTTAAGGTAATCTTGTTAAAAACAGAAACTTTTCATGTCAGAATATGCAGTTATTTTTCTGTAAATTTTGTGTATTTTGTCCCTATAAGATTTACTTACGGCAGCGCTCAAAACAAAAGTCTTTTTGTGCCAAATTATTTTAAATGGAGAAAATTTTTCTAAAAAAAAAAAAAAGAAAGAGGTGCGAAAGTAAATTACCAAATTGAGATATTTCATTAATAAGTATAAGTTAAATTGACATATCCATATGCTAATATTCATTTTTATTAAGGTCTATATGGAATGAATTTGAAATAAAAAAAGAAAATCTGTTATTTCCATTTTACTAAGCATCTACATAATAGAGTATTAAGAAAATAAGAAAAATGATTTTATCCAAAATTTTGTCGGAGATTGGAATTACAACTTTTTTACAATCTCCTATAGATGTCTATTTATTAGTCGGGATTAAATTCCTCCGTTATTTCTCTTATAGTTCGATCTCCTTAATCAATGCTATATATTTAAAAAAGATTGGATACAGTGAATCTCAAATTGGGTTACTTTTCACCATCATCATGTTAGGTGATGTCATTACCACGTTTCTGATTTCAGTGTTTGCAGATAAAGTTTTAGGAAGACGGAAAACTTTGGCTATTTCTGCATTTATGATGATTATGGCTGGGATTTATTGGTATCTGTTCAGTGATATACTTGGATTTTATCCTTTATGTGTAGTATCTGCAATTTGTGTGATCACTGCCATAGGAAGTGATGTTGGTCCTTTTAACTCTATAGAAGAGAGTTCTATTGCGGAAATCGTATCAGAGAAACAACGATCAGACGTATACACTTGGTATAGTATTATCTCCATGTTTGCAAATGCATTAGGGTTTGCCTTTTCAGGGAGCTTCATAGGGGTGGCAATGAACCTGTTTGGATGGGATGAAATTGAAACATATAAATTTGTGTATTTGGTTTACTCTGTATGTGCTGGTTTTATTTTGATTTTATCGCTACAATTATCTTCAACAATCGAAGTAAATAAAGGGGCGACTGGAATTACGTACGAAAGTTTACAAGAAGAAGAAGAAGAACCAGTCATTGAGGAAATATTGGAAGAACAGTTTCCAGACAATGAAACAACTGCATTATTGGCTTCATCATCTGATAATAACGAACTAGAAAGCCAACTGCAAAAAAGAAGTAAGTCAGATGTTATACTGCAATCACAATTAACTAATAAGGGTCTGTTGTGGAAAAATGTGATTCCACAGCTTTCAAATGCTGGCTGGTACATAGTAATCAACATTTCGATATTATTTGCTTTAGATTCTCTAGCTAGTGCAATCAGTGGGAAATCTTGGATTCTGTATTACTTTAAACAGAAATTCACCACCACTACTCAAGAATTAGGTCAAGTGTTCTTTTGGGCAAACCTTATCTCGTCTGTTTGTTCGATGTTTTCCACATCTATTTGCAAGAGATATGGACCTATTTTTACCATGGTATTCACACATCTTCCTTCATCGATATTATTAGTGTTATTGCCATTGTCCAGTAGCAAACACGTTACATTTTCAATATTTTTAATTAGAGCAATCACACAAGCCATGGATAATGCCCCAAAAAAAGTATTCCTCACAGCCGTGATCGAACCTAGCGAAAGAACTGTCGTCTTATCGTGGATAAAAGTTGTGAAAACTTTGGTATCAATTATAGGACCAGCTATCACTGGTGTTATGGCAAATCATAAGAAACAAGCTTTGGCAATCATTCTTGCAGGTGTTTTGAAAATTGTCTATGATACAGGAATCTTTGTGGCATTTTATGAATTAGATAGAAAACGCCACAGCAGTATTAATAGTGAATGAGGAGTGTCAACAATAGGTTCTATTTAGTTTAATAATTCCAATATCTTTAATATTCGCATAGCAGCATTTAAGTAGTTTATGTTTTTGTAAGTTTCTGGTTGATTGATACTAGACTATAAATTATTTATTATTGCTATCATCTATACAATTGTCTTTCCGGCACTTGTTTGCAAACATAGGTGCATACTCTTTCTTTTCGCTGTTTCTACTTGTGATTCATTTAATGGATGTCAAGAAAGAAGAAAAAAAAAAAATCAAAAAGAAAAAGGCTGCATATCATCAGAGTAATAACAATTTTTAACTGGCTGGTAACAAATGTGCCGAGTGAGTATGGATATACGTTTTGAACCTAGACAACAAATATCGGTGAAACTGAACAATGCCTTTCGGTTAAGTATACGTTTCTTTCATTCTGTCATTTTTTGGAAAGTATGTAGATGACAACGTGTAATATATTATTGAAATAACACCCTATCAATTAGAAAAATGTCAACTAATAAGTAGACAACTGCCTTCAGTCATTATTTATATTATTTCCAGACGAACCGTTCCCCATATCCGAGCAAATTTCCCATAGCCAACCCAGCGACGAGCACTGGCCATGGCTT
Organism: Saccharomycopsis schoenii; assembly: GCA_010994365.1. Lineage (NCBI taxonomy): Eukaryota > Fungi > Ascomycota > Saccharomycetes > Ascoideales > Saccharomycopsidaceae > Saccharomycopsis > Saccharomycopsis schoenii. The sequence continues at coordinate 48,558 of JNFU01000008.1, read as the reverse complement.
AGCGTACTTTACCGCGTTTCCGACATATCTCCCATTCACTAATAAGTACAAAGCTGACCAAACGGATGTGAAACCCGCGCCATTGATGTAGTCACCATCATATGTCATGTATCCTCCAAGTAAACTTGCGGCAGCAAAGAGCGCGACAGAAGCTGGCTTTGGACCCACCTGAAGAAGTTTTGGCGGCTTTGAGGCAATGGCCGAGGCCAATGGGGATATATGAGACGAAATCTTGGCGGACCAGGGATTGTAGACTACATGTGACGAGGAGATTAGCGGTGAGATCAAAAGACAGGACGAAAATGTCCATGCTGGGTATGGAGTTAAGGTGTACTGATAAAGTGCATCATGAAGAGACTTGAATTCTTTTGAGGCTGTTTGCGGCTCTTGCGAGTTTGTGCTAGTCATTGTGGCTGTTATATGGTTAGATGGAAGAAGTAGAAGAAGCAGAAACAGCAGCGGAGAGAGACAAGTTGGAAATTTGTGGATGAATCCTAAGCTTGCTGACTCATGTTGAGGTTTCTACCGTGGTTGCTATTTGTGCAGGACGCCAGTTTTTTTTTTCATGTTACTTGCCAACATGTTGAAATTTCTGGGACCGTAACATGCCGCAGATATCATGTGACTCTCGCGTGAACCGACATTTTTGGCTCTGCGGCGGCTGCAGAGTCTTTCTTTCTTTTCTGTTCGTGTTAGAGAACCTTTTCTTGCATTTTTTTCTAACCCCCCGCTAGCGTACACGCAGACTGATACCAAGAGAAAACGATTATATTAAAAACATATGTAGTACTAATATACAGAAACAGACAAAAAGAAGTAATAATAGAAGGTCATAGCAATGATTTTTTAACCACCGAAACCGTACAAGGTTCTACCTTGTCTCTTCAAGGCGTAGACGACGTCCAAGGAGGTGACGGTCTTTCTCTTAGCGTGCTCAGTATAGGTGACGGCATCTCTGATGACGTTTTCCAAGAAGGACTTGAGGACGACTCTGACTTCTTCGTAGATTAAGGCAGAGATACGCTTGACACCACCTCTTCTGGCCAATCTTCTGATAGCTGGCTTGGTTATACCTTGAATGTTATCTCTCAAGATTTTTCTGTGACGTTTGGCACCGCCCTTACCAAGACCTTTACCACCTTTACCACGACCGGACATGTTGTATTGTAGATTTTTTGTTAGTTGTTAGTTATTTTAAATAAGAATATGAGTTCTTTTCTGAGGAGGAACAAAGCCCAGAAAAATAGAGAAAAGAGCAGGAAAGGGGGGACAGGAAGCGTATTTATAAGATGTGGAGTAGAAGCTTTTTTTTCTTCCTTTTTTTTTCCCCTTCCTTCTTGGCCACACAGCAATGTGTGATTGCAGAATCCGAAAAAAATGCAACACTTTGCAGCGGCATGTAATTTGCCATCGTGCTGTTTGTTGTATTGGCAGGTAATCAATCCATCAATGGTGTGCGTTCGCACGTATGCTGGACCTTGCGGACCAGCTTGGCCACGGACTCGCCGCGAGTCTGATATTGCTACTGCTGCTATTTTTTTTTTTTTTGTATTTTTTTTGTATTTTTTTGCCTGTCAAGCTTGTTGGGTCCGTGGTTCCTGCACCGCTGCAATGTGTTCCACAAAGTACGCCTGCAGCTCAAAGACTGGCGTACACGTCAGCATGTGCGACACAGCTGGTCTCTCAGCTACACAGACGCAGCGTAAAGTGAAAAAAAAAGTAACAACGGAACATTTCAGAATAGGCCATGACCGTTGTTGCGTCTGGCACCTTCTGCACGCACTTCTATCGCGTCAACTAGGCGGTCCCCAGGGGGAGCCAGAGAGCAGGGCCAGGGCTGCCAGACACACAGACACATGCGCAGACAGGCAAGCACTATCTGCATTTACATGCCCACACACTGCTGGTACTTTGTAGTCCATCAATTGCATCCCAGCACAGTTTTCTGTTTTTCTACCAAGCCTTATTTGTGTGTGTCCATGCTTGCGGGGGGCCCGCAAGCATGGTTTACTCACTCACAAACTCAGCTTCGCTTTCTGGCGCTGCCATTATCGCACAAACACTATTTAAATCGTACATGAATTATCTTTTCTTCCTCTACCGCCAGCTTATAAAAGTGTCTGCATTTCCCGTCCTTTTCGTTTTTCCTCTCGGCTTTTTTCCCTATTAAATTTGCTTAGATTACACTATCAAACAATAAACATTCATCCAACATGGCCAGAACCAAACAAACTGCTAGAAAGTCTACAGGTGGTAAAGCTCCAAGAAAGCAAATCGCCTCCAAAGCCGCCAGAAAGTCCGCCCCATCCACAGGGGGTGTCAAGAAACCACACAGATATAAGCCAGGTACCGTTGCTCTTAGAGAAATTAGAAGATTCCAAAAGTCGACCGAGTTGTTGATCAGAAAGTTGCCTTTCCAAAGATTGGTCAGAGAAATCGCCCAGGATTTCAAGACCGACTTGAGATTCCAATCTTCTGCCATCGGCGCCTTGCAAGAGTCCGTCGAAGCCTACTTGGTCTCCTTGTTCGAAGACACCAACTTGTGTGCCATCCACGCCAAGAGAGTTACCATTCAAAGAAAGGACATCCAATTAGCCAGAAGATTGAGAGGTGAAAGATCCTAGGTTTTCCCTCCTATACTATAGCTAAGATACCCCACGAATACCGCTTTTTGTACTTCTCCCTTTACTTCTCCCTTTTTTGTGATCAACCTTTAATTTGATATTTTATATATTTTGTTAATACTATGTTTTTATTATGTTATGGAAATACAGCTGCTGTAAGCACTCGTACTATTGGAGCAAATTACCTAACTACAATATCGCTGACGGCAATTTTTTTTTTGCTTGGTTACAGTTTTTTTTTTGCTGTTAAGGCATAGCTCCTGTCTGCACTCGTGTGTTTGACTTCCGAATTTTCATGGTCATTCAAATGAGGTACCGACAACATATAGTAAAAGAAACCCGTGCTTTTATTAAAAGAAGAAACACAATCCGCAGGGGGGGGGTACTAATTCTGGGAAAACACAAGCAGCAGAGATTCAAAGAGTTTATTAAAGTCTGTTATGACAATAGATATACGTATTCCTCGGTAGATAATGCAACGAACGCTACGAAAGGATCTGTTCAAAATGATTCAAAATCAAAAGAAAATGGTCATTCATTCGGAAAAAGAAACAATAGACGATAGCCTCTTTTTTCTTCACTTGCAAGTCTTTAGATTTCTGTAGCTATCTTTATATCCTGTTGCAATCTATTTCCCGGTAATCAAACACACTTCTTCTCCAGAGCAATCCATTTTTATTTTGCTTTACCAAATTTTTCCTTAGCAGATTGATTGCTCATGTAATTTGATAATAATTGTGCCATTCGCCACGCTGCGGGGACAATCGCACATAATGAGACTTTAATTTTATTTCTTTTTTTATCATTTTTTTTTATATATACTTATTATTATTATTATTTTTTATAGATACTTATTATTAATATTATTATTACTAATTTAAACAATTCATAGTACAAAAAATATCAATAGGATTAGAATCCTCAGAAGGTGTGACCACATTTTTAAGAACCTCTTAGGTTCTACAAAGTATGATTTCATTAAAGCGTTGATATGATTAATAAAGTTAACATAATATTTGTAATTGTGCACTCCCTAATTTCTTTATCCTTGCTTCTTTGAATCCGTAATTACACAATCTATTATAGCAATAAATATGAGAAAAAATATGTAAAAATTCTTTTTAAAAAAAAAACGAGGGATTCCTTCGGTTGGAGGTATTTCATTTTTTTTCATGGTTTAGTCTCTTTAACAAACCATGCATGTTGAAATCCAGTATGTTCAACTATGTACAGTGCTTCCAAACCAAACCAAGAAAAAAGAAAAGCAAATCCAGATTTAAAAGCGTCACTCACTTATATTATTATTTGATTTGACTTCGCTTGCAATTATTATTACTATTATTATAATACTAAGTTAGTCAATTGAATTTGATCACCAAGTAATGCTTTTTTCAATTTTTTGACTAATAGATTCTCACCGATAATAATAAAATTAGCCCTTCAAAATGTCCGGAAGTTATTGGGGTTCCACACAACGCAAAAATTGGCAACACACTCATGAATCACTTCTAGATAAACGTCGAAATTTGGAAATTTTAGAAGATCAGCTAATAGCGAGCGGTGCACTTCCGGTATTTCTTAAAGATATTGAGTATGACTACGATATGAGAATTTTTCTTCATAATTTGATACAAAGCCTTGGTAGAAAATTACAGCTTCGCTCAGTACCTATTTCCACAGCAAATGTTTATGTGTCCAGGTTCTTATTAAATGTGTCGATAAAAGAAATTAATCCTTATTTGCTAGTATCTACCTGTGTTTACCTTGCTAGTAAAATAGAAGAATGTCCACAGCATATCAGAAATGTTCAATATGAGTCTCGAGCATTGTGGCCAGAATATATTAGCAATGATTATTCGAGGATTGCAGAATTTGAATTTTACCTTATAGAAGAATTAGAGAATTATTTGATTGTGTATAATCCGTATCGATCGTTGGATCAGATCAGACATTTTTTAGCATTTATAGATTTCAAAGTTATCTCCTCCCAAAATGAAGAACGAGAAAACGAAGATGATATGCAAATGATTGAAAGCTTGAATTTATCAGCCGAAGAATCACAGTTATGCTGGTCCCTAATCAATGATAGCTATATCACTGATATCCCCTTGCTATATCCACCCCATATCGTCGCTACAACTTCAATTTATCTTACAATAATAATGAAGAATCAAAGTAATGACACCCGACTTAATTTATTGACAAATTTTGTGGCAGTGTCGAATATCAATTTGGAAGAAGTCACCGAAGCTATTCAAGAAATTATGACTTTGTATACTTGTTGGGATTCATATGAAGAAACTTCAGTGAGGAAGAAAGTAGCAAAAATGTTTCTCAATAGATAAGAGATTAATAGATATAATAAAGAAAGATATTTCTGTATTATTTGATGTCGGTAGAAAGACCGTTCACCAAGTCACCAACTACTTGTCAAGTACTGTATATATAGTATTATTGAATTTTTCTTTTGAATGATCCTAAAGAAATAATCACGTGACCTTTATAGCTTCTGTATTATGTAAAAAAAACCCAAAAAAAAACAACAATAAAACGTAAATAAAAACAAACAATCATGAACCATCCTCTTGATTGCTTCAACTGATATATTGTAAATAACAATAATATCTAGCTATTAACGAGGAGCTTTCTTATTCGTGAATATATAAATAGAAAAAGTATAATAGTAAATAGAACTTAATAATAATGGACTCCACCAAACTCAAATTACAAACTTTTGATATCAGTGATACTACAAAACGATTGATAGAATTATCAAGAAAAAGAATTCAGTCAGATTTATTATCTTCGGAAGCTGCAGCAGAAACGATAGCTATGGAGAAATTAGAGAAGAATAATAATGATCAAGAATATAAGAAATTGGATACCGAATTATCTAGTGCCACAGGTTCTGATAAATTAGTAACGGAGACATCTCCTTCCGCCGATGAAGTCCACAAGATAATCGATTCCATTAATCATTCTGATGACCGTAAGTCCAGAAAATTAAGCTTGCAAGTACGAACTCCTTTTTCTGATAAATTGATCAAGAATCTTGAAGCACGTATAAATATTAGTGGAAGCAACGAGTCTTTAACGTCATACATGACAAATAAGGATATTTTTTCAAAGTTTGTGCAATTCAAAATACAAAAAACACTAGCGAAAAACAAATCTTTTAAAGAAGGAAATATGTGTTATCAACCGGATGATGAAGAAAGTGATTCAGATGCAGGTTTTGGAAATATTGGAGAGTTGAGTAATGAGGATAAACAATATTCTACAATTTTGGCTGGTCTTTTAACTAATAAGTATTACGATGGTAAAAAAGCCAATGAAATAGAAAATGGTAATGGGTTCGAAAATGTGGAAAACGAAAAACAAACTTCGGAGCTACCTGCATATAGAAGGTTCAAGCAGCTTATAGAATTGAAGAAAAAACAGGCTGAAAATGAAAAAATGCAGCCAAAGGAGGAAGAAGAATCGGGAAGCGTGTCCAGCAGGCCGAATGAAAAGAAGCAGAAGAAGAGAAAGAATAACAATATTGATAATAGTATTGAAATGAAGAAGGCGAAGAAGCCTCAAATGAAGAATACAGGCAATGAATTGAATGATGATAAGAAAATAGATAATGACGGAAAGGAAATGATAATGGTGAAAAAATTGGAAAATTCAAAACAAGACGGTTTAATAGAAAAATCAAAAAAAAATGGGGAGGAAATTAATGAAAAAGAAACAGTTGAATCGGAGACGTCTACTGGCAATGTACATATACCAGATAAAGAAGATAAATCCATCATTGAACACAGTTTAGATGAGAGCGAGAAAGTTGGCCTTATATTGGAACAATTGGACAACAAAAAAGAAGGTAAAGACCATGAGACAAAAGAAGATTAGTATTAATAAATGCATATATTCTCTTTTCCTAAGACAAATATCAAGAACCAACTTAATGTAATATAGAAGTTTATTATACTCTCTCATCTTTGTATTCTATAGACGTTTGATAGGGTAACCCATTCTTTGTTGCGCATCTTTTTTTTTGGTTCAGGCTCTTCGAGAAAAAATGGAACAAAAAAATTTTCTTGTTCACTTGCGAGAAAAAAAAAGTATTTAATACTTGAGATTCTCCCATTTTTTACTCTTCACAACTCCTTTTTGTGTTTCTTAACATGTTTTTATTTTTTGTGTTTTTACTTCTTTGCATTATTGACCGAAGAATTGTACTTTGAAGCTTACAAAAAGATATATATATATATATGTATATATATATTATTTTGCTTTAGGGAAAGTCTCCGGTTAACAAAGCGGAAAACGTGGTACAACGAAAGTTGTACTGAGAAGAATAACATAGTATATCTAAAATTATTTGTGCTTCTCTATGTCAGGCACAGGAGCCCCTGCTTGCTTTGTTTGTTTTCGAAGCATAACATATGTCTACATCAGCAGACCTTTGTGTATTGATTACTCATTTGAAGTTTTATGGATATTTCATTATTCAGGTCATATGCATTAACTTGTTATGTTGTCATCCCTGTTATGTGCCAGTCTACAAATCTAAGCTGGACGGAGGTATTTGACTGTTTGTCTTATTAGCTGCAAGCCATATAGTGGACGGTAGATGTTTGTTCTTCTAAATTCCCATTATACGAGATGATGGATTTTGTTCTTTCAACAATGGGTTTTTGCAAGCCTAATTATAGTTATTACAATTGACCTTCGGGTTAACCCAATGGAGCTTATTCTTGTGTCAATGATGCCTTTTGTTTCCAGGTTTGCTGCGGTTCTCTCACTGAATGGAAGAATCGCTACACAGTCACATGTGTCGAACCTTTAAATCCGGATTTGTAGAATAATAGTAATAAAAAGTGGCCTTTTGTTGTTTATTATTCTGTTATCCTCCTCTCAGTTGTTAGGTACTTGCTAAGTTGATATGATCTTTTTTTTTAAATGATGAAATTAATTATTTTGAGTCAAGCTCTGAATATCAAAAATTGAAGATTTATTTATTTCTGATCTTTAAAGAAATCATATTCATTATTAGTACAAGGATTAATGATAATATATAGTGTTTTATGCTCTATTAAAACTTAAATCATCAGATGATGGCTTTTCTTTTATAAGGACCATTTGTATAATGTCTGCGGATGTAAGCAACTTTTCATTATTGGATCCTAAAACTTAGAGATAGAACATGTGAATCTTTGTATACTTTTTTCTTATATTCGAAATTACAATTATCAGGATAGGTTAGCTTGTTTCTGCCGAAAGCCAATCACTTCACTCCACCGCAGTGATCCAACATATTAAACAGCCCAGGTAATACCGAAACTATTGATGCTGATGGTTTATCAACAAGCACCCTGAAATCGGCTCATAAAAAATAAGCGAGAAGATCTTGAATTGTGATTATATCTATATCAATAAAGGCCAAAAAGGATGTACACATTCCTTAAAAGGTGTGTTTGAATTTCTCTGTACCAAGATAGGCCCAGCCGAATGATTCTGCTACAAATTTATCAAAAGGAAGGCGGATATGAAGGATACTTTTTTTTACCAATGTTTCTTTTTTTATGATCAGAATATCGATGTGCGGCGGAGGCGAAATGAACCTAAAATGAATAAGTTAATATGGTAAAATTTAAACATAGGGCTTCTCGATGTATTGGTATATTTACCGTAGCAGAAATATGTTTTTTTTTTTTTTTTTTTTTTTTTTGGACAGATAATGATTTAATTCACTGAAGTTCTTTGCTGTTCTTACGAGGCTACATACTGAAATTTTTGCATTTGTATGGCAGAAAAATGCGTTTTACTGTTTTATGGGTTCATGGAGATTCTAAGTACCAGACATGCACAATCCACTTCAACATGCATAACAGCCCAATATTGAGCGAAAAGCCATCTATTTATTTATATCTTTTCTTGAATATGTCATTTCTAAATATATCTTTATGGGCAATTAGGAAATCAAATATATATCATAGGAACTCTCTCAAATTTTTCCTGATTTTCATCTGATTTTTTTTTTAGTTACCTTAATGTGTGAAATTTATTTTTCTTTGTTAAATTTTCATTTCTATCTCCATATTGCAATTTCTTTATAATTTAATTATATCAACAATATAGGCCTTAATAGTAATAATATTAATAATATGTTAAATATAATAATATTATTACCATTACTCTTTGCGGCTTCCAAAGCGTCCCCGTTGGATAAAAGATATTACATTAATGCTGCTGACTGGACTGGCGGTGATGCCTTACCAGCCTATTTGACAACAGGAACTGATATCTGGGACAAGGCTACTTTGACTACATTTAATTGGAACACATGGAATGATCCTCAATTTCAAACTGCTACTCCAACTATCACACAGAATCAAGATACAATTTCCTTCCCAACTATTACTGCCTCAACTTTTACTACTTCTCCAACATCTTTCACTTTCCTGACTACTTCTCCTACTTCTCAAACTTCAACCACTACATTTGATGACGATCCAGACGTGAAAGATACTAAATCTAACAATAAAGCTGGTATGGTTGTAGGTATTGTCCTTGGGGTGTTCTTTTTCTTTGTCATTATCGCAGGTATATTATTCTTCATGTGTTACTTACACAAGAAGAAATCAGCCCAAGATATTGAGAAAGGAAGCGACGTGGCTATTACTTCTAAAGAAATTGCTGGATCTTCTGGTTTCACAGGAGGTGCAATCGCTGGCGCTGCTGGTTTAGCTGCTGGCGCCGGTGCGGTCGAGGTCCTAGGTGATGATGAGTCACATCTTAAGGACACCTTTGATGATAATGCAAGTACTATCACGGGAAGTTTTGCTTCCTTGAGTGAAAAATTAAAGGAAATTCAGGAACAGTATTCAAATGACGGTATGAGTGTCTCCACCATGCATGATGACTTTGATGATGATTTGGCTAGCAATAACGTAAGCGAATATGCGAGTGTTGCAAACAGTTCAATTTTCTCTGATTCCAAAGAAGTTGATGCTGATAGCGTTCAGGAAGCCGCTAATTCTATTGCTGGCAATAGAGATATCACTGGTCCTGCCGCTGCTGCGGGTGCTGCCGTTGCTACAGGTGCAGCAGATGCTGCCATGGTTTCATCTAAAAGAGAATCTGTTGACAGCTTTGCTTCAACAATGTCTTCTACCACCGGCCATTCTGATGTCAGCTCTTTGAGATCTTCTCTTAAGAACATGACGCCATCTATTAAACAATCTGAATCTCCTGGATTATCACCAAAAGCTACATTGACTCAGGACCATGCTGGATCAGTTCTTGAAGAAGAAGAAAATGAAGAAATTGTTCCACTTCGTGGATCCCCTAATGTATCTACAGTGCAAGAAAGTCCTTTGACTTTCACCGGTACTTCAACTGATGCTGACAGCGTGGCACCAAGTTTTAGAAAAGATGAAAACTTTCCAAATAAGTATAATAATTTTGCCACAGAATTTCTAGCAACCAAAGAAAGAAAAGAAAGTGAAGGTACCGTAAAGCCAGCTACTTCCGAGAATAACAGTGTCATTTCGAAACCAAAGAGGGAATCAACTTTTGACTTTGAAACTGGTACGGGTGATATTGAACCTGAAGAAAATCCTGGTAGAAAGTCCTCGGATGCCTCATACTTTACAGAATCCATCAACTAAGTAACTTATTTCTGCTGGTCAGAAAAAATTCGTTTGTTTTTTAATCAATCCCCTTTTGTATTATTATCTTTATAGCATTTTTTTCACATACATATATGTATATATATTTTCTAGTTAATTTCTATATACTATAGCATTTTTTACACCATAATTTATTATCATTCGTTGACTTTAGCTTCTTATCTTCTCCAATATTTATTAATATAATTCTTTTGCATATAACAGCTACTGTAGTCTCTTTGATTATTACAGCTACTGATTCCTTTCCGAATTCTACATGTTGTAATTCTAGAGAATTTTTCTGTTTGCCAGGAGAAAAGAAAAATTGGAACTTGACTTACAAGAAAAAAGTGTAATGAAAGAGAAAAAAAAGAGAGAAAAAATAATAGTTAACTCAAGGGCAGAAGGAAATGAGCTCATAAAAATAGTTTAACATCTTTAAGATATTTACTCAATTATTAGATTCCAGAACTGTGAATTGATATTTATGAGAAGATACTGCTAAAGCTTTTCAGTAACTATGGCATCTGCTATTTCAATTCTAAATCATGAACTTTCACCACTAATAACACGAACATATAGATACGATGAAGAAGTTGACCTACCCATTGATGATATCTTGAATAATTTCAAAATTGCAGTGACAAAACATAATGATTTGCAACCTATAATACATATCTGCGGATACAATTATATATATATGCAGTCGCATGAATTGGTAATATTAACTATTGTAAATGACAGATATTATGCAAACACCAATGTGATGTGTTATATGGTTTTTTTAAGTAAATTTGAAAGTATATTAAAAAGCTATTTTAAAACTAAGGTGATAATTCAGGATATGATAATAGATAATTTTCCATTAATATACGAACTATTTGACGAGGCGTTTGATTTTGGTATAGTTCAAATTACTGATTTCAATATACTAACCGAATTTATTAAAATGGAACTTAATATGAATGAAAGTTTAGAATTAAATGCTAGTATCTCCAGGGTGTCTACCAATGAAATCTCATGGAGACCTAAAGGTATATTTTACAAGAAAAATGAAATATTCGTTGACATGGTAGAAAAGGTGAATGTGCTAATAGATTTTGACAATATATTGAAGAAACAAATAATCACTGGCCAGATACGAGTCAAATGTTACTTAAGTGGAATGCCCGTATTAAACTTAGGCTTAAATGAGTTTTTGCTTAAATCAAAAAATACATTTGATTCGTTTGAGAATATTTCTTTTACCAATCTTAATTTCCATCAATCAGTTAAACTTAACAAATTCACATCCAGCAATTTGATCAATTTTGTACCACCAGATGGATGTTTTGTGCTAATGGACTACAAAATTGAACTGAAGAAACCATTGTTAGTGAAAGTAGCAAATATAAATTTTAGAAAAAAAATAATAAATACCAGAATGGATAATAATGAACCCACTCCAGGAGAGGATGGTAGCACTTCCTCTAGCATAAAAACGGTTACCAAACTTTTAATAGATATCGATTTGATTACTACGTTTCCAAAAAGACTAGTTGCAACGGATATTATAATAACAATTCCTATAAACTTTAGAAAATTCAGAATTGATTTTGATAACGTTCCAAGATTTAAAACCAAGGTTGGAAAGGTGCTATTAGATTTAGAAAAGAAAGCTATTATATGGAAAATAAGTTCTGTAGCAGGCCATAGAACTTTTAAAATGTCAAGTGAAATATTATTAAATGACGATGGAATAGGAGTAGGAGATGAAAATAATCAAGATACATCAGAAAGCGATTGTGAAAGTGACTCGGAAAATGATGATGAGTATTATTATAGACAAGGTAACAAAAAAGTTATCTCAGATAATGCTAAGAAAATGAAGCAGATATATAGGACTGTTCAGAAGGAGAAAAAAACTATTAAGTTAGAGACGAAGTTAAATACGACTTTGCAAAGAGAGGCACCAATATCGCCTTCATTATTAATGGAGCTTGATAGTCAAGGACAAGTCAATGAGTCTAACCTAGATACAATCTTGGATTCTCCAACTGTGGCACCTCCTTTACTTGAGAACCAATTTCAAGTTAATAGAAATGTAGTTTCAATTAAATTCACAATTCAAGACATAACATGTTCTGGGCTTCAGGTAAGCTACTTGAAAATTGAAGAACCAATGCTAGAATACACATCTTTTCCATGGGTGAAGTACATAACAGAAAGTGATGAGGAATATTGCTTTAAATTTCCATTTAACAGGCTGGGGCCTCTGGAGGTTATAGTAAAAAATAAGAATGGCTCAAAGAAATCTAAAGTAGAGGAGAATGATAATACTCAAGAAGACGAAAATTCACAAAAATCTCAGAGGTAGAGTATATGTATTCATACATCTACACTTTATTAAATAAATAAATAGTAATTATAGATTAATGGCTTGGGATTGTACTACATGCTAGAAAGCAAAGGTCACTATATCCAAATTAGGAACAATCAATACTGTTTGAGAGCTATTTTTATAATCTAATTCAACATTAAATTCATCGTTCAAATGATTGTTAATAGACTTTATATCAATTCTGGGTAAAACAACCTTGCCGATTTTTAGCGGAATTAGGAACAATTGTATATCGGGTTGATCAACAATTCCACCAGCAGTATTATCTACTGAGAAGCTGAATTTTTTTAAGCCACTGATTAGCCAATTTTCATTTTGTGATATTTCAACCAGGAATTTTTCCAAAGAACTATCTTTGTTTGGATCGGCAAATAAAACCTTTTTCTTCTTTGGAGGGGATATAGCAGATGTGGACGATTTCAAATGCTCAGTCTTTCCTCTCCAATTTAATGATGATGTAATTTTCAAGTTTATAGGAATTGGCTCACCCACAACATACTGACTTTTTTGTTCAAATTCAAGGAACGCGGTATGAATGATCTGAATCAATGGTACCGGGACGTCAATAGTTAATTCTCGATTTATAGAAGTATAATCAATATCATCGATTTTGGTCTCATTAATTTCTGTCGTAAATTTCTGGAAATCTTCTAGAAATGCTAACTGGATAATTTTGAAGATTTCATTGAATTGAATGATACTAAAGTTAATCAAAACAACTTTATTGCACAAAGCATATTGATTCAAATCAAATTCAAACAACTTAAACAAATAATGTTTAAAAAGCAAAAAATATTTTGTATTGTCTTTCAAGTAATTGACTTTGAAGTGATTCCAAATCTTAAGAAAGATCTCCTCATTCAAATTTCTATAATCAATAGTCAATAATAACGGAGCCTCATTAGTAGGTGAATTTGATTCAGATTCAATCTTAAAAAAGCGAGAGACCGGCTGCTCATTAAAAGAAATTAATGATTTTGGTTTGAGGCCCGTTGATGTCTTGTAATGTTCATTAGACAGCAAATTAGTGTCTAAAATTCTAACAGGAACCTTTGAATCCGAATTGCCAATTGAAAATTTAGAAAATAATTTATCTGATTTAAACGTATCTTGTACTGATACAGAGATCGATAAAGCAGAGTTTAGGAAATCATCAGAAAGAATAGAATATTTATCGTCCGCCGTAACCTTACATCTCAAACCAATTATGTTAGAAATAGCGCTGAAGGTAGTGTATGGAATAATAAACTCAACAAAGGAATATGGTTGAATTTCAGCATTATTGATCTCAAAGACCTGGTTTTGTCCAGATGATTTAACCGCCAAACCTCTCGTCAAAGAATCATCAATTAAAGTATCATCGTCAAAATCATATTTTCCATTTTCAGTTGCAATTCTTTTTTTATAGAATGCTTCAACAGACAATTTATTTAAATCTATTGCATCATTTTGACTCATTTCCAATTTCAAATTATTAACAGCGAAATCAGCAACATTGACTTGTAAAACAAATTTTTTCAAATTTAAATTCAAATTCAACGGATTTTTCATTTCAAAGTATAAATTCGTGATAACTGGGTAAACGAATATAACAATATTCTCCATATCAAACTTTCTACCAACTTTTATATTACCAATATAGAAGTTCAAATTTTTAGGAACAAATTTACCAATAATAATATGCAGGCAATTCAAAACAATTGTATTTTTACCCTTATCCATTCTTAACATTGAAGGATCGGTTCCAATATTCTTAGTCAAATCGAATACTAACGTCTCATCATTTTCGTCAATGTTCTGTAATATTAATTCAACCTTATCAAACAGCAAACCAGTATTATTTTTCTTTGTATTGTATAATAAGAAGTTATCTACTTCAATCTCAATACTGTAAGTATTCGTCTCATTGATTTGCATAACTGGATTTATCTTAAAATGATAAATTTTACTTAATTCATGTTCAATCGAAATAGAGCCTTTATAATATTCTATTTGATCAAGAATTCTATTGATTTCTGAATTGCTGGTTAGAAATTTATTAATATTATGAAGATTATTATTGATATCCACATCTATGAATTTGTTAGAAGATTCAATTAAAATAGAACTAAACTCGAAATATGATTTGACTAGCATCGTTTTCTTTTCAAAATCATCACCTCTCTCCAATAATTTTTCTAAACAGTTAATAAAGATCTTCAACAAATAGAATGCAATATATTCCCAACCTTGTTCATTATAAAAACCAGGACAGCTTTTTAAAACCATTAAACTTTCATCGTAATTTCCAACCTGATAGTTAAGTAAAGCTATATCTAAAGATAATAAATCCACGTTTCTCGGCTTGTCGGAAATATTATAATTATTAATTGTTAATTCTGTCAAATTTCTGAAATACCTGCAAAAACTATCAAAAGATTCAAAAATATTCTTGAATGAAAGATTGACAGGTATGATTTTATCCTCTTTCTTAACCATTGTTAAATATCGGTTGATTTTTAAGTCTGTTAATTGATCGATAATGTAATTATCAAGATTGTAATCATAATATTTTCCAAGGAGAATAACAAAAAATCTCTGGATTAATCTCAATTGGCCAATGCAATCATTTAATTCTTCATTATTGGAGTAAACCTTAAAAGCCTTGTTATTCTGCTCATTAAAGAAAAATTCTTGGACAAAAAATAAATAGTTTTCCACAACGGTATAATTGAATTCAACTAATTTAAATAGGTTCACACTTTGATCATTCGAAGTCAAGATTTCAAAAAATAGTTGATTGATAAATTTCTTCAAGCGCTTCAATAAATCATTAATATAAATTATATTTATTGAAGGAGTAGCTGATAAACCGTCACTATCATTAAAAATTAATAGATTCACCAAAATTACTTGTTTTAAGAATAAATAATTTTTCAATTCAAAATATGAGATCTCGTTGTTAATTAACTTTTTTCTTAAATTATCAAACATAGGTTTTCTAAAAGTTGTCAAGTATTCAAACATTTTTGGGGCAATATCATAAAAGTTACAGCTGCCTGACTCAAAATTTTCATAAAAAACATTTTTTTGAATATTATTTTCAAAACCAATATTCTTACTGAACTCTATGTTTGAATCATCTTTTTTTAAATAAAATGTAAATATTTCTTCTAGTTTTTCATATTCGATTAACGAATCTTCATAAAGATTTAAATCATGATAAAGGATAGCCAAGTTTTCATTCAATAAAAAATATAATCCAATATTGATATTTCTTGTGAAAAGAGATTTCCGATCATCTGGCGGACTATCATCATCTTTAAATCGATTAACGAATTGGCTAATTTTCAATTCAAAAAATTTTATTCTGTTAACAAAACTATTCAATATTCCTGATTTTAAGCTATTAAAGAATATGTTATAAGCTTGAATTTTTTCGTCTTGGCTTGAATAATCGTGCTTCAATTTCATGATTTTCAAATTATTATTTGCAGTATGGGTACTATCTTCATTAAAATCCAATTTAATTTTATCTAAAAGACTGTATTTGAAAGCTGTTGTTTGATCATCCTTCTGTCCTTTTGGAACGTATAAGAGAAGTAACCAGTCAGTAGGCAATTTACAATTATTCACAGATTGTCTAAACCATTCTTTGATAAAAGGTCTAATAACTTGCTTATAATGTTCCATGTTTGCTGTCTCAAATAACATTATCTTCAAGTAGCTGTCATTGATAGAATTAATCAAATTCATGGTTTCCTTGTCGTCTCCAGTATTATTCATTTGAGCATCAATAGCTTTATCAATAGGATTATGCTTGATAGAATTAGGAATCTCTTCTATAAACTCGACATCTAGCTTCGAAATAGATCTTAAGGGAGTGTTGTCATTAAGCTTTAAATGCAAATTTGACAAAGGTAATTTTGATTCAATTTCATTTTTTACACTTGGGTATATAGTGAAAGGATCGTAAAACGATACTTTCACTTTTTTAACTTTGTCAATTTTAAGATTAAGTTGATCCATCAAATGCTTTTTTCAGTTAGAGATATTGGGACTTAGCGTTATACTGAATCAGGGACTTGCTGAATATTTGATACTTACATATGTACATGTGGTTTTTGGATCTGTTCAGTATACGTTGTAAAAAAAAAGTATTTTCTACTGAAACAATAAAAAAAAAAGTTAGCGCGTTGTGGTTTTGCGGGTAACGATTACAAAATCATCAAAAACTACACCAAATGTTACAGTAGATTTGCAAAACATTAAAAAGGTATCTTGGTCTGATTTTCAATTACATTTAATAATATTCAAATTAAAATATGCTTATGCGAATATTTGTGTATATTTAAGGGATATTTCGTAATTGGATTAACCTTATGTCACAATTACCTTAGCAACCTACAATTTACAGAGTTCTTTAAGTTTTATGCGCACTGCATTATAATTTTTATAAATGCTGTTTACAGAACATGAACAAGA
Source organism: Saccharomycopsis schoenii (assembly GCA_010994365.1). Taxonomy (NCBI): domain Eukaryota; kingdom Fungi; phylum Ascomycota; class Saccharomycetes; order Ascoideales; family Saccharomycopsidaceae; genus Saccharomycopsis; species Saccharomycopsis schoenii. The sequence continues at coordinate 31,432 of JNFU01000008.1, read as the reverse complement.
AATGATGCTTTACTGCTTGAAATTGTTAGTTTGGACAGTTAATAAGCAATGCCAATTGTCTGTGAATACTTTGTATATTAATCAATGCTATTTTCTATTGATTTATTGAATACAGTGTTAATAGTAAGAATTTCAAGATTTAGCAATAGAAAAAAATAAAGTAAATATGTCTAATTATAAAGGCGGTCAGACGCCACTAGTCAATTGGATGAAAGACTTGAAAAAAAGAGCTGCTGCTGCTTTAAATGAACAGAAAGAGAAGGAGGTGTCATTTAAAAGGGAGTTGGAATTAGAAAAAGATAAGATGGAAGCTTCCAATAGATTTGAAGGAGAACTTTCGAATTTTCAGAATTTCGAAAGAATAGGTAAGTTTTTAGATAATCAACCACCAGTTGAAAGTAGAATAATTCATGATATAGATAGTGAAAAGCAAAGCAAAGGTGACATATCAGCAAGTGAAGAAGAGCAGCAACTAGGAAGCAATTTATCTGAAGATGATGATGAATTGTTTAACCAACCACAGGTGGAGAAACCAATTAACAATGACATAGAATCTATCAATAGCGTGTCATCGGAAGAACCGGATGAAATCCTTGATACTAATCAAAACATTGAGTATAACCAAAATAATTATGACGATCAAGCAGAAATAGATTATCTTGAAGAAATTGAAAGCAATGAAACAGATCTGCGTGATGAGGATGAAAATACGTACGAGGAAAGTGAATATAGTGATGATCAGAATAATCGAAGTCTAGTTGGATCCAAAAAAGATAATTCTGGTAAGCAATTTAATTATGAAGCATATAGAGAATTTATGAATGTTGATCCGAATAGACGCCCAGACTTTAATGAAGATATTAAGGATGCATCGTCTAGCTCTATATCCGATTCTTGTCAAGTTATCCTTTTATCATCTGATAATGAAGAAAAGGCTGAAGAGGATGGCAATATTCAACATTATAGTTATGAAAAACAAGTAGAATATAGTGATAATGATAATATTAAGAGGTCAAATGAAGAAGAAAGTGCGGAGGAGGTTGAACACGAAGAGACATTACCTCAAAATAGTGAAAGTCCTGAAAGTGCTGCAAGTGGCATGGACTTAAAAAGTGAAGCACAGGATTATCATAATAATAATAATGATGTGCGTATGGGTGATAATTTGATGAGCAGTTTCAAAGATCCATGCTTTAATAAAGAGATGTATTTTCAGAATGATGATTATCAAGAACGTCCAGATCAGAATGAGATTCATAGATATCAGGAAGAGGATGATAATAATATTTCAGGAGAAGAGGCAGCTTATTTGGAAGTTGAAGAAGATGAATATGACCAATATAGTAGCCGTGAAGAAAGTTCTGATGGCTCTAATGAAAGTGACTCTGTGGATAAACATACAGTTTACTCCCTGCTAAATGAGACTGCGACAGAAGAATTTCATACAGCAAATAGCATATCAGTAGATCATATTGAACAAAAAAATAATGATCAGGAAGCATACGGCCATAGAAGCAAATCTGATATTATTGATCATATAGTTCTCGCTCAAGCTGCAATTGCATCAAATGAACATTGGGTAGATGAAGCAGAAGATATTGCAGAAGAAGTAGATTTCACAAAGCAGCTCGATTACCATCCAGCAGTAAGTCATGAAATGAAAGTTACAAATATTACTAATTCACAGAGAAAGGCAGAAACTTCAAAACCTTTGGTGTCTGGAATCTTTGGATCTATAGATCCTTTCGAGTTTAGTGATACTTTTTCTAGAGCTCCCACAAGTGATGTCGATACAGATAGTAGGAATATCACTAATGATATTGGTCCAGTATATGATGATACTCAGCTTAATACTGAAAGTTACTTTATGGATCATAAAGATAAAAATACACTTACAAATAATGACGAAACTAATAGAACAATAATTGCTAGAAAAGATAATGAGTCCATTAATGAGACAATTCAAGTAGCTAAGGAATATAATAAAGAGCCGCAGTCAGAGAAAAGCGCCGCTTTGCAAAAGCAAAAAGAGTCTAATATTGTACTTAACAACTCAGAAGAACACAATTTCAATGATAATATGCAAATCGATCCAGAAATTTTTTCAGCAAATAAGATTGCACCGGCTGAAAATGAGCAAACTGATAATATTGAAATCACAACTTTGAGTGCAAATGATCAGGTTATAGATGTGCCTGTACGTATATCTTATAATGATTCACTCAACAATAATGAATATGGTTCAACTAATGAAATGCCTAGTAATGAGATGGATATTGATAGCAAAGATACATCTGATGTTGAAGAAAGTAGCAATGATGAAGCATCCATTCTAAGCAAAGATGAGACTACGGAGCAATTTGTAACTGCCATTTTGGATGACGTTTATACTGATCCAAGACAAGATGAAAAGCAAAAATCGGTGGATCCATCTTATGTAAAGTATCCAAACTTGTTAAATTACGAAGAAACGGAAGATATTACTGAAGAGGAAAATAAGATGGACAGCAATTCAGATACTAAAATTAAAGCTAGTGGACATAAAGTAATTGCTAATGATGATGTTGAGAGTCATGAAAGTATTGTTTTAGAAACTTTCGAAGAAGATGAAAAAAAACTGGAAGCTATTGCATTACCGAAACTTGCGAACAAAGATAATTCAAAAAACACAAAGTTAACATTTGATGGCCAGCTTGTTGAAAATGTTAGTGATGAAGCTACTCATCGAAATGCTACTAATGTAAAATACAAGATAGATGCCGGCGTTCATGGGGCTTTCATTGAGAAATTTGACAGCGAAAAGCTCGATATTGAAGAAAAGCCGTTTCCTAAATCGCAGGATGAAGCGAGGCAATCCAGTGAGTATTACAATGAGGAATTTCAAAAATTGAATCCTACTAGTGGGAAAGTGAAAGGAGTTGAGTTGATACAGCCAACTGCCAAAACTAGTATAAGCGATGAAGATAAGTCTACTAAGGAAGGTAGAAATAACAATAAATACAATTTAGAGGTGAATATCAAAGATTTAACTCAAGAAGTTGATCTGCGATCTAGCAAGTTAGTTCTGAAAAATGTTACAGGTCATCATGTTACCATTGAAAGTATTGCAGATGCAGATATTAGAAATTATAATGAGCGAGATGAGGAGAGAGATATGAGTGAAATTGACAAGCAAAAAAAATTAAGCGCTAAGCAAGAACATTCCTTATTGAAGGAAAAACATGCATATGGAAATTGCCATGAAGATACTATCCAATTGGACATTGGAGTTGAAAAACCTTTCATCAGCGCTGCTGAAGATCGTACTTTTCCTGGAGCAGATAATGAAATGGTTGGTCGTAGTTTTTCAGAAATGCCATCGTTGGAGTCACGTATTGAGATTTTGAATGAAAGTCTTATTGGATCTCCTATTATTGAGGAACCACAATCTGACCTGGAAGAGACGAAATCGTTTGGGAATATCATAATTGAAGAGATTGAAGAAGAAATTAGTTCTTTCTTTAATCCTAATTCTATGGAAGACGATATTATAATCGATTCTGAACCTCCAATAGAACCTCTCAAGTTATTTGAAGGTTTTGTTGAAGAGTTAAACCAGAGTTCTGCGACAACACCAATAATTGAAGAGTTTGAGGAACGATGGAGCATGGATTCTGATTCCATACCATTAATAATTGATAGTGAAGAAATTAGTGGAACTAGTAGTAAGAAACGTTCTTTTGAAAAGGTCGAAGGAAATGAAGAAGATTATTATAGCTTGCGGAAAAGGGCAAAAACTTTTTTTCTGTCATTTAGTTTTTTAAGCAGCAGATTTACAAGTGATGAACCTGAAGATATCATTGAAGTAAATGTTTCCTCATATTCCAACATGAATCTGGTGGACGAGGATTCTGCGTCTCAAGAGTATGACAATGACTCTGAATTGAATAAAATAACTGATGATGATAGCTTCAGTGTTGACAATGGTAGCAATCTATCTGTAAATGATAGTATTCAGGATATGCTGAAATATGATAAGGAATCCACTGAAGAAAAAGATCACTCAATAATTGAATTTGAGTCTAACACTGGTCAGTTAAATGCACCAACGTATGGGATAAAGCCTGACAATCTTATCCTGCTGCCTATTGTTGCAGGTCAATATGATAGAGATAAAAACATATGTGAGAAAGATGATGAGAAGTCTACTTTTAATATTTTCGAAGAACTTTCAATGAAGCATGCCGTTGCTAATTCATCTTCATCTGTCAAGCGAATCTCTCCATGGTTAACTAAGCTTTTTCCTAGTAACAATGTTGATCAGCTAGAGAGAATGAACGATATTATCTTTACTAATGCTGCTGAAAATACCATTATAAAAGATGCTAAACAAGAGGACAATGAGTTCAGGGACCGGATATATTGTTATCAGTCCAATCGAGAGATAGATGCTCCGCTTGGGAGATCGGACAGTACAAAACTTATGCCAAAGAATGATATTAGTGATGGCTCACAAAATGAAGATTTGGAAATTAGAATTAACGAGCAAATTAATTGTACAAAAAAGGTTGGCATTGAAGAGGAAACACCTATTGAATGTAGCGGTGGTCCTGCTGAAGTAACCAGCACTCTTGGAACTGCTTTATTGAATGAGATCGAAGGAGATATTGTTGTTGAAAGAGCAGATACCCAAGAATATTCAGATGCAAATAACGTATTCAAAAGAGTAATTGAGGACATTCAATCCTCTGATGTGTCTATGAATGTAACAGATAGATATGACATAGTTTCGCAAGATAATGACGATCTAAATAAAGGAGCTAAATTTCTTAATAGAAAAGAAGTCGCTGAAATTCATAATGATAATGATATTGAGTCTGATGTTGTTTGTCCATATAACGAAAACATAGCTGGTGATGACATTGATGAAATTCAAGATGTTAGTTTACTTGAAAAGGCTGTTGCGGTTAATCATGTTAATATTGAAGGTGGCGAATCACTTACAAAGTTGCCTTCTCGTATCGATAGTATTTTAAACTGGTTCGGATTTAGTCGAACACAGGATACAGCTGCTGCAAGTAACCTAAATGAGGACGAGTCCACCAGTGATAGCTCACTAAGTCTGCATATTGCAAATGCCAAATATGGCACAGGCAGCGTGAATATAAATTTTGAAGATGTGATTATGAAAGGTAATCTGAAGGTGAAAAATGAAGCTATCGCACTTGGCCCTGGTGATATTGCTGAAGAAAGTTATCTCAATCTGATTGATAATGAAGTTTTGAAGGAACCCTTTGAAAGAGATAAAGTTAGTTTCAATAATAACGATATGGAAGCTAAAACACCAAGCAATGTCGAAAACATAGATTCAGAGATACATACTGTAACCAATCCTCTTGATATCATTGATATTAAACTGACTACTGATAATGCTAATACTGACCTCGATACAGGAGCTGTAAATGTTAAAATCAGTTATGATGAAATGGAAAGTATCAAAACTTCAAATATTGCTGTTGAGACTCTTGGTAAACCTAGAGTTGACCATGTCTCCGAAAAAGATATGAAGAGTGATTCTGATGATAATCTTGATTCAACTAATGAAAGCAACCTGATTGAAACTTTGAATATTCCTATTGACATTAATACTTGTCCTACTCAAGACATCTTTGTTGAGAGCCTCTACAAAGGAAAAGAAGATACTTTTGCTAACAACGAAGGTTCTCATATTGACAAACAAAGCTCTTTTACTGGTGGTGATAAATCTGCTGTTGATAACAAAGCAAGTGTAGATGTTGGGGCCTCTATAACAGCTAAAGTAATAAATAATGAAGAGATTTCTAAGTTATTAACGAGAAAGCAAGAAAACGATGATATGACTATTCAAGTTAGTACTCGTAATAGGGTAGAAAAGGGAATAAATAAGAAAACTGACCTTGATGTTACAAAAGTTTTTGATGAAGATGCTGAAAGTACTAGCGTACTACAAACTTACACAGAAAATCTAAACATTGATATAAAGAGTGAAGCTACTCTCAAGTATATCCCTGATTTGAATAAAACTACTATCGAATCACCAAAAGCTGATGAAACAGCTGCTAAAACATCTCTAAGAAGATCCCCTAGACGATCTCCAAGAAAATTTCAGAGAGGAAATGAACAAAGTGATCTCGCTGAAAGTTCAGATTTCACAAATATTGAGCTCAAATTCAAACAAGAAGAAATCTCAGGAATTAGAACTAGGCATGTAACGAGATCACAAAGTAAAAAATCTGCTATAGTTTTTCCAATGGAGTCTCCTCGCAGAAAGCGCAAGCTAAAAATTGATGATGAATCCAAAAAAGAATCTAAAATTGCAAAAAAACGTGAGAAAGTTGATGCTAATGCTCATATTGGAATGATAACTAGAAGTGGTAGAAGAATAGGTAGTAGCAAAGAAGAAGAAGATAGAGAAAATCAATTAATCGAAGATATTGCTAATGGAAAAGTGAAAACTAGCGCAAACACTAAAGAAGTGGTGATTGAAGCTCTTGAAGATATACAAGATGATGCGCATTTTGAAACTTTTGGGAAATCGAAACAAGATGCCTCAACAGCGACCAAACCTGAAGATACGAATATTTCAGTAGGATCTGTCAGGGGTCGGGAAAAAGGCCGTAGAAGGGGTAGAAGGGGTAGAAGCAGGGGTAGAGGTGGAAGTAGAGGTAGAGGAAGAGGAAGAGGTAGAAAAAATTAAAAAGCTGTTAGTTTTGTTTGTCTAAACTATTGATAGGGAGACTATGCATCATAAATAATATACTTATAAAACGTATTGAACTCAAATGTATCAAATCTTCATTAGTAATTTCTTAGTGTAGATCCTTATATTTAATGCGCCTGCCTTTACTATCTTGTATAAATTTTATTGTATGGGTAGAGTGAAATAGCCACCTATAAACACATTACTCCATAGTCGGATCAACTCCACTTCTGAAGTAAAAAAAAAAAAAAAAGCAATTCAGATGGAAGATGCAGCTGCCGACATAAACTCATGAGTACGGAGTTGGTATGATGTAATTCTCTGAGTAGATATATTATTTTCGTGCAAAAAAAAAAAAGAAAAAGGAGAAAAGTAAGAAAAAAAAAGAAAGGAGAGAAAAATGAAAGAAAAATTACATGGCATTTTCATGAGAGAAAGGACTAAATATTTTAAGTTAAGTTAAAATGATCCGCTTTTTATATTCTTTATACTCGGATACATATCGAATTAATCAAAACCAGACAAATCAACATAAATAATCACTGTAAGAAATTAAATAATATCCATATAAGCTGGCTATAGAGATAATGAATAATTTGATAAGTTTGCCTAATGAAGTTATTTTGAATATATTGAGAAGGTTAACTATAAAAGAGTTGATAAAGACATATAAAACGGTGAAGGATGAAAATGTCAGAGATCTCATATGTTCTATATACTTCAAATCTGTATATCTAGTCACTGATGAAGACAGTTTAGATGATTACGACGCGATTTTTGATAAGCACCCACATGTTGAATTTTCAGGGTTCCACATAATTGATACCTTTCAAAAAGTCGAACCAAGATTAGGGGTCAGTGAAGCATACGAAAATACGCTCAAAAAGAAATATGGAATCAAAGATGATATTTTAAATGATGAATACTATGGTGATAAGACATTTAGTGAAGGTGTCCTTTGTATAATTCCCATTAAGAAACTACCAGATCTGATAAAGTATAGAAAGCATATGGTCAATCTCTCTATAAACTGTCAGTTTAATTTGAAACCCACCGAGATAGTGCATACCAAGTGTCATAAAAAAATATCATATAATGAAAAGAACTTAGAAGAGTTGTTTACTACAGAACATAGTACTTTTTACAAATTGGAAGTCAACTGCCCGTATCAAGATCTCAGCTTTTTTGACAGCGTTAAGAGAGTTCAAACTTTGAAGGTGAATTTGAGCAGTGAAAACAACCGATTGGCAAATAAGATGAATGTTCATAAATTATTTTTGAAACTTAGCATTCATGATATGGAAATATATGATTTATTTAAGGACAATAATTTCAATTCGAAAAACTTACAATACCTAAATCTTAAATCTTATAAAATGAAAGAGTTAGACGGAGAGCAGTTCAGAGATTTTCAAAACTTGAAATTTTTAAATTTATCAAATAACCAAATAGAGTCTGTTATTAATTTGAAAGATGAAAATTTTCCAAAGCTTATACATTTGAATTTGTCTAACAATAAGATCTCTAATTTTGAAAAAATAATGGAACTACTGAATTTGAAGAGTTTGAATTGCAGGGATAACCATTTATCGTCTGTGCAGAATTTATCATTTAAGAACCTAAACATATTAGATTTGTCTAGTAACTCGATAACCAAAATCGAATCTTTCAGCAGCAACAACACCATTGTTGATTTAGAGGTTTTAAATTTAGCTAATAATAGATTTAAGAAAATGCCGGTAATTTTATTAGATTTACACAAATTGAAGGTGTTGAATATGAAGAACAACTACGTGACAATTATTAATAATATGGAAAACTTGACCTCCTTAAAAATTTTGAACTTGAATAACAATAAGATATCCAATGTTACAAACAAACTAGATAATTTAACGAGTTTGAAAATTTTGAAGATTTGTACCAATAATCTTATTTCTTTAAATATTACGAATAATTTAATTGAATTGAAATTGTCTGGTAACTACTTGAAACTGATTGATTTATCATATAATCAAAATAATTTATTGAATTTAGATTTATCAAATAACAGCGTATCGGATATTTTATTCTTACAAGAATTCAAACACTTGAAAATATTAAACTTGTCCAACAATGATTTGGTTGATTTCAAATCGGATTTAAATCTAATTGAACTTTATTTGCAAAATAATAAGATCAGTGATTTTGAATGCAATAGTTCCAAATTGAAAATCTTGAATTTGAATAGTAATAAGTTGACAAGTGTACGTGTCATTGATTTTCCAAGCTTACAAAAATTATCAATTTCACATAATAAACTTATTAGAATTCCTAATCTCACATGTAATTTTGGAATTGTGATTTTAGATTTGTCGAACAATAATATTAATAAGCTTGAATTTTGTGAGAATCTAAAGAATTTAAAACTGTTAAACATGGCCAATAATTCCTTATTAGAATTTGAATGTTTAAATTATTTGTCCAACAGTAAACTTTCAAATTTGAATTTATCCAACAATTATTTAACAGAATTAGATAATTTGATTAATTTTTCAAAATTGCATATCTTAGATTTATCTAATAATTCATTAAGAATTTTTGACTTAAAAGTCCTACAGCTGAATAAGAATTTGAAAGTTGTGAATTTATCGAATAATAAAATTTTCAAGATTGAAAACTACGAATATGCAGATGAGCATATCACTAATGATCAATTAGAAAGTTTGAATTTATCGAATAATTTGATCGAATTGAAGACGTATAACTTAGCCAAAATATTTGGAGCAAATTATTTCCCAAGTTTGAACAAATTAGCAGCACAAAACAACATTAGTATTAGTAGTCCAAATCTTTTGTCTACTAATTCATCAACCACCTCATTAATGTCAATGACATCCAATGTTACAGGTTGGAATAACAGTAGTAATAACAGTGATACAAATTTACAAAATTGGTCAAACTTGGTAAACGTTTCTAGAAATAACAGCTTTTTGAACACAAATAATCTCAATCATAATAATTTACATGGATTATTATTACAACAAAACAATTTCAATAGTGCCAGTACTAACAGTTTGAATTTCTGGAATACTGGATATGATCTTAATACAAATGGCTGGACCAATGTAAATAATAGTTCATTTGGAGTTGCAAGTGATCGCCGTTCTGATAGTAACCAGCAAAGTGATACAAATAATAGTAATAATGGCAGCAATAACAGAACTCCAAACAATTTGAATAATAGATTTAACAATACGAATGAGCAAAACAATGTCACTAATGATGCTGATGATGGGTATGATACTGAAGATACAAATGATGATGTATTAATGATTTAAAGCGCAGAAAAAAAAAATATAGCACTGCTTTTCTGAATGTATATACGTGAAATTGAATCTAAATTAAAAATAACAAATGAATAAAAAAAAACTTCTTTTTAATTTTTTCATTTAACAAGGTTTCTTTTATGTCTTCTCTCTCTCTTTTTCTTATCCAATTCACACTCTGTAGCTAAAAGAAGTGCTTTCTCATATAGGCTTTCACCCCTGCGTAATCTTTGAATAGTAGATTCTTCAGTTTTTTGACCATTTTCAGAAAGAATACCATGTGTCAAATCTATGTGATGTTTAATCTTTCCTAAGCACTTTCCATTATTATCAATTATTAACTCTGTACCTATTAATTTCTTCCATTCACCAGTAAATGATAAATCATCAGAAAGAATCACCCAAGGAATTTCATGAGTTATACCGTAAATTCTCATTTTTGCATCCCTGTTAAGAATTGAAGTTGTTGGAGAATCTTCCATCTCCGAAGCAGTACTTCTTGTGCTATGTGTCGAATATACGTTTCTTGAATATGTTGTTCTGTTAGCTTCATTACCACGTGCATAAGATTGTGTTTTTCTTTTTCTTGTTTCTGATTCAACGTCTGTTGAGTTTTCGATAGATCCTTCCTTTTTAATTTGAATGTTTGGAAATGTCAATGAAACAAAAAATTCCTACAGATTTTATGTTAATAAACTGAAAAAAAGATATCTGGACATCTAATATTATTTAGCAATAATTTAAGCAATAAATATTACCTCATATCAATATACATATATACACACATACATATGTATATATAAGGCTCACTAAAAATACTCTATTAATATTTTTCTTTACATACCTCATATTCCTCATCATCATTATTTTTGAATTCATTTTTCTTCTCGGCTTCTGTTTCTGCTTCTTTAATTGCAGCAGCCTTAAGCTTTCTTTGCTTGATATCTTCTGCTGATCCAGCTTCAACTTTGTCCACTATATAATATAGTAGTTAGTAAAAAATAAAAATCTAGATATCAATGATAATAATTAAAATATACTTACTAAAGTGCCAGTTCATTTCTTCACCCTTTGAAAGAAAATCTGTTCTACCGTTGTAAATTAATTTCCAAGAACGTTTACCATCATTATTCTGTAGAGAATACTTATCCAACGAACAGGTGCCAGCCTTTAAATATCTTGCAACCTCTTTACTATTATCTAATTCATCTATAAAATTAATTTCATCCCTAACTGAGTTGAACCCCATTAGTGTCATTCCCAATGCAATTTTAGAAGCTGCGTGGCATACAATAATCAATGACTTTGCATCAGGATAAAGCTCATCAAGTTTCTTAAAGAACAAAGGCCAAAACTTTTTACATCTCTGAAAGATATCATCCTCTGATTCCCCATTTTCTGACGGGCTTATAACAGATTTCCAATCCTGATTTAAATGATGTTTGAAAAAGTTATTTAATAAAGATAACGTTGCAGGCCTTGGAATCACATTTCTGTCGGGTCTGTACCATTCTCCAACACCATTTTCAACATTTATTGGGGTCTGCAAGGCATCAGAGATAGGTAACGAAGTCTGAATACATCTATACAAAGGAGATGAAAAAACCAAATCTGGTTTGTCTGGCTCAGTTAAAATGGCTGAAGCTAACTCTTTAGCTTGTTCTTCACCATGTTCAGCTAAAATATGATCACTGTCTATTCCTGTTGGAGGTTCTGGAATTGGATTATCAACCCAGTTTGATCTATATCCGTGCTTTTTAAAAGATGTTAATATCTTGAAAGAATATCTGAAATAAGATTTAAGAAAGAAAGTACGTACTCTAGCAATAAATATAGTTTCCAAGACCATTGATTTCCTTTATTTTAATTACGACAAATCAATAAAAATGTTTGTTTATATATACAAGATTTTGAATATCAAGTCTGTGTATAAATAGAAAGGATAAGCAGTCTCGCAAATACAAATATACTATGATTGGCTTATAGTTATGGTCACTTGCTGTTTTTCCTTCTTCTTTATTCTTTGTTTTCTTTTGGGGGAAACAAGGGAAATGGACCAATAACGCTCCGCACGTGAGGCTTAAGGAAATCATGCTTTGCGTTGTCTCATATTGCAGATAAATGGTGAATAGCATATGTTACATGAACGTACTAAAATAAATAAATAAGAAAAGTATTAAATATTATTATGTAATAACAAAATGGGATGGAGGAAAATAAATGACTTAAAGAGAAAAATAAAATAAAATAAATAAAAGCATATCATAAACATTACAAACGGAAACGTGGGATTTAAGCAGAAGCAATAGAAGAGAACGTGTCTAATTAGACGCTGAGGCGCAAAGGAGTAAACTGTGTTGATTTACTTATCGACTACATTGATTGTTTATTATCTGTGGACTTGAAAGTATTATTGTTGGATGCAACCTCTGCGTAGGAAGGTGGCGGGCCATTGTGGATCTCTTCGACAGCAGAGTCGATATTATTAGCACTTGCACTTGTGGAAGGCTTGTTAGAGTTATTATTATTATCGCTAGATTGTATTGAATCATATTGCTGGCTGTTTGGAGCAGCAGATTCAGTTAAGAGCCTTTGCTTCTTCTTGCTCTTCTTCAGCTTCTTGGAAGATTGCAGTTGGGGCTGTTGCACAATAGGCACATAGTAAATGGTTGCTTCTTCATCGTAAACAACATCCTTTGGATAGTTAGCAATAATGTACCAAGAATGAATCACACCAGGCAAGATGCCTAAGCAACAAAGTGCGATATTAATCATGGTGTCCGCGGAGCAGACGCCTCTGCGGATCATGACAGGTAATGGAGGGAAGAACAAGGCGATAACAACCAAGAATAAATCTGTGAAGCAGGACATGTTATAGATTATCAGTGAGGGGCTAGTTGTAGTATTAATCGGGCAATACTTTCGTAGAGTTGTTTATGTCTAGGATCGAATATTAATAGACGTGTATTCCTAATTGGATATATAGTAATAATATAGCTACTTTATTCTTGTATTTCCCTCCTCGTAATTTTACAAAGAAAAGGCGATGTGCTCTCCTTTATATACTCGACAGCCATATCAGTGCACGCAACCATATTCAAATTTGCATTATGCTATGAAGGCCTTCGCTGTATGAGAAGATTCGCGGTATACCGGACATATATTTTGTGGTTCCATCGCGCGGATACTGCCATGGGGTAGCTCTGAGATGCGGTGCACCGTTGACGTTTGAATGCAATGACCATACCAGAATCGAGTGACTACAAATATCTGACTACTAACAGCTTCAATATAGATATATATGAGTGCACGTCGGTTCTTTTAGTTGAAGAATATATTGAGGCATTTTACATGCTTGTTAAAACTTAGTCAAAGAATGTACTGAGGCATTTTGTACCGATACTAAATTAAATTAATCAGCGGATTCTACTCTGCACCGGCTGTAACGTATTAACTTACTTGCTTTCATTAATATCCTTGGTCAATTCCGGAACAATTGTTTGCAAATCTCCAACTAATCCATAATCAGCGACCTTGAAAATAGGTGCGTCCCCATCTTTGTTTATTGCAACAATAACCTTGGAATCCTTCATACCTGCCAAGTGTTGAATAGCACCGCTGATACCAATGGCAATGTACAATTCTGGGGCAATAATTTTACCAGTCTGGCCAACCTGTAAAGAATTGTCAACATAGCCGGCATCAACAGCAGCTCTAGAAGCTCCGATAGCAGCCCCCAAGCTGTCAGCTAAAGGATTCAAAAGGGAATCAAAGTTCTCCTTGGATCCGAATGCCTTACCACCAGAGACAACTATCTTGGCGCTCAGTAATTCTGGTCTGTTGTCATTGGCTGCCAAGTTTTCTTGAACAAACTTAATATTCAATGGAGTCTCCGGTTCCACATATTCGAGCTCTTCTACCGTAGGTTCTGCATCACTGGCATCCAATGTAATTGGTTCGAAGGATGATGCTCTAACCGAGCCTAAAATTAATTTGTCGCTGGATTCAATGGTTTCAATCAAGTTACCTGCATACACAAATCTCTTAAATTGGGTTGCTGAATTAATTGCATGGATATCAGAAATTGGCTGAACGTTTAACTGGCTGGCTAACCTAGGCAACACGCTTTTACCCATAAAGGAACTTGGTACTAAGAAATGAGTGAAATCTCCGGATCCTGTTAATACTTTCTTGAATAATGGTACTAAATTCTCCGGTAACTTATAATTTTCACTATTCGATAACAAAACCTTCTCGACATTTGGAATCTTGCTGATTTGTGATGCTATTCCATTTTTATCTTTGCCATTCACAACGATTGTGGTGATACGTTGTTTCAACGCTTCAGCAGCAGCAACCGCAGATAAAGAAGAGGCAGTAAGTTGGCCATTGCTGTCAGTTTCAAGAAATGCCAATGTGGATGCAAGTCTGTTATATCTGTTGTTGCTGTTGTTCAAGTAGCTTGAAACAAAGTTGCTGCTAACTCTAAATTTGTCAGCAGTTCTAGTAAAGGTTCCTCTAAACATATTAGGCGATCAACTATTTATTTGTATATGTGATAATGAATAATTATGAGTAACAAACTAGTTTTATTCTTCAAAGAATCCATAAAGCTACTTACTTACTTATATATATCATAGTTGAAAACTTTTTTGTACACCGGTTTTCTTCTGTAATGGTTTCACCTCCCCTTTTTTCCCCGTTCTTTTGACTCATTTTCCATTTTCTTTTGTATGTTTTTCGGACGCACGATCTCCGGGGTTCATTTTTCAATTTCTCTTTTTGAATGTAACATCGCTTGTAACCGCGGTTATGCTGCAATGGTCTAGAATCGAAAATATTGAAACATAACTCTATATGCCCATTTAGATATGATCTGAGAACAAATTCTTCTAAGCTATCAGCCATATTAGTTAGATTGAAAGGCTAAATTTGTGATAACCACTCTTTTGTATCACATATATCTCTAGAAGATCTATACTTAAGAGCAAAATAAAAAGACAGAAAAACGAAAAATGCCTTTAGTGAACGTGAAAGTAAATCTTGTTGGGTTGAATCCTAGCGTTGAACAAAAATTGTGTGATCTCCCATTATCTAACAAATTTCTAAGTAAATCCTCTATTGAAAATATAATTATGTATTTTCAGGATTTGATAGCTGAAGAAATTGATTATGGATTAATGTACAATGATGTTTTCATGTTAAACAGAAGTGTTATGGATGATTTACAGAAGTCGTTGAGTGATTTCGGAATCAACAATGGAAGCTTATTAATAAGAATTCATTGCAAAAATCAAGTAGATAATAAACTGACTGATAATGAGAAACAAATAAAGGCACCTGATAAAACTGATTTGCAACAGATACCAGAAAAAAATGATCTTCCAATTAAAGACAATGAATTAATCAATCAACCTTGTTTCGAAATTTTTAAACCTAATCCAGACTCAATTGATCCACTTAGTTCCTCTATCGATTATAGTGATGATCAGCGAACCACTCCGACGGTAGAAGAATTAAAAAAATATCAACAACTTTTGAAGAATCAAGCCGATATGAAATCAGAATATGTGATGAAAAAACTAAAATTAGAAAAGGAAAAGGCGAGAGAAAAAAGAAATCATTCTGAACACCAACAGGTTATTAAGCCTATCCAAGAAGAAATCCATATACGTATGAAGTTTCCTGATTTGACTGTTACTCTTGTGAAATTACCTTCTATTCAGAAAATTAGTAGTAAAACTACTCTAGTCAAGGATTTCATCCAATTTTTGAATGATACATTATTGATTTCTAATGATTTAAAGTATAATTTGATAATTCCCCGTTTTAGTTATACGAGTTTAAATAAAGGAAAAATCCAGGAAGAGAGATCAAATAATTTTAGTAGCAGCTGCAGAAGGAATCCTTCAAGTATTTATTATACCGATATATTGAGTAACGCCGATATTTTACGCAGAGACTTAAGTCAATATCACCTTGTCAATTTTATATTTGAAATAATTATCCCTGGTAAAGATATCTTAAGTAATAGATTATGTTATAAAATTGATTCTTTAAATAAGGGCCCATTTGTGAAAATTTCACAACCTGTACAATCAATTAATAAGTTAATTGATCATGATGCTAATGTAGGTATTGAAAATAATGTAACTTCTCAATCTACAAATGGTGAGCAGTCAGAGTCTTCAACTGCAAAGAAATCTACTTCAAGTAAAGTATGGGAAAAAGATTCCTTAAATTTAGAAAAGAAAGTTCCCAAATGGTTCAAATTGAACAAAAAATGATAATGATAGTATTATATATATATATTTAAATATATAGCTTTCTTAAAAATTAGGCAATACTATTTACATATCAAATAAGAAAAAATAATAATGATAAAAAGTTATAATTTAATTTCACCATTGAGGATCTTTTGCCATGCACTAGCAGTCAAAACCTCATAATTTTTTCCTGTAAAATAAAAAATTAATTCATTGTCTCTTCCACCATTCACATTATTTAAACTTTCAAAAAATCTTTCCTTTTTATAGTAATTTTTAATAATTTTAAAAGTATCTGTGGTTTTATAATTGATCACGAATTTCAAAAAAATTGGAATCGAATATTTAGCAAGATTCTGTAAACAATATCCAGATATTCTATCTAGTAATGATCTTAACTTGTCAGAGTAAACAATAATACCATCTTCAACTGTTAAAGTGTCTAATACTTCATTAGTAGGCTTTAGAATAGCATAGCCTGATCTTCCTTCATAATTGCCAATTTTATAACCAACAACAACAGAATTTTCAAATAACTCTGTCAAGTTTAACTGAATTTCTACTTCGTTAGTAGATACATTCTCAGATTTCCATCTATACGTATCACCTAATCTATCCACAAAATAAAATAGACCACATTCATCTTTTACAAGCAAATCGCCTGTCTTCATCCAACAATCACCTTTGCGAAAGACATCATGCACAATTTTCTGATTGGTAGATTGATTGTCATTCTTATACCCTTGGAAATCCTTATATGCTTTCTTTGAATTTACGATTCTGAACAATAGCTGACCAGGTTCATTGATTTCGGGTTGTACACAAAGATTCAGTTTTGGATCTCTGTAAATCTCATCCGGATTATCAGAGTCCATCTTGACTAATCTTTGTTGAAATGATAAAATAAAATTAATAAGCGACCCATAATTTCTGCATGCACCAATACCAGAAGAACCTCTTTGGAAACTAGTAGTAGCTATAGGTGACTCAGTAGATGCAAAAAATTCGCCCACAGCATAAACATTGAACCTTTTTTTGAAATTCATCCAAATATCTTTTCTTAATCCATTTCCATACGCTACAAGTGGTTTGTGATCTTGTTCTACTGCAGGGTTAGGCGACTTATTCAATAAATATCTACAAATCTCACCAACATATTGCATATGTGTAGCATTGGTGAGCTTGATTTGATACCAGAAGTTACTAACTGAGAATTTTTCAGTTATAGCTAAGCATGCACCGGCTCTAAAGGTTGGCAAAGCACCTAATGTAGATGCCGTAGAGTGATACAATGGCATAGCTGTAAAAACTGTCGAATCGCTCTTAATTCTGATGATTTTACTGTAAATAGGTGTGCCCAATGATATCTTTCTCCAACTCATGATAGCTGCTTTGGGTAGACCAGTAGTACCTGAAGTGAAAATGTAAGCACCAGCAGACCAAGATTTATCATCACGATTTCTTAGATTATTATCCATTCTATATTTTGGAGCGTTAGAATCTTTGATTCTCTCAGTGATTTGCTTCTCCATAATAAAATTTAATTTGACATCTGGTATTTGCTGTTCTATCATCTTGAGAGTATCCGTTTTCCGTCCATGTTGATCAAAATAAATTCCATTTTTGGTAGCTTCATCTACGAAAATTTGGTCTATCTCCGAAACTCTGATACAATGCACTAAAGGATTAGAATTTACATTGTAATTTAAGAAAGCTGGTTTAGCTCCAATATTCCATAATGCTAACCAATAAAATATGAAAATTGGTTTGTTATGCATTGCAATACCGATCACATCATTTGGCTGAATATGATACTCATTGGCCAAAATATATGATAATTTCAAGATAATGTCATATAATGCCTTATACGTGTATTTCTCTATATTAAAGTTTGCCTCGGTAACATTGTTAGGATCTAAAATTTTTTGAATAGGAGGAGAGATATAAGTCAATGCTAATGCATCAGGGTTTCTTGAAACAACAGATTCAAATTGGTACCAGAAATTTAGTTTATGAGTCAACATGTAATATCCATACTGTATGATAAGAAAAATTGCATTTCCAACTGTGTATAGATCATCTGATATCTTGTGTATTTCTTCAAATCTCCGAAGCTTGGCTATTAGAGAATCCACTACTGAGCTATAATATTGTCTAACCAGTAGAATTGCCATTTTTTTGTCTTTCTCTTTTCTTATTCAGACCGTATGCCTTGTTTATCCAATATCAAGAAACCAGGATACTAATCCAGCATTAAATTCCCAGGTGGTACCAGATTATGTAATATGTAATAATACGCTTCTCTCTTAGGAATGAAATAAAGCGGCGTAATGTTGTGTATTTATATAGTAAGAAGATAACAAATAGTCGCATATATACTGCATAGAATCGCTGTCCATCTAGATTAAAAAAAATGCTATTTTTTTATTTTACTCGATTTCTTTTACTTAGAAAAATGCATTTTTTTTTTTTCATTTGATGTTTGTCCGACTCTAATTCAGGCTCAAGTTGTACTCCAAAACGTGTTATTTATAGTGGTTTATTTATTGCTTAAGTACTCGTTTAAGATGCCATCACTGGACCGCAAACTTGTATAAATTAGTGCTATAAGGAGTAGAGATGATTCAATGTAGACTAATAATTGAAATATTGAATATACATAGTAGTTCAAGCGTCCATAAAAACATCACTTTTGTTTCTTTTTATATATTCTAGCAATTTTTTGTTGATACATAAATTTTTCTATTTCCATTTTCTTCTTCTGTATTTCTGATTCTATTCGAGTTAATTCTTTAAAATTTTCTGATTCTTGCTTTCTTTGTTCTTCTAACAACCTTTGCCTTTTCAAAAAGTAGATTCTTGATATAGTATCTTTGAGTTTCTGTTCCGTATTCCAGAGTTGATTTTCTCGCTCATTATTAACAATATTGATATTTCGTGATAGTAAAACTATTTTTCTATTGAGTAGATTAAAAAGCTCTAAATCAGTTAGACTTTCCACTAAATCTGAGGCGGATCCTGATATTATCTGCTCTACTTCAAATATACCTTGTGCACCTACTGTAGAAAAGTTTTTATTGCCATTTTCAAGATAATCTGCAACCGACTTGCTGGTATCATTGATCTTCGTTCTTTTCTCTAACGTTAATTCTTCGATTTTTTCCAATTTCCTGATTTCATCTTCTAAAGCATGTACATTGTTAAGCACGCCATAATCTAAATAATCGAAGAAATCAGAGACTTGATCAGCTCGATTAATTACAGATTTTATTTTTGTTTGTTTGAGACCATTCATAAGAGCTCTCAAGTTCATTTCAGGAACTAATGATTTGTAATATCTAATTCTATCATCTGTATAATCTTTTTCCTTAGGTTTTGAAAATTTTTTACATCTAGTACTGTACTCTTCTCTATCGATTTCATAGAATAATTCTTCTGCCTCATAATCATCTTCTTGCTCTTCGATCTTTTGCTTCAATTTTAAAGTCCTTTGATAATATTTATCATCAAAATCTTTTCTATCTGATGTTGATTCGGATCCAGTACCTGAATCAAGTTCGAAAGAAACTGAATCGTCTATAGATAACACATCTATCTTATCATTTCTATATGAACTACTTTTTCGTCCATTGATTATATTTTTATTGTCTTTTGAGGATATTTCATCACCAACCATTCGTACTGGTTCACTATTTGAATAATTTCGATTTGTTTCCAACTTCTCAATATTGATAGAATCATTTAACATATTGGTAGATTCATTATTTTTGTTCAACTTCGTACGACTCTTTTTAGCCTTTTTCAGGTAAACTTTATCATTTTCGATTCTCTTCATTTGTACACAACTATTATCATTTGAGCTCTTTTTATTTGAAATTTCTATATTATCACTACTGTAATCATTTCCTTTCTCCTGCATTGGTTCATCATTATCACTTAGTTCATATACAACTTTATTTCTGCCATTAATCAACAATTTATCATTCATCAAAGGTACAGTTTCTTTTGATTGTTTGCTGTTCTCATTATTATTTTTGTTAAAAGCCAAAATAAAGGAGCAATGAGGTAAAGCCTTTATTTGTTTGGATGTTTCCAAATGTAAAGACAAAGTCTGAATATTTTTCGCAGAATCGGAAACTACTGTATCTTCTCTACTTTTAATTAGCTTGTCGGCAATTATGTTAATGTCTTTGGAACTAAATGCATTGATTTCACTGTTACTACCTGCTTTCTTAGAATTGATATCAATGTCCAGCTGACTACCAAACTTACTGTCGTATGCATTCATATCGATGTTCTTGTCCTGTTTCGATTGTAATTTTTCATGCCTAATTACTTCTTCGTAACAACGATCTTTTTGCGTAAATTCCTTATTTGTGTTCACCTTGTCTTCATTCGCTTCCTCATGCACAGATAAGTCTTCTTCTGAACTTTTATTTTCAAATTCATTATGATCAATAGTAGCCTGAATCTTTGAATTTTCGAGTTTGTTATTTTTAAGTAATTCAACTTTCTTTAATTCTATATCTTCTGATTTTCCAGCACTGTCTTTAATATCTTTCAATTTTTTAAAGTCATTGATATTTATTATCTTTGCATCATAATCTGTAACATCGAACAACGCTTCATCACATGGTTTAGTATTAATTGAATTCTTTGTTGTGAAACTGGAGCCAAGAGGATTTACAGACGAATTATGTGTGTTTTCCGCCAGTTCTAATAGCATACTTATTTTGCTTCGTTTTGATAACATCTTATTCATCTCAACAATAGCATTGCCTGCCATATTGTAATTTATGATATCCTTTTCCTCATCAGATGAGTCGATAACTATAAGTTCGTTATCATCGACAATCATGCTATCTTTTCTGTTATCATTTTTATAAGTTGTATTTTCAGATTTGGCTCCAGTTATTTCATTAGTAAAAACTCGAACACCAGCGTCACATTTTTTATTATCAACCAAAAAATGTTTACTCACATCCTTCATTTCTCTATTGTCAGTCTTAATGGTGTTCACATGATTATTTGCTTGCATATTTAATGCATTATCCACAAGTGATTGTTGTTTATTTTTCTGAAAAACTGAATGATTGTTATCAAGTTCTGAGTAATTTATATCATTCATAACGACATAATTAACTATCGCTTTCTTTTCAGAATATTTCTCTCGTTGATTTTCATTTTTGAATTTTGCATTACGCTTGTGGTTACCTGTTTCATTTTTCAAATTATCAATATGATTTTTCAAAGATTCTTCATCCAGTAATTTGCGTTTTTGCTTTAGAATTGAACGTCTATTTGATTTAGTCAAAGCCCTAGAAAACATGTTTCCAAATCCTACAAACAAATTTGGAATAGACTTCACATTAGTGTTATTCGGACATTTATTTGGTTTGGATGTCTTTTGCAATTGATCGGATACATCACCCTCTGAATTGATGGTATCAGTTTCAAGCTTACCATGGGTGAAGCCCATACCTCTGCCTTCACAATTGAAGCATCTTTCTTTAACGTTGGTATTTTGTTCACTATTTATTGACTTCAGGTCTTTTTTAGGCTTTTTGGCTTTCACTATATCACAGGATTCGTTAAATGATCTTTTTAAGTTCTCTTGGTAATTCGACTCATCATAGTACTTTTTAGTAATATCTTTATTCATGGTATCAGTATTGATAAAATCCTCTATTGAAAATTGTGTCTTTTCCTTCAATCTCAAAAAGGGATGCAATCTCATTTTGCTTTTATTAACAAAATTGGTTCGTTTACTAGCATATTCCAAAAACTTTTCAATTTTGAAATTATTTAAAAACAGCACAAATTGATCATATGTGATATCATAATTATTACTCGTGATTATCTTGGCGAAATCACGAAAGAACAACTTATAAATATTATTTCTAGCCACAACTGAATCTTCCGTAACACCAACTACGTGATCCTTATAAAACAACATTATGAGCTTAACATCAAAGTACTTCAAACAAAGTTTAGGTAGACTCATCAATAATTTCCATTTTATTCTCTTTATTTTTATGGTGGCTTTATTTTTCAATAGTATATTCACTCTAGGAGAATTTACAATAAAAAATACTATTGTGCCATTTGCAAAAGATGTACTTCTTATGAATGGAGATTCATAATTTAAAATATCCGTGTCTTCTTCTTGTTCAATATTTATACTATTTAAAGATAAAACACCGCTTGGGCTTGGTATATCTTCAAATAGATGAGTTAATTTGATTTTTTCTAGTAGATTTATAATACAATTTTTATTTCTAATATCACTAAAGGAGTATGATAAATGATCCTCGTTCATCAAGTAAAACAAAACCTTGAAGAAGCTACAATTACGTGTAAAGTCATTTTGTTTTGGACCATTATTAATATCTTTCTCTATTAATTCACTGATGTTAAACACTCTTATATTTTGTGCAGAGAAACCTGTTCCTTTTGAAATCTGCTTTATCGTTTCTGCGAACGAAGATCCTCTTAGCCCATTATAAACCTCTAGTGCTTTCACATTTGGTGCAAAATTAAAAATCCCAACAACATCCTTCATTGGTATTATCTTTGCAATATTCCAATATCCTCTAAATAAATAGAATATCAAAAAATAATTATCTTGCTTATACTCAGAATCTAAGATTGTCTTATAAAATCTAACATTTTCATCTCCACAAAAATAGAACCCATAGAATTTCCCACTGTTTTTATTCACTGAATTATTTGCAAAATGAAAACAAAACAGTGTTAACTGCGCACATGCTACTTCAAATTCATTGCACATGGATTCATATATGGAAAAGCATATAATATATTATAAATTGAAGCCTTTAAATAGTAATGACACATTGAAAATATCAATTTATATGCTGATAATCGAAGCTTATTTCTAACTTCTGGTCAAGGAATATATGTTGCTTTGGTAAGCTGAATCTATGCATTGCATATAAAAGAATCCGTCAAAAATTACAAATATATTGCAAGTAAAAAAAATTATGAGCTCCCGCTTTAGAATAACCATCCTCCTGTAATTAAATTAAACTTTTTCAAGTAGCTCTCGGTAGCCAAGTTGGTTTAAGGCGCAAGACTGTAATGTTAACATTTATCTTGAGATCGGGCGTTCGACTCGCCCCCGAGAGATTTTTTTTTTGGGAGATTGTTTCCTTTTACAATAAATAATAGATGAGGGGAAAAGCATTTTTTTGGAGTTTTACGATGTATATGGATTTGGAGAATTTTGTGAATTACATTTATTGTGAAGAAGGATAGGTGTTTCTGATGATTTGGTTAGGATCATCTGCTTAGTAGAAACACTATTCTTACTTTCATCAATAATAGCAGTATTCGTTTGTTTAGTCAAATTTAGAGCTTCTAAACAGTTGAAGAGTTTATCAAATTTCTCATTAAATTCGGTCTTCATGGACTTAAACTCTTCTTCTATTGAATGATTAATGAAATAGTTAATTTAAGTATTAATATTATTAATGTTGTATATTTATTATTTAATATTTATTCAATATATTGCATTCAAATTTAATAAGGCTTCGTATATTATAAAATTTGAATGTGCTCTCTTTTTGGGACGTTCTAGGATTTTATAAATAGACGAGTAGTTTATTCTCTTTAAATGGTATGTATTAATTAAGTATTAAGTAATTTAGTTGTGTTCCCTTTTTATTATATCTTCTTGATATTATTCGTATTATTGTTATTGGATTTTTCACTTGTTATATTCTAATTTTTTCGTTGTGAAACGTAATATTCACATTCTTTCTATTGGTCTTATACTTGCATATATACGCGTCGTTATGCATATTATATGTTCGTTTGTTATAATTTTATACCATTATTATTGTATTTTTTATATTGTTATTCCTTAGGATAAAACTATTATATCTTGACATTTATAAACTTATTTTTTTTGTGATGACATCCTCCAATCAATAAATTCACTGGACAACAAAGGGTCATTTTCGCGTATCTTTGCAGCATCATGGTCGGTCAATTTCTTCAAAGTTAGATATTCGTCTGCACCAAAAGAAAGCCTGTAAATACTCGCAAGTTGCTCTTCAGTAGATTCTGGTTTAGGAATTGCACTTTTGATCCACTCTAAAGCAGCCCCTAGCCATTTTAATGCATCAGCGCAATTAAATTTGGTATTTCCTTTATTATTATTATGCCTTCTAATTGGACTGTTCTTCAACATTACTGGAATATCTGCAGTTCTGTATTCTTCAACTGCTACAAGGTTAAGGTCTTCATCTCTAAAACCTATCACAATGTTCGGTATTCCTAAAAGAAAGCACTGACCCCATGTTCTAAACAATTTTCTTTCAAAACTAATAGCATTTCCTGGAGTTTTTATTAAAAAATTTGTTTTAACCTCCACATAATGATTTAATACATTTTCTTTTGAATCTGGTTCATTAAAAACATCGGGCAAGAAATCATAGATTCCATCTACTTCACCTCCTAATACAAGTTTCACACTACCAATACCTGTTCTCACCACTGATAAAAATTGGCTCTTGGTTGAAACTATTTGCTCATGCCTATTTTCAATTTCGTCTCTGGAAACCTGGTAGAACGGTCCATTAAGCATGCAAAGTTTCTCAAACTTATAACCTGTAAAAGTAAGTCTATCATTATTGACAGAACCAGAGTTACGGTATTCTTCTGCTTTTTTTTTCTTTTTGAAGCTTTCAGCATCTTCTTGAAAAAATATTTGCCCATCAAAATACATTACATTAAGGTTAACTTCAGAATCAGCTACGTAAGGTGTTACCAAAAGTTTTGTTATCAACCCCCTTAAACTAATTAAATCACCTTTGATTTTACTACCCAGAGATTTTTCAAGGTCAATTATCTGGGATAGCAAAGGAATCAAATCACCGCCTTCATATTCTTCGTTCACAAACTTGGAAAAACCTTCGACTAGAGAGTATTTCTTGAAAATCTCCAGTTCAGGAAAATAATAATAAGTTAAGCATTCATCACTGTTATATTTGAATTCAAAATTTTCGGTTCTTGAATAATGTGCAACTTCTTTTGGTTGTCTTAAATTGGTTGTTTCCGATCTTGTTGTAATTCTAAGCTTTTTAATATTGTCCATCTTTTTATTTTTGTTCACTTATGTTGGAATGTTAGCATAAAGGTTCTACTGAGAATAATGCTAAAATATCATTTCTTGATATTTTGCTTTCATATCATCAGAGAAAAAAAAAATGACGCGCATAATATTTAATCAATAAAAGGTCATCTGCAAAGATCGAGGGTGTTTTCCTAAAAATGTTCTAAATTGCACAACATATACATATACAAAAACATGCAAGCAAATAAAGAACTATAATAATTTAAACAACATAACAATTCAAAAATGCAGAAAATATAGTAATAATGCAAATCTTGCCGGAAGTTTGATAATGTTAGTATTATTGAAAATATTTTGTTCTTAGAATTTATAATGGAAAGTCAATGGAAAAATATGAAACAAGAATGAGTGAATAAAAAATTTAGTTTCTCTCTAGGTGCAGAAGATGTGAAAGAAGCATTATACATAAAACTTCTTAAATAAATTCTATTACTCATAGCTATTACAACGTATTGATTAATAATACGGTTAGAGGTACATTATTGGTCAGAATTTGAAATAACTTAAAATTATTAGTCAATCTATATCTTCTATATAAACATATTGATATAAAATACAGCTACGTAATGACATCTAAATCTGGATATCTAATTTCGGAGTTATCTTCCGCCCAAACACTTAGATTTTTCAAGAATGTACTATTTCTTTGTTGGCCAAGAGTTTCGATATCTCCAATGACTATCAACTGATACTTGTGTCTAGTTATGGCTACATTTAATCTTCTTTCATCCTTTAAGAATCCAATTTCTTTATCATAATTACTTCTAACTAACGATAAGATAATGACATCTTTTTCTCTGCCTTGAAACCCATCAATTGTTGATATCTCAACTCCAGGATAATCTGGATGTACCAATCTTTTGAGAATGGAAATTTGAGAGTTATAAGGAGATATAATTCCAATTGATCCTTGTAATACATTTGATTTTATTAAGTATTGAACTTGCATCGTTGCTAATAATGCTTCATTCTCGTTGAACTTCGATCCTCCTAAATTATCATCATCCGTCTGCTCCATAAAATCTCCTCCTTGAGTATCATACCAGATCACTGGTACACTAGTCTCATCATTTTCATCCACGTTCTGTAAATCTGTCAACAACTGATTCTTTATCTCCTCAAATGTTTCAAGTTCATTATTGTAGAGTTCCTTTGAGACAAAATTAATTATTGAATCGTTCATTCTATATTGAATATTCAATAGTTTCTTGAGATCTTTCTCATTGTGGATAGTTACCAATCTATCGAATAACGTAGTTTCTAAGATCTGCTTGAGCTTACTCACTT
Organism: Saccharomycopsis schoenii; assembly: GCA_010994365.1. Lineage (NCBI taxonomy): Eukaryota > Fungi > Ascomycota > Saccharomycetes > Ascoideales > Saccharomycopsidaceae > Saccharomycopsis > Saccharomycopsis schoenii. The sequence goes on along the minus strand of JNFU01000008.1, from coordinate 4,699 downwards.
TGTCTTTCAGGAAAGTTCTTTTGCTTGAGGTTAAAATATCATGATCATCTAACTTTATAGTTGGCGGTAATTGCTTATTATCACCAGCTAGAATCAATTTCTTTACCCCAACATGATTAATTAACGGAATCCAACACTGGGGCTCTAGAGCCTGTGAGACTTCGTCTATTATCAACACATCAAATAATGATTTGTTATCACCTAAGAGCTCTTTGACATCTATAAGCTCTCTGCTACCTGCGCCGTGTAATGTAGATACAATAATTTTTGCATTAACTATTAGCTCGCTCACAACTTTTCTTTCTCTTGAACGTAAATCCTTTCTTAGGAATTTAATATCTTGATAAATTACCTTTCTGTCTTGGTAACTTTTAGTCTTTTTTACTTTTTTCAAATTTGCCGTGATTTCTTTCTTAATATCATTTAGCATATCTCCTTCGTGGTATTTGCACAAATAATCCAAAGAGTGCTTTTGAATAGATGGCAACAATCTTGCTGGGTGACCAATACGGATCATTTTTCCATATGGTATTATTTTATCTAATCTTTCTATAATTGTGTCAACGGAGATGTTTGAAGCGCCACATACTAAGATTCTTCCACTGGTTTCCATCAATTGTTGAATTAATTCAATAAGGGTATAAGTTTTGCCAGTTCCTGGAGGGCCATGAATTATAGAGAGAGTTGAATTCATACTAAAACTAATTGCGGATTTCTGAGAACTGTTAAGGTTAGGATTGTTAAATATCAAGTTACTCAATGTTTTCTCCACGATTGCTTCTGATGGAGGAATAAACTTGGAACTTCCTAATAATAATTGAACTAAAGTCGACATTTCACTTTCTTTAAGTTCTGCTAATTTTCTCATTGTCAGCTCCATCCTTTTGTAAGTTATAGAATTTGACACTTTCACTAACCATACTCTTTGAGATTCCAATCCAAGCAAAAGGTCCTGGTATTTACCTTCATCATGCTCAGAGTCATCTATAGCCACGGTTATCTGCTTCATTGAGATTTTAGTAATGATGCAGTCTAGGGAATGTGAACAATTTGCATCATCATCTTTATTTTTCTTCTCGTTTTTTCGTTTCAATGATGCCGCCTTCTTTTTGTTGTTAGATCCTGTCAAAGTCGGCATTTTTTCCATTCTGACAATATCACCCACTCTTAAACTGCCAGCATCAACCTCTGTAGAATCTCCTTTTATCATAGCAGAATTTCTAAGTTCTACCAAAGTACGTCCGCCAAGTCCTGTTTTTGTGTTACCAATTTCCAAGTTTAGCACAGCTAAGCCTTTGTCTGCCAACTTTTTGGAGGAGAGCTGTGTTAGTAGTGAATTGGTAAGCTCTATGTCTGATTCTCTTTCAAGATTAATTGCATCTAAAAAATCCGAAGATAACTTCTCATTTGCTTCTAACATGATTGTGCTGTTTGCTGTCTATCGGCATATTATTTTATTAAATATTTGAGAAGTAGTTTTGTCATTTAGGGAAATCATGTTTGTTGACTTCATAAATTGAGTTTTTTTTTTCTGATGTCAGTGGACTCTGAATTTCTATAATATTATGCGCGCACATATTTTATTATGATTGAATCAGATCACTGTCTCTCTGTACATATACAAATAACTTTCCCAAAATGTATTAGAAATAAACAATGAAGATGTACATAAGTATCAAAATCAATTACCACTTTCGCCTCTATCGCTTTTCCAATCTTTAGAGCCGCTGATTCTACCAATAACTACCTGGTCTCTATTCAAATCGTTATCGTATAATAAAGACCAATTTTTACTTCTTAGCTTCTTTCTCTCCATGAAACTCAGTGCTACTAAATCGTAAAATTCAACTTTATTACCTTTATAGGATCTTAATTTCTCTGTGATATCTAATTGTAAAATGAAATGCCTCCAAATTCTTTCATCTACCTTATCCCTAGGTAATTGATTTTCTGGATTTCTTTGATCAATGTATTTATTTGACAAATCCACCACCCCATAAGGTGACATTCCAACGACGTAACTCATTTTCTTTCCCCAATTATTACAGTATAACAAAGAATTATTGTATGAGTCTTCGCAAGAATCCAAATGTACCCAACTTTTGAAATTCAGTGAGTAATATTCGGTCCATACATGGTCTTCATAGTTCCACACGTATCGTACTTTAAATCCCATTGATCTAAGAATAGCATAAAAGCAATTAGCAAATTCTCCACAACGGCCCTTTCTTGTTCTTAAAAGTTTAGAAGTACTGTTATAACGAGGAAATCTATAAGTATTATGGCATTCAAGACATTTGTAAATTTCAACATTTGTAGCTCCTCCATCGTTTCTTTCCTCTACTGTTGGCTTTGTGCCTCCCAAAAGTTGTATGCAGTCCTGATTTTCATTTCCGCATTTACTGCAAGTCTCCTTATTTACCCATTTGAAAAAATCAGATTTAAACCAGTGTAATATTTCTTTAACTAATAAATCATCATGACTAAATTCTTGATTTTCGTCGAGTACCATTTTCGATTCTGTAACGGAGTATATTTTCTCTAGTGGTATGCAATTCAAAGCTTCATCTAACACTAATTCATTTTCGTTGTTAGTCATAGTATGTAGAGCACCATACACCTGTTGGAAGATAACTGTGTTGTTTATCAATGGTGATAACTGGTTCATAAATTCCTTTTGCTTCTCCTTGTAAACTTTAAGCAAGTTATCCGTCACAGACAGCTTGATTGCTATGCAAGTTTCTTTCACATCAATAGCTGCCAGTATCTCATTCATTCTGTGATTCAAAGTGTGTCTTTCTATCTGTAGTCTTTCTATCTGTAGTCTTTCTATCTGTAGTGGCTTCTAATTTCTTCATTAAAACTCTGCGAGGTAATTTCCAACCAATTTGGCATGGAATATTTAATCGATAGACTTATAAGTGGCAAAAAAAAATTGATTTGTGCACAATACCAAAAAGAAGCATTTATTGGATTATCTTTTTTCTTTCCTTTTTTTGGTGAATATGATTTTTAATCCTGCAAACTTTTGTAACATTTCGCCTGTGTCGTTACGCGTCTCGATTTGTAACAAATACAACCTAGATAAAAGTCTAAAAAAAACTTATCAATATAAAAAAATAAACAATATATTCTTTCAACGTAATAATATTATTGATATTTCATTTTTCATTTTAAGCTCACAAAACTATACTGAGATTATTATAGTGAGAGCCGTCTGAGTGTTTTTTTACTTAATTCCCAATCTGTTGAAATACTGCTACATTCAAAAATACGAATAAACTAAACTTGAACCTTATTTGAAACCTTCAACTTTTTTATCTTTAACATTTATACTTGATTGTTAGCTAGCAACTGCTCTACATATTAATTTCGATATTGTAGAGATAAACTCTGTTCATATTTTTGTTTTTTAGTTTTTAATCACTACTTCCTTTGGTATGGAACATCCTTTTAGGCTTTTTTTTTTAATATCTAGGGAGCTAGACTTACTGGGTTTAACTCTAAGTTATTATCTCTCTCGTAGTTAATAATTACAAATATCAAATTTGATTCACGCTGTAGGTTATTCATTGTAAATTTGTATATTTCTCCCAAGTATCTTCTTCTTTTCTATCTCTTGTTATGATGTATAATCCAAGAATGTATGTAAACTTCCTATATAGTAAGTTTTATTATTAGAAATTTATGTTTTCTAAAGTTCTTCTATGGATGAATCTTCTTAGTGTGTAACTAATTAAGCTTTGTTAAAACGTGTCTTAACAATTTTAAATGTAAAATGAAACATATTCTACTTATTTGTTAATGCCTATGGTTTATGGTTGTTGAACTAGAATATGCAAACAGTGGTTCATTCACATAAAAATGGAAGAATTACACAACTTGAGATAATTTGCACAAATGGGCACTCCCAGAAATAGATTTAAGATGGAACCAAAACAAAAGAACTTCTTGATGATAAAATTGTAACACAAAAAAACTATATAGTCGCCTTAAACTCTGGCTTTATAGCTCATAACCTAGATAAAATATATAGATGTGATATTATATACACCACTGCATATCACTCTCAAATAAGCATGAATAAAAATATATGGGTTTTAGATATGAATTAGGCTAACGAATTAAACAATTTTTTCATACTTTACAATCAAGAATCTTACCAATTAATTATTCATACTTAAATTAATCACTATTTTATCATTATTCTCTTTTTTTGGTATATATTTCAATACATTTATCATTACTTCAAAAAGGATCCTTTTTTTTAAACAAATTTATTTCTGAGCTACCCAAGAGTATTTCCGACTAAAATTATCCAGAAATTTGCTAATAAATGCAGATCTGATTGATCTCAACAACAGATCATCATCCAACAGTTATATCAACTATTACTAGTTGCTTTCCGTATTATTTATAAGCTCATCTATTGTCGTACTATAGATAATGCTGTGAGACATTTTACAATTGATTAGTAAGAATGTGTCGTGATACTACTAACACAGCACCGTTTGTCAAGATATAATAGTTTTATCCTAAGGAATAACAATATGAAAAATATAATAATAATAGTATAAAATTATAACAAACGAACATATAATATACATGACGACGCGTATATATGCAAGTATAAGACCAATAGAAAGAAGGTGAATATTACGTTTCACGACGAAAAAATTAGAATATAACAAGTGAAAAA
>JNFU01000007.1:0-135059 GCA_010994365.1 Saccharomycopsis schoenii | reverse complement strand
ATTTTTTATGTGATTTCTTATGATTTCGAGATGTCTCTCTAAATCGTCTGTTTGGTTGAGGTCACGGATATAAGCTTTTAAGTTGGTTAATGATCCACATAATCCTTTAGTTATGTTGTAAATTAGATCTGCATCAGTTAACGGGTAATCTAATCGTTTTGCCTTATTTTTAATGTTAATGATTTTCTGATGGAATTTTGGAAATGGATAATTTCCGTTGTAACGAATRTTTGAGATCATTTCTCTTAATTCGTAATGGTGAATTAAGTACTTTGATTCTTCCATTACTGATTTTAAGTTAGTGAAAATATTATCRTCATATACTAAGTAGGACAAATATCCACTGGTTGTTCTTAAAATATGGTTTGCATAAAAGTGATCTTGTTCGTGTAATTTTAAGGCATTTTTTTCATGTTTTGTTGGTTTTAAAATATATTTAGAAATTTCTTCCAAATTTTTTTGTTTAAAGAAGAAAGCTAAACTCTTGAAGTATATTTCACTATTGTATAATTCAAGATTAGTAATGATGTCATCGGTGCTAGTTATAGACCTGTTAATTAATGGTAATGTCTCTTTTAATTTTGAGTAGTCGTTCATTTTTTATAAATGAGATGGAGTAGCGGTATAAGCTATGTTTTAGTTTAGCTTATGGTTCGAATCTGAGTGAGGGCACCAAATCGGAATTACTGTTTAGGTAACTCGAGAATAAGATTGTTAAAAGYAAATCACTTGAAGGATCAGAAGTGATTGGAGTTTACTTTTGTGTGTAATAGAGAAAATATATTAAATATAAAACTCTGTAGAGAATAAATAACTGATACAATTTGTATATCAATAATTAATAAGTAGGATCCTTGATTAAAAGGAATTAAAATAAATAATAAAATGATAAAATGTGTAATTAGAGAGAGGATTTAGGTTCTTTATATAATGGTAGTTTCATTTCTCCTTGATTATTTAATCTAATGATTAAACGGCTTTGTATTAGTAGTATCATGGCGCATTCTTAGTAATCAATTGTAAAATGCCTCATAGTGTTATTTATAATACGATAATACGACAATAGGAGAACGAGGACATATAGAAAATAGGTAGAAATATACAGATAATAACCCATCTCTCTCAAATCACTATGAGTAATAATATTAGTCAAGAGATAAATAATGACTCAGAGTTAACCCAAGCAAATGTGTATCAACAATTATTGATGTTATAATTTATTTTATCATCAAAAAAATTTTATATTTAATACATTTTTTTACAGACAAAATTAAAACTCAATCACATCTAATCTTTCAAATAATTTATTTTAATATTCTTAGTCTTGCATTAGAAAAGCCAATAATTCCAATTAAAGAAAACTATTCTTTTACGTAAATAACAGAAGTCCCTTTTGTTAGATTTATTATTACTCTATCTATATATTTTTGCTTTTATTTAAAGATATTACCTTTATCATTTATTTATTAGTAAAGGAGTTAACTTATTTTGTCTAGCACACAAAACTAAGCTTCTATCAAGTCAAATAATTTACTTTTAATACTCATATTCCCCAAGTTTCTGCAAGTAATTGGTAAATCAAGGAAATCAGTTACTTTAGGACAATTATTTGAATTAAGAAATATCAGTGAAATCATTCAAATTAATACATATTGCTTATATATATATATAAGCGTAAGCTATTCAAGTTGTTAATAATAACCATCCGCTGATCTATAAGAGATTCACTTTCCCGTAAGCATTCTTAGATTACATCTCGGAAGAATGTGTAATATATTTCATAGCTACTAAACGACTAGCCCGATTAGCTCAAATTACCATAACAAACAATATTAAACACAAAAGAAGTAAAGAATTGTTACTGCTCTTGCAGGCCTTTCTTAATACGATTATTATTTGGACAAAGCATTGTCATTTGCATTTCATAAGTATTTGTGCAATATTTACATTTTGTTGCTTTTTGCATTTTCATCTATATACAATAAGTAAATGACGTACCAATCGTTATCAGTTGTTTCCTAGTGTATATATGGTTTGACGTAAAAAATTGTCACATATTTTGATTATTTCACTATGTTATATTTACAGGTGGGCTTAGATTTATTTCTAATTATTTATTTATGTTTTATAGGCATTTTGCATTTTTTTTCTCACATTTTTCTGTTACATTTATTCAAAAGCAATATATTTCTTTAAGTGCTCTGGAATTGAGTTATACAAACCCTTAGTCTTTAACCAGGAAGCACTAAAGATTCGGTTAGCATATTTGTGAGCTGAATCAGCGATGATAGTGACCACATTAGAACCCTTTGGTAGTGTTTCTGAGAGCTTGCAGGCAGCAACAACGTTTAAGGCAGAAGTACCCCCAACATAAAGCCCTTCGGTATCCAATAATTCATATAACATGGCAATTGACTCTTCATCTGGAATTTTTAAAGCATCATCTACCAAGGAAATGTCTGGCTTTAAGTTTTCAGTTATTCTTGACTGGCCTATACCTTCTGTGAAGGAAGATCCGGCATTATCTAACGATTGACCATTAGACTTGACATATGAATAGATACCTGATCCAGGAGGATCCGCAACTGCGATTTTAACTTTATTCCCTAACTCAGTCCTCAAGTATCTAGTAATACCTGCAAATGTTCCACCAGTTCCTGTAGAACAGGTAAAGCCGTGTACTTCACCTTCTAACTGTTTCAAAATTTCAGGGCCTGTAGTTTCTATATGTGCTTGACGATTAGCAACATTATCAAACTGATTCGTCCACACTGCATTGTCTAAACTTTGTGCATGTCGTTTGGCTTGATGATTATAATTCATTGGATCTTTGAAAGGCTTTACAGGAACAGGATGGACTTCTGCACCTAATAATCTTAATGTTTGAATCTTTTCAGGAGCCTGGTTGTTTGGCATGTAAATGATGCATCTATAACCCTTTGCTCTACATACGTGAGCCAATCCAATACCAGTATTTCCGGCAGTTCCTTCTATTACAGTACCACCAGATTTAAGTTGACCTTTCCTTTCAGCATCCTCAATTAAGAACTTCGCCGCTCTATCTTTAACAGAGCCACCTGGGTTCATAAACTCAGCTTTAACAAAAATATTACGTCCAAGCTGTTCCGAGAGTTTAGGAAGTTTCAATAATGGGGTGTTTCCAACAGCATCAATGATTCCTGTGTTAGAAACTAATGGCACGAAAGAAGTTGTGGAGTAAAATCTTTTAAGCATTGTTATTGTGTTAACTTGACAGTCCTACCGTTATTCATTAACTCTTGCACAAATAAAAAAAAATATCAGAACAATTAATCAGGTAGGAAGTATTAAAACAAAGTAAACCTTTTTCAAATACTAAGGAGATACCAAGATATTTATATTTCGTCAATGTGCTACTTTTTCTTCCTATTTTCTCATTCGTATCTAAAACGAAGCGTGGCACATAGTAAACCATAACGTGATTTCACATGATGAATCATTTCTTACGCATCACTGAATAAATTGAAATTAGAAATTTTATTTCATTATAATATACATATTAACAATAACCCTTTAAAAAAGATATTAAAACAAAACCATCATATAAAGAAATTCGTAACAGAAAGAGTGTAAAAAAAGCAGATTTATAATATTGAATGTTAGCTCTCTTATAATTCTTGAGAAGCCTTTGGCTTGGCGCTCTTCTTTGGTAACAAGGTTTGGTGAATGTTTGGCAAGACACCACCTTCGGCAATAGTAACGTGACCTAATAATTTGTTTAATTCTTCATCATTTCTAATGGCTAATTGTAAATGTCTTGGAATAATTCTGCTCTTCTTGTTGTCTCTGGCAGCATTACCGGCCAATTCCAAGATTTCAGCGGCCAAATATTCTAACACAGCGGTCAAATAAACTGGAGCACCAGAACCAACTCTTTGCGCATAATTACCCTTTCTTAATAATCTGTGAACTCTACCAACTGGGAAGGTTAAACCAGCCTTGGCTGATCTAGTTTGAGAAGCTTTAGCAGATGAGCCAGCTTTACCACCTTTACCACCGGACATTTTTAATAATATGTGTTGTTAATTRGGAAAAAAAAAGTTTAAAAATAGTTTAGAACTTGCGAAATTAATCTGTGTTGCTATTCAAATAGAAAGGAAATAAGAAGAGGAAACAAATAGAAGTTACAATGGATTTAACAAGCTATTAATCGATTTCAGTATTGGGAATTTCATGCTGTTTTTATATGGTTTTCATTTATTAATTGGAAAATCTCAAAGCAAGCTATGCACGAACATGCGTTCCAGAAAGTACGCTGTATCGCACCTCTAAGAAAGCGAAGTTTTCAGAATTACAGAAATGTCCCATTATTGGGTTAAAAACACCGATCCACATGAAAAAAAAATATCCCACCTTTTTGTATGGTCATGTAGGAGCAATTTCTGGACCGTTGACCAGACTTGAAAGTTCGCCCAATAACAAATTCACTGCAGTAGAAAAATGCAAACATTCAATTTCATAATTATTTAAACCATTGACATTCCTCTACTTTAAGTATATCTTTAATTTCAAATGTAAACTCTTTCCCATTTTATTATTTGTATTTATTTATTGGTTCTCTTCTTTATATAAATAAATCTGCTTTATCTCGTATCTTTATAATTCTCATTAACTTGCACACACATATCCAAAATGGCCCCAAAACCAGCTGAAAAAAAACCTGCCTCTAAAGCCCCAGCTTCTAAGAAGCCTGCCGCCAAAAAGACTGCTTCCGCTCCAAGTGACGGTAAGAAGAGATCTAAGGCCAGAAAGGAAACTTACAACACTTACATCTACAAAGTGTTAAAACAAACTCACCCAGATACAGGTATCTCCAAGAAAGCTATCTCTATCATGAACTCCTTTGTCACTGATATTTTTGAAAGAATTGCCTCTGAGGCTTCCAAATTGGCTGCTTACAACAAGAAGTCTACCATTTCTGCTAGAGAAATCCAAACTGCTGTTAGATTGGTTTTGCCAGGTGAATTGGCTAAGCACGCTGTCTCTGAAGGTACTCGTGCTGTCACCAAATACTCTACTGCTTCTGCTTAATTGCAATAATTTTTATTTCTATAATTTAGATTTTATTCTTTACGGTTTGTATCTTTTTTTATTTTATGTATATTTTACCTGTCCTTTTATGATTCTTTTATAATATAATGCTTATGATCTTTTGATAAATAGTGATTCTGCATGTTGTAATAGCAAAAGAAAAATGTGACTTAGAATAGAAAAGGTCACGTGGGTATGCTTAGTAACATCAAATTCTCGTATTTTTACTTTTAATGTGTAACTCTTTCAACTCAATCTCCCCTGACCACAATTGATCTGTAATTTATTGCATATCAGTAGTTAATTCTACTAGTGTATTTCAAATATTTTTTTGAAAAATATATGCTGTATTTTTACGTATATCCAAGATATTGTGTACTGTATATGTATTTAAAGATGAATTTAGTTCATGATAAATAAGCAATTGAATAGTATTTGGGATAGAAGCCAGCCACCGACCGTTCAGTTAGAACTCTATGATTATTTTTGTTTTTGTAATATTAGGTGAGGATTATTTCATATTGTAATTATTGTATTCCCTTTCTCTTTATTGGCCTTTTTATCTTACATAGACATCAATTTAATGTAGCTTTTGAAATTATGTAAATAGGAGATTGCACGATCGTTTATGTATATTCTCATATAGCTAAAAATAAACATCACCTTTAATTTGCAATTATTTGCTTACCACAATAATTATGTCTACAATGAGTTGGTAACATCCTGACTGCATTTTACTTCAGCTTTGCAGGTTTGACCATCTTGTAATATTGTATTGTAACGTACAATTTTCCAGAATAAAGTATGATCAAATAGCTCATTCATCGTCGGACTGAAAACCGTTCAAGACAAGTGGTTTGAGATCTTTCCATAATTTCCCCTTGTTGTGGTGTTCATACCATTTGTCAACACCAGTGTCTAAAAGAGTTTGGACAGCGAAAGCACCAGTGAAAATAGCAGTGACAAAAACAGCGTTACTTTTGAATAAGGACAACATATTCTATGATTTATTAAGGTTATTATTGATTATTTAAGTTGACAAAGAATCAGGCTTGAATATAAAATGAATATATAATGAATATAAAATGTATTGTATCCACAAGAATGCTTTCAATCAATCTTTCGCCTACGAGAATAGATATGTTTGATGTTTTTTTTTTCGTTTTTTTTGTCTGTGTTGTGGTTCCCTTGGTGAACAAAAGAGAATTTTTCTGTTTTTCTCTCTCTGCTCTTAAAAAAACTCTCAAAGGTGCGCTTATTAATTACCTGTGCGACATTTCTCTATTACGAGACTGAAAATTCAAGCAATGTCATTGGACGACTCAACGGAAGTTGTCAACTGTTACATCCAATATTTAAACATCTACACATCTTTAATTCAATACATTATAAACGTATAGTTTATGAGCCCTTATTAACTTAGTCTTGTATCACAACACAGTAAACTTTTGATATCGGATCTATTCAATACTGACTTTTCAACATGCTTTGTCTAATAGGTAATACACCAAGTTTTCCCTTTATAATAGAACGCTCCGATTATTTGTGCTTATGGTTGCTATTTTTATTTTTGTTTCACTATAATTTACTACGGATTGCAAAATGGAGGGGCATGATCTTTATTCCATGGGTGGCATCAATGAGGCGGATAACATTTATACGTCTATGGAATCAAATAATTTCAATGATTCATATTCAAGGAGATACAAAACGTACTCCAGGTTTGAAGAAATAGACTGGTTGCACGAATATAAAAAGGAGAGAGCAAGTAATAAGGATTCCAAGAAACATACAGTGCATCTGAATGTACTACAGTGGACAATCATTCTATTTGCATCTGTGATAACAAGTGCGTGTGTATCCTTCATAGACGGCTCGTCCATTTGGATCAATGATTTGAAAAACGGCTATTGCAAGAAGAGTTTTCTCCTGACAAAATTGACATGTTGCCTAAATTCTATTGAAGGTCAAAGCTGTGAGAACTGGCATGATTGGAACTTTTCAATTGGAAATTTCATAAGTCATTTACTTTTTTCACTCACCTTAATAACGATTGCTTATTATATAGCAACCCACGTAGCTAACATTTCCAGATCTGGCATAGCGGAGATAAAAATCATTATCTCAGGTTTGATGTACAATGATTTTTTAACTATAAAGACGTTCCTAGGTAAAAGTATAAGTTTAATCCTTGTTGTAAGTGCTGGTATGTGGATAGGTAAGGAAGGTCCTTTAGTCCATATTTCGTGTAATGTGATATCCATATTATACGATTTTCTCAATTTTAAAAACGAAGCTATCAAACGAGAATTGTTATCGACAGGTGTCTCCGTCGGTATTGCATTATCCTTCAATGCGCCAATAGGTGGAGTCCTATTTATACTAGAACAAGGTTATTCCAATTTGAAAATCTTGAACATCATGTGGAAGTCTTTCATATGTGCTACTTTAGCTGTTATTATTTTGAGGACTTTCCATCCTTTCACGGATGGTAGAAACATAATTTTTGCATTAAGTGACAATAAAGACTGGTTGATATTTGAAATATTACCTTTTATTTTACTCGGTGTATTAGGTGGTGTGTTTGGATCTTTATTTGGTAAATTGAATTTATTCTTTGCTGATTATAGAAAGAGAAAGAATTTGAATCCATTAAGTGAAGTCTTATTATTAACCGCTGCCACTACAGTATTAACATATCCCTTAATATTCAACAAATTACCTTTGTCATTATTAGTGGTTCGTTTATTTAGAGATTGCGAAGGTAAAGACTCTTCAATCATTGGCGGATTATGCGATTTTAAAGATGATGGGTCTTTCCAATTCAAGCCATTTTTCTTACTAATATGTAATGGAATCCTTGGCTTCTTTTTGACTGCTTACACATATGGCACTTTACTTCCAGGTGGTATTCTAATGCCCTCATTAGCCATCGGTGCTTGCTTTGGAAGATCATTGGGCATAATAATGGATCATATCCATGTTACAAATCCCCATTTGCAAATATTCCGCAAATGTCCAGCATATTTGTCACCATTTGAAATTGTTCCTGTTAGTGAAAAATGTATCCTGATGGGTGTTTATGGTGTTATTGGCGCCGCTTCTTTTTTGGCAGGTATCACAAAATCTACCGTTTCTGTAGTAGTTATCATGTTTGAACTTACAGGTGCTCTTAATTATGTATTACCAATTATGATTTCTGTACTCGTTGCCAAAATGTTCAATGATAGTCTAGTTATGAAAAATATATATGAAAGATGGATCAGATTCAGTGGATTTTACTCTTTGGATGAAAATCTAAAGGATAACATTTCTATACCTGACATAACTACTTTTCAAGTCATGATTACAGATATTCCGGTTTTATATTTGAATGAAAGTAAACCATCTGGTGAGCTATTACAATTAGTCGAGAAATTAAACAAGAAAATGAATAAAGGTAATCAAAGATTTACTGATGGATACTATGTCGATGGTTTTCCTGTGTTGAAAAGCCTGAATGATCGCATATTGATAGGTTATATTTCGCTTGGAGAATTATCTGTGGAATTGAACAAGTTAAGAATGATTCCAAATTTTGATTGGTCTAATAATATTTGCTTAAGAGATATTGGACGTTCATCGACACCTTCTGCTCGACACAATGCAAGTGGTAATGATGATAACTTTCTGGATTTTGAAGTCAGTGATACTGGAGAAGACAGCTTTTTGAGAGCTGGGATCAATACTGAATTATCTTTGTATCATTTAATTGAATCCGTTGCGAGTATACCTGTATTTAGAGAATTGCATTTAAGCACTGCTGTGGACTTGATATATAAAGTGAACTACAATTATTTGATGTTTACAGACGAAAAGGGTAATTTTAAGGGTATGATTACTAAATACAGTATGATTGATTTAGTGGAATCTAATTTCCTGAAATTTCCTTATCATTAGTTATTGGAATTTTAACTTTGATTCTTTTGGAGTAATTTTTTTTATATTCAAGCATTTACACTTTTGTTACAGAGTATCTTGTGTAAATTGCTCATTCCTGTCTAATTATATTTAGGTTGACGTAAAGTTTGATATTTATCGCGCTTATATCATATGTACTAATATTTGAAATCAAAATAATAGAACACTCAATTCCCAAGATTTAACTGTCAGTAATCTTTTCAAATATCATATCAATTCAGCGCTAATAAAACTACTGGCGCTGATTTCAACAGAATGCTAACGTATATAATTCCAAAAGATTCAAAATGAGAAAAAAAAAACCTGTAAAAAAAAGATTCAGAGTAGCAATATTGCTAACTATAATACAAAAGCAATCAAAAATAATATAACCGAATTGCAAATCATTTTCATTGATTTACATTCCAATCATTGTCAAAATAAAAATTGATATCGAACCCATTGTCAGAGAATTGTAAAAGGTCATCACTTGAAGTTCCACTAGCTTTCAGTAGCAGACTTGAATGTCTTCCAGACTTCTTGTTCTTGTCAGCCTCAGTTTCAGCTTCATTGATAATATTGCTCTTGGAAGATGTATTTGCAGGGGCATCTGTAGTCCCGGAGTCTATAGCATTACTGCTTGCTAATAATGCTGTAGAAGCATTAATGAACACATCGTTTGGATCGCTTGGTAACAATTGAGGAGGCGGTACATTTGGCGTTGATGATATTCTCAGCTTCTTAGATGAATTATTATGAGAAGCATTATTATTGTTTTTCTTTTCTTTGTTACCTTCTTGATTAATATTTTTATTGGTATCCAGCTTTTGTTTCTTGTTTGACTTTGCAAGCCTGGTATTGTCGTTATTGTTAAAAGTACCATTTGCAGGATAATTATTGTTCTTTTGGGAGTTCTTGTTCGTGCTTTTGTTAGATATTACATTGCTGACGTTTGTATTTCCTATAGGCCTGTTATCAGCAGCACTGCTGCTGCTTATACTATTAGATAAAGAAGAAGGAGTACCAACATTATTATTGCCAGCTCCTAAAGTATCCAATGGTGATGATGGCTCCAGTACTTTTCTCTTTCTTGTATGCTTCTTTTTCTTAGGAGCAACCGTAGCAAGAGGACTTGATACCAATGGAGACTTAGTCTTTGGACTTGGCTTCTTTTCATCTTCTTTTTTAAGACTTTTACTGATGTTATTATTGTTTAAATTATTATTAATATTACTCCCAGAAAAGTCTTCTGAATTTTTAAAATATTCCATACTTTTCTTATTTTGTTTTTCAAGTAGCATGAGTTGCATCTGATAGTCTCTTAATATATTGGCGCTGACCCCATTATTTCCATTGTTAACATTAACATCCAGGAAATTCTGAGGAGTATTACCTGCGGAAGGACTATTTCTAGCACTATGTTCTGCTGCTTTCTTCATTTGGTAGTTTTGTATCAACTGATGGTGAGAAGGTATACCTAAATTATTATTATTTGGATTTTGTGGAGACACGCCAAGCATAGCATTTGTCTGAGGAGAAGCAGATGTTATTGCAGGTGACATTCCCTGTTGTTGTTGCTGTTGCTGTTGCAATTGTTGTAGCTGCTGCTGTTGCTGTTGTCTAAGAAGAAGCTGTTGGTGCTTCTGGAGTTGCTGCATTTGTTGGAACTGTTGCTGTGCAAACGAGACTACTAAAGGACTACTTGCATGGACCTGATTCATATTTTGAGAATTTGGAGTATTCATGGCGGCCATTAACTGTGGAGTGGAAACGGTGTCAGGAGAAGGCGAATTGGAGTTGGCAGCAACCATCATATGCATTGGAATATTGTTGTTAGTTTTATTATTATGATTGATTATTGGGGTAGGGATATTTTCTTCTAACACTGGCATTCCATTAGCATTAACTTTGTGTATATTAGTCATTTTAGTATGTTTGGCAGCTGCTTGTTGAGGCTGCTGTTGCCTATTTGTGATGTCTATTGGAGTAGCTGGTATTGGTGACAAAATAGTACCACTATTGCCAGCGGTACTTTGTTGAGCCATATTGTTGGTATTATTTGGAATGGCCGTATTCATGAATTGGTTTTTCAATCTTTTCTGCTGCTCCAAGGAGTAATAGTATTGAGCATTATTGGAGGCAGAATTGGCATTATTCTTCGCATTAAACATATCCCAAAACATTTCCCACCATTCAAACAAAAAGCCTTTTGGAGAATTCATGGATAAATTCAATACGATGGAAGGAACAGGCTTTGCGGAATTTGAATTTGAAGAGGCTGAATTCTGGCCTGCAGAGTTGAGATGATGTATCAATGTCTGCTTTGACACAGGCACACCGTTTTTACAAACCGCGATATTAGCTTCTTGAAGAAATATCTTTGATGTACCAATAAGCCCAGACTTGAGCAAATAATCGTAAATGTATGCATTCAAGAGCTGGTCGGGGCTGTTTGCAACCGAGTCAGTGATGACGATTCTGTCAAACGCTTGTTGTTGATTGTTGTTATTGGGATTATACATTGTGGCGACGACCAAGAGCTATCCGATCAACAACTAAGCAATTTAGCAAAGATCAAGAGTTGATAAATGTATGCAGAGCAAAACCGATCCTAATAGGAGAAGCAGAGGAATGGAGAGCTACTTCTTCTTCTTCTTCACTGCGGTTATTATTGTTGTAGCGCAACAAAAAACAAATGAAAAAGGGTTTGCTTAGGACAATATTTAGGGCCTGATTTATCACTATATTTCTATCTGAATGAGGCCAGCTATGATATTTATGCTTATGGATATAAAACAACTGTTTCTTTTCTTGTATCTCTTTCGTTGTAGTGATATGTGTACTCCAGTCAAAATAATGTCAGTTTTTTTCTTGTTATTTTGAGGATGAAAGAATATTTTGCTCTTTAAATTAAGGGAACAAAAAATACGTAAATATGTCGATCGACACAGAAAAATACACAAGACGGCTTGCAAGCCTGGAGACTCTTGTTGCTTTCTTTCTTTAGAGATAGGACTTGTGTTCAGTTAATTTCCAGCTGTAAGTGGAGGGCACCTCTTGTTCTCTTCCCTCCCCCATCAACTTCCTGGCAGCTCAGCCTAGCCCAGCCCGCCCTGGGTGAGTAAATAAATAATGGATGTATGGTATGGCAAGGTGCTTTTTGTTTTTTGGTTTTTTTTTCTTGTATGCGGCTTTAAATTTGTCGGGGCTTTATAATCATAATGTGCTATTTCATGACTTTCGTTCCTAGGTAGGTCTGTTTAAGATGTAATAATGTATGCCTCTTTGGGTTTCTTTAATAATGGGTTTAATGAGTGTTATAATTCAAATTAGCTTTGGGTGGTTGGATAATTTTTCTTCATAGCTAACAAATTTTTCCTTTCTTTTTTTTTTCACTTTCTGGCAACGTATTACAAAAATAACAAAAAATTCAACGCGGGAAAACTGAGATTTCGTTTTGCGGGAAAAAAATTTTATATAATAGCGTAGCGCATAAAGGTGCTAAATACATATATGCCATATAGGATGCCAACGCTAATATCATACAATTCATTGCCACTGCAATTGCTAAACCTACCATTTACTAAACACTACAAGACCAATAGATAGAATAGTGCAAATATATCCTAGAGCTAACTGCTTTGTATTGATAAATCTGCAAATAAATAAGTCCATACAATTCTATTTTTAGCACAAGAGAAATCGCAAATAGTAGTCCTCCTTCATTCACCCAAGATGAGCACAGACTTTGCCAACGATGATCCAGTAGATCCAAGTGAAGAGATCGGTTTGTGGGATGATGACGTTGACTTTGATATTATGTCTGATAAAGAAGTTCCAAACAATGCCATTTCCATTAGCAACTCAGATTCTACACCAGCACCGCATACCATTGATCAACTCATGAATAACGATCCTGTTGAAAACACCATTATAGAACATAAGGATCCACATCTTGGAATCGACCAGCAAATCCAGAAATCAGTACAAAGTGAATTGGATGGAGAGCTGCCGGATATTGAACAGCAAATCGAAGTTCAAGAACAACAGCTTCTCGAAGATCCGATAAATTCTGCAGTTCTTTCTTCTTCTATCAACGACAATGCCACTCAACAATCCACTATCAGCTCTTCTCAGTTGGATAGTTTGTTTGATGAACAGGAAACAGATGAAGAAAAAGCAAGTGCTGTTGTTCAATCCAACGCACAAGAGCAGGATGATGTCTTCACCTCTATTGCCGAAAATGTTATCAATGAACAGGTTCCGGCAACTGCATCCTTTGAGGAAGCTTTATCTCCTGTATCATCTAGTTTAGATCATCCTTCGGGCCCAGAAGACACCTTAGAATTACACCAGGGCTCTCAAGTACAAAAGGTAGAGAGCTCACTGTCGGGATATATGTCAAAATCTCAACCACCAGTTTTAAAAGAATCAATAAAAGAGTTAGATAACATTTTTGATCTAAAAGATGACCAAGATTTTGAGAAATTAATTTTAAGTCATATAGAATCAAAAGATCAGCAAAAGTCAAATCCAATGAAGGTCCACCCTAAACATACTAAAACACAAAATAATCAAAAACTGCAGGAAGATCAAGTTGATATTATGGATCCTGTGGAAACTGATGAAAGCAATATTGTTAATGGAAATATTAATGGTGAAAATAATGATCCTTGGAGTACATTATCAGACAGTGAGGGCGACGAAAAACAACAAAATGACGAACCAAAAGTTCAAGCAAATATTGTTACAGTAGCTGATGATGAAACTGGTTTTTCCAAAGTTATTTCAGATCAAAATAATGCTGGTGATGGCAATCCTACTATCGATGAACTTCAACAAAATACTAATACTTATTATGTAAATATACCATCAGAGGAAAAGGCTAACAACAAAAAATATGAAGAAAATCAAAATTCTAAACAATTTGATGCTATTTTCTCAGATGAAGACGATGATGATGAATTCCTTTCAGTTCTTAAAGCAACTAAGAAATTACAAGAGGAAGATTCTTCTAAACTTGACGACTCAGAGCCTACTTCTATAGAAGCTAAACCGATGGATAAGTTTGGATTTCTAGATGATGATGATGAGCTGGAAGAAGAACAAGTCAAGGAAAATATGACTTCTCCTGTAAGTACTCCATCTATTGTTAGTTCGCAGAAACCAACTACAGACAAGAAAAACAGGTATATACCACAAGTTGTTCCAGATACTCCTGCTCCTGTCGTTAAGCTATCGCAGGCAATAGTATCAGTAGGTTCTACATCACCTCCTTCTGCTGCTCCCACTGTTAAATCCGTTACTCTCAATCAATCCTTTGAACAACAAAAACAACAAGTTTTTACTCCAAATACTGCTACAAAGAAACATTATAAGAATGCTTCTAAATATGCTCCTATTGTTGCTCCTTCTGTTGATGTTAAATCTTTTACTCGCGGCTCTGTTACTGCTTCTTTTGCAACAATGCCTTCTGCTCTTGCTCCTTCAAATGTCACTACTCCCAATGCTGTCCACTTACAAGCATCTCAACCACCGCCATCAAAGCCAAAAAAGACTCTGAATTTCTTTCAAGATGCTCCAATTTTGACAAATGGTGCAGGTACATCTAGAAAAACTAAAGCAGAATTAAAAAAACAAAAGGAATTGATTCGTCAGCAAAAGAAACTTCGTGAACAACAGCAATATCAATCTGGGCTTGGTGTTCCTCTTCCAATGGCCAATGGTCCGCCTCCGATGGTCAATGGTCCTCCTCCGATGGTCAATGGTCCTCCAATGAATCCTCCTCTTCAAATGGGTGTTCCTTCAATGAATGGCTCTACTAATATTGCAGCTGTATCTCCTATGATCTCCATGACAGGTACTCTTCCAACCATGGGTACTGCTTCACCAATGAAAAGTGCCGCAGCGATAAGTCCGATAAACTCTCCGCAACAGACACCACGTCGTTCTTTTCGTCAATCGAGTACTGCCAGCAAATATGCCCCACCTCAGCAACCTCAACAACCACCTCAGCTTCAGAAAGGTAATTTGATTATGGGAGGCAATCCAAATTCTGCATCTTCTATGCGCTCTTCTTCTTTCTCTTCTCAGCAAAATGATTCTGCTGGATTTCGCCCTGCTGTTGTATCTGCTGAGCATCACCATCCTGGTTTTCCTTATATTTCCCAGTCACCTCAACAATTGAATTCTCCTATTCCATTTGGTCAAAAACAACAACAGCAACAACCAATTAGCATGGGCGGTCCTCCTTTTCAAATGATAGGCAACCCTACTCCTTCTCATTTAGGTATAAATGGTGGTGGCTCCGCGCCTCTGCATTTAAGTATAAATGGTGGAGGTCCTCCGCGGATAATGGATGGCACTGCATCCCATTCTCAAATTATGGTTAACATTGCACCTGTGAATGTTTCTGCTTCTCCTTCTATGAATTTATCTGTCGCTCCACCTATGAACAGAGTATCATCTATCACTGGGGGTGGTTCTTTTATGAGCGTTGCTCCATCTATTAGTAGAGCTCCATCTATGGTTGGTGGTATTCCATTGACTAGTCCTCCTACAATTGCAAATATGCCAATCAATTCTCCTATTAATGCACCACCCCAACCAATAACCTCTATGAATAATATTCAATCTCAACCTTCCCCGCGACTTCCTATAGAGAATTATCTTTCAATTCAAATTCCAATTTTCAAATTTTGTAATCATGGCAAAGTCTTGATTGTCAAGAATTCTACAGATTCTGTCAATGGCAATGCTTATCTTTCGATGTCATCTACTACTATTGAAATTAAGAACTTGAAAGATATCATTCAAATGGATAAAAGCATCGTAACATACCCAATTGAGTCGAAGAAACGTAATGCACAGAATTTGAGTAAGTGGATTCTGGAAAAAATCAAATCGTTTGAAGAAGGTAAGGATGTTGGCTTATCGAATTCACAATATGATCAAGAAAACATATTACTTATTTTAAGAATCTTCAAAAGGCTCTTTGAGTCTAGTCCATCGTCTAACAATGACCAATCTATTGATTACAAAACTATTGCTACTATCATTGAAGAACATTTTGGTTTTAATGCAAGTAGTGGGTTCATAGGAGGTATGCGTAACAACTCTAAGCAGCTTACTCTGGCTAATACTACTAATTCCCACTTTACTGATAGCGGAACTTTGAGTAACTTATTGGCTTCATTGAGTATTTCTAATACTTTAGAACTAGCTACTCAAACACAAGATTTTGCATTATCTTTACTTTACAGTGGATTATTCAAGAAAGAAAGTTTCATGAGCGCTGCTGAAAATTATGTTAATCGTGTTTTCAATTTCGAAGATAATGATATTTCCATGTTGATCTATTTCTTCTTCAAAAGTTTTATCAATATTGGTGTTACCTTGTCATCTTTGATTCCAATACAAGTTAATTTCTTGAAAACATATTGGTTCCAGTTATTATCTTTGATCCTTCAAAGTACTAATGAGTCAAACATTTCTATTGTCAAAAACATTCTTATACAGTATAGTAAATTTTTTGAATCTATTAATTACAATCACGATAATAGATGTCAAATTAATTATATTTTAGCCATGGTTCCAGTTGAATTAGTCAATTTCAAATCAGATAATATTACATACATTATTCTGCTTGATATCTATGCATTTATTCTTGAAAGGACTGGGTCTTCTCCATCAATAGCATTACAAAGTTCTAAAAAATTCATCGAAAAAAGTATTCATGCATATATTGGAGATTTTGAAAGCAATGATACATCCGAAAGCGGAGTGACAAGTATTACAGGTGGTTGGTTTGGTTCTAAATCAAAAATTGATTTGTCATATCAATTTAATAAATTCATTTCTGGTGAAGACGCTGAAGTCCGTCCAGAAGCTAGTGTATTTGACAAAATTGTTCCTAAATCTAATGATCACCCTAAATCACTCATAACATCTGTAAATAATGCTTCCTTGAATCCTCTCTCCCCGCAAATTGCATCTCCTTTCACACCAATTGGGGGCACAAGAAATATGAGAAATGCATTATTGAACCATTCATTACACGATAATTCTTTAATTTCCCCACCTATCCAACCAATATCTCAATTTGCTGTTGATTATGCGCAGAGATCAAACTCTTCCCCAAATATTACTACTTTCCTGCCATCCGTTTCACCTTCTGTGTCTGCATCTCCTGTTAAACTGACTCGTACTTCTAGATATGCAAACCGTGCAGCTGCACCACCTCTACAACCTAGCGCTTCAGCTGTTAATCTTTCGGCTCGTAGTTCAAATGGAATCCTCCCAGCTTCTTCAGTAATACATCCATCCACACCATTTACAGAAAAGAAGAACTTATTAGATTTTGCAGCTACCGAAATTACTTCCCCGCAACAAAGAGTTCCACAAGAAGTTGATAATATTCAAAAAATAGATGAGAATCATGCAAATGAGGCTTCTCCAATTGCTCCTTTCTCTATTCCTATTCCTATTACTGCTCCTCCCGCTCCTTTCGCTCCAAGTGATCCTTCTACTGCAACGACTGCTAGCCAATCTATACCTTTACTTCCACCTTCATCTATTCCAGTGGTTCGTCATGGACCAAGAAAAGGCAGAACCTCGAGATATATGCCAACTAAACCTAGTATACAATCTGAAGCAAATTTTTTGCTGCAATATCAAAATAAATCGCAAAATGAAGCTCTTCAAGGTGGAACGGATGTTGATGTTAATGATGAACTGGTAAATGGGGCTGATTCTAAAGTAATGCCTCCGCCTGTTTTCTCTGAATCTTCTACAGTTAATAATAGTTATGAGAATAAAGTTAGACAAGAAAGCATTATTCCCGATAATTTAGCTGCACATCCTGATGTATCAATCCCAGAAGACGTTGCTATTCTGTCGATTGTAGGTTCTAGATCGCATAGTAGAAATAACTCTTTGAGAAGCAGTAGATTTAATCCGGTTGATTCTTCTTCATTTGCAAATATTTCTGATATGAATGGAGAAATTTCATTTTCTAAAACTTCTCTGACTCCCTTGACTAACAAAGAAGGCCAGCAAGTGCAAGATATCCCAAGTCAGTATTCTGCGTTTGAACCTGTCACACATGATGATATTGCTGAAAGCTTGAAGATTCAGCAGATTAAGGATTATGCAGGATCTGTGTACTCTGAATTTACTGGTGGTGCTCAACCAAATATTAATTCTGGAAACTATAATGGTGGAAGAACGCAGCAAGTCCCAGGATATAGTAGAAGTGTTGGAGGAAGAATTTCTGGTATGTTTGATGACACTGCATCATTATCAAGGTTTAGAAAAGCAGGTAGTATTTCCAGTGTTGGTACGTCAAATTATATTTCCACTTACCGTCAAGATGATACTATCTATGAAGAAGATGATGATGAAATGAGTGAAGATGAAGAAGAATTGTCAATTATCAACAAGGAAAAAAGAGCAGAAGGTGAGGTGGTTCAAAAAAAGAAGGTTGAACACACCATTAAAAGAAAGAAGGAAAATGATAATCTCGGTGGTGGCGGCACTGTTTCTCGTAAGCTGTCGGGTTGGTTTGATTGGTTAGGTAGAGAAAAGGCTGGTGCCAATGGTAAGAAGATTTATAAAGCCAAATTGGGAGAAGAGAACAGTTTCTATTATGATGAAACTTTAAAACGTTGGATTAACAAGAAAATACCTATTGAAGAACAAATAGTGGACGATACTCCTCCACCTCCTCCTAAGATGATGAAAAAACCATTGTCAACTAGGTCTGCTCCGGCACCATCCATTGGTGGTGGATCTGTTATAAGCGATGTTGTGAACGATTTACCTGCCATCTCGGAAGGTGGAGAGGCCACTCCTTCCTCAAACAATACCAAAGATGGTGATGCGGCTGTTATAAGTACAGGTGTCCCAATCCCATCTATTGGATACGCGAGTGCACCTGGTTCTACACCAAGTAGTCGCCCTAAAAAGATAAAGCATGACTCATTGGAAGACTTATTGAATAAAAGTGTTGCAAGAAAAGGCGGAAAGAAAACTAGAAAGGCCCGTGGTTATGTTAATGTTATGCAGAATTAATTAATAGCTTAGAAACCTTGTATAATTGAAAAATAAATAAGAAAACAATAGTAATTAATACCATTTTCTTACTTATATATTAATACTCCATTGTATTATGATTATTATTATTCATTCTTTGGTTGGTTAGTTAGCTTTTGTTCTTTTTTTTTATATAAATGATAAGCAGATGAAAGATCAAACGTACAATTTTCACTATTTCCGTTACGTAAAACTTAATTAGCCTAGAAGTAGTTAAATACTTATGTTTAGTTATAATGAAAAAATATTATCCAATCAGATAGAGGGGAAATTAGAAGGAACTGAGGCGTGAATTACTTGTATAGAAGCACCACTCTATCAGTTAAGTTCCCAGTGTATTTTACCTTACACTCAAAACGAGGGACCAAACAGTAAGAATTTTTAGATGAATCATTCAATGTAATGTAATAAAAAATAATACATAAGGCTATTCTATAAATAGAGGAACTGACATCAAAAGAATTAATCAGTAATCAATCCTAACTATTTTAAAAAATCAATACGCTTTTCACGTTGAAATTTTTAATATTGGCAGAAAAGACTATTTGTTATTAGACATGAAACTCCCCACGTATTCTTGAAGATTATTGTTATCCACCCTTAACTGATCACATTCTTTCTTCATCTCAAGTGCTTTACCCATCATTTGAAATAATTGTGCCTTGGTTTTTAGTAAGTTATCATATACCTTCTTTGTGGAATCCATTGAAGTATCAGTATTTTTAGCTTCCTCAACCGCTTTCTCTTCAACTGGAACAGATGTCATGGTCAGTATTCTGTACATCAAATATTTTCAGTAAGAGGGTTGTCAGAGTACAATGATTTATTAAAATGAAGTCACAGACATATAAGTATGTCTAGTAGCTTTATTTTTCTCACCACTAATTCCCGCACCGCACTCTTTTGAAACTGGCTTGATTTCAAAAAGGACAGAAGAAAAAAGCTTACAAAAAACATGAATTTTTGTTTTAACTCCATAAATTCTTTCAACTTTAGCGCAGATTATATAATAATTTATAGCCATTCCCAAGATATTGAAGCATGTTATTTATTAAGCCTTTAAAGGCTATTGTATTGGGAGCTCCAGGTGCTGGCAAAGGTACGGTTTTGTCTAAAATCAATAAGCACTTCAACAATAAGATCATTACCATTTCTACCGGAGATTTGTTACGTCAACATGTCAACCAAGAACCATCATCCGAAATTTCATCACTCATTAATAGTGGAAAATTGGTTCCTGATCAATTGATGCTTGATATGTTGGTAACTAAGATGAAACAATTGAATCTTCAAGATGGCCAAAGTTGGATCTTAGATGGATTCCCAAGAACATTGAACCAAGCCAAATTATTGGACGAACATTTGAAGTTAAATGCTGCAATACAGTTAGATGTTCCATTCGAAGTTATTCTTAGCAGAATAGAAAATAGATATATTCATCAGCCTTCTGGAAGAATTTATAATCTTTTATATAATCCACCTAAAGTTCCAGGTAAAGATGATGTTACTGGAGAACCGTTGACCAAGAGACCTGATGATACAGTGGAAGTGTTCAGAAAAAGATTAGATTTGTATTCACAGATGATTTCTCCGTTGAAAAAATTTTATTCTGAAAAGGGAATTTTGGAAGTTATTTCGGGTGAAACTTCTGATATTGTTTCCAAAAAATTAATTGAAAGACTTGAAGGCAAATATGGGATGGCCATCTGAAAGTGCTGCACAAATAAATCAATATTCAATTAATATGATAGCACCAATTTTTATATACTTAGTTGCTATTTCCAATAATAAATATATTGTTTGTGTACTTCCATCTACTTAATTACAATTGTAATATGATTAATATCAGTAGAATGTAAAATGCCATAAGGCAACTGCTTCTAATGATGAATATTATGTATATTATATCACGTGATTTTCACATGCTATGCTATGAAAATATATATATAGGAAATGAGAAAGAAAAAAATTGAAAATTCATGCAAACAACAAAATATTTGATAGATGACTTTACCACTTGCAAACAATGAATTAATGTCAGGTATTCTAAAGTGTAATCATATAACAAACGAGAAGGAAACTAATTGTATAATATCTGTTAAGTTTTGAGCTAAATATCAAATATATTACACTTGACTTCTCTCAAAATGTCAGAACCAAACAACAGCAGATTTAAGTATGATGAGATGGCAAATAAGGTCCTCAAAGCGGATAGAAGATTCATTTCAAAGAGAAGCATTCAGGATTCTGTTGATTCTCAACCTAAATCTTTGAAACATATAATTGATAATGAGTCCATGGGATCTAAAGTACAAAAAATCAAGGGTTCCAGCATCGGCAAGCCAATGGAAAATACACATGAATCTAAAAATAAAGGTGGTAGTAATGATGATGCAGATTCTTTTGTTATGAATCCCTTCAATAATATTGAAGGTCTTTCGTATTATCCTAAAAGTAGTGAAACATTAGCAATATATGAATCTATAATCAGTTGGGTGTTCAAAAATTGGGATGAAGATGTGACTAACTCCGCGTTAAGATCCGCTACCGATGAGATCTTACAAATTTTAAATAACAAAACTAGTGACGTATCGAGCATCAAACACGCTATTGGGCAAATATTGAATCTCTCAAATATTGAAGATAATAATTTCAATAAGTTGATTTATTTATTTAATCAATTGAATGATTACAATGATTATGACATTGATAAGAACAATGAGATGTTAGACGGAGCTGTTCCAATAGAATTCGATGATAACGAAGATGAAAACAAAAATGGTGATAATAATGCTAATAGATTTTTAGATGTTGATATTGATATTGAAGACCAGAAACGGAATAGTAACATTAATAATATAGATGAAGACTCAAAGAATAATCATGATAGTAAAGACGAAATAATGAAGTTTGAGAATTCTGATAATAATTTACCCTTGAGAAGAATCACACTTACCTGGATAAACGATGAAATTAAAAACATTTATAATACTAAAATATCGATAGATAAATTTTTAGATATTTTAAGTATTAGAGATGAAAGTTTGCAATATGAACTTGAAAACTTTTTCAAAGGTAACACCAAAAGTAAATTTTTATTAAATAATGCTGCACTGAACCAATTTATTAGTATTTTGGTAGCCAACAATAATAAAATCTACTTCAAACTAAAATTAATGTTATGTGAAGACAATGAACAAGAAACATTGAAATTAATTCAAAAGATGAATGATTTAGAATTGTTCCAGTTGATTGAAGAATTTGAAATATTTAATAATAATAAAGAAAATTTCCTACAAGTACAAACCAAAAAGAGAAAAGTTCAGAATGAAAAAGCAATGAGAACTCCGAAATATCTCAATTTAGAATCATTAAAATTTTCACAGGGATCACGTCTTTTGACGAATCATAAAGTTAACCTTCCTAAGGGTTCTTTGAAGAAAATTAGAAGAAGCTATGAGGAAATACACGTTCCAGCTCCTAAAAAACCTGAATCCTTATCTAAAATAAAATTGATTTCAATCAAAGATTTACCTGATTGGACTCAAAAAACATTTATCAATACAACAGTTTTGAATCCTGTCCAATCTTCGGTATATCCGATTGCATTCAAGTCAGATGAAAATTTACTTATGTGTGCCCCAACAGGTGCGGGTAAAACAAATGTAGCAATGCTCACAATTCTTAAAACCATTCAGAATTTTAGAAATGATGAAACAGGGGAAATAAGCATCGATAACTTCAAAATTGTTTATATTTCCCCATTAAAAGCACTTGTTCAGGAACAAGTGAGAGAATTTGGGAAAAGATTGGAACCAATAAATATTAAAGTTAGCGAATTAACAGGTGACTCATCTTTGACAAAACAGCAGATTAAAGAAACCCAAATCCTAATTACAACTCCAGAAAAATGGGATATTATTACAAGAAAAAATACAGATACAAGTTACACTAACATTGTTAAATTGGTAATTATCGATGAAATTCATTTGTTACACGATGAGAGAGGTCCAGTGTTGGAGAGTATTGTTGCTAGAACAATAAAGCAGAGTGCTGATATTAATTCTGATATTCGTTTGGTTGGCCTTTCTGCTACTTTGCCAAATTATGAAGATGTTGCAGAATTTTTACAAGTAACAGAATCAGGTTTATTTTATTTTGATTCAAGTTATAGACCGTGTCCCTTAAATCAGCAGTTCATAGGCATCACAGAAAATAAAGGTTTTAAACAGGTTCAAGAAATCAATAATGCCTGTTATGATAAGGTGCTAGAGAATGCGGGAAAATATCAAGTGATTATTTTTGTTCACTCAAGAAAAGATACCTTCAAAACAGCTGAATATTTAATAGAGAAATTGAAAGAATCTGAGAACTTGAATAAACTTGTGAAAGATGACGATGCAGGTACAAAAGAGATCTTGAGAGTTGAATCTGAGGAAGTGAAGGATGAAAATTTGAAAAAAGTGATTCAAAACGGATTTGCCATTCACCATGCTGGTTTATCCAAGGAAGATAGATCTGTTGCTGAAGATTTATTTTCAGAAGGTTATGTTCAAGTTTTGGTATCCACGGCTACTTTAGCTTGGGGTATTAATTTGCCGGCACATACTGTAATAATTAAAGGTACTCAAGTTTACTCTCCAGAAAAAGGAGGGTGGACAGAATTGTCACCACAAGATATATTACAAATGTTGGGTAGAGCTGGTAGACCTAGATATGACAAAAACGGTGAGGGTATAATCATTACTACACATGAAGAAATGCAATATTATTTAGCTATCCTTAATCAACAATTACCGATTGAATCTCAGTTCGTATCTAAATTGGTTGATAATTTGAATGCAGAAGTTGTTTTGGGCAATATCAGAAGCTTGTCAGACGCTGTTGAGTGGCTAAAATTGACTTACTTATATAAAAGAATGTTAAAAGATCCTAAAGTTTATCATGTTGGCGTGGACTATGAGAATGATTTAGATCTTAAAGATAAAAGATCTGATTTGGCTTATTCTGCTTTAGTTGATTTAGCTGAAAACAAATTAGTTGAATTTGACGGTACTAATGTTACGCCAACTGAATTAGGAAAAATTTCATCATATTACTACATTAATTCTAATTCCATGAAAATCTATAATGATCATATTAAGCCTTATCTAACAGCTGTTGACTTATTAAGGATATTTTCTATGTCTGATGAGTTCAAGTATATCCCAGTTAGGCAAGAAGAGAAATTTGAAATTAAAACTTTAATTTCAAAAGTTCCAATCCCTATCAAGGAACTGGAAAATGATCCATTATCAAAAATTAATGTCTTATTGCAGGCTTATATTTCTAGATTGAAACTCGACGGTTTTGCATTGATGGCCGATATGATTTATATCACACAGTCCGCAAGTAGAATTTTCAGAGCATTATTTGAAATTTGCTTGGCAAAGAATTGGGCTTCTCTAACAAGCAGTACGCTAGATATTTGTAAAATGATTGATCACAGGATTTGGTTATCCAATTCTCCATTCCGTCAATTCCCTAACTGTCCCTTTGAAATTATCAAAAAATCTGAAAATTCCAGAGTCCCATGGAGTTATTATTTACTGTTAACAAATCCACAAGAATTAGGCCAAGCTATTGGTACCGAAAAGTTCAGTCATAAAGCATTTGAATTTTTGAAGCAATTTCCTTTCATAAAAGTTAAAGAAACGAATGTATTGCCAATTACGTCTACCTTATTGAAGATTAATATTGCAGTTACACCAACATGGAATTGGAATTATTCTGTGCATGGGGCCTCCGAAAAATTTGAAATCCTTGTAGAAGATTGTATTGGCGAAAAAATATTATACAACGATGTTTTGATTGTTAGACAAGATCTAGTAAACCAAGAACATTTTTTAGAATTTACAATAAATTTATCCATAAATGATATTAGCAAACAAAGTTTAGTTGCCCCGACATTTTTCATTTGTTTTAACTCAGAAAGGTGGTTAAATTGTGAATATAGATTTCCTATAGTTTTAATGGATATCAAATTACCACGGAAATTTGATAGTCCAACTGAGCTAATTGATATGCCATTAGCCTCTTTAAATGATTTAAATTTCAAAGATTTTCAAAAATATTTCAGTAAAGTGAGAAACTTCAAATTCTTCAATAAATTTCAAACTCAGGTATTTGACAAAGTCTATAATTCTGATTCTGATTTATTTATTGCTATGATGAAGAGTTGTGGTAAAACAGCATTAGCCGAATTAGCAATATTTAATTATTTCAAGACTCAAAAGCCAGGGAGAATAATTTATATTAATCCATACAATGAAAAAGTTAGTGAATTAAGTAAATTATGGAAATCAAACTTTGAAAGTATAGCAGGCGGCAAAGCCATTGATCTCTTAAATGCTGGGGAGCTATCCTTGAATATATCAAAGATCAACACTAATCATTTAATTTTGTCAACTCCGGAAAATTTTGAATCAGTTTTAAAACGTTGGACAAGAAATGTTAAACTTGTGAGAAAAATAGGATTGATAATCTATGATGATTGCCACATTTTAGGTACAGATTTCAGTTATGAATTGATTATATCAAGAATGAAATTTATTCAATCTCAGTTAGAGAACCAAGTTAGATTCGTGTTTTTATCATCGTGTATTGCAAATAGTAAAGACTTCGCAGAATGGCTAGGCGTTGATAAGGAGAATATTTATAACTTTAGCCCACGAGAAAGATTCCAACCTCTAGAAATTATATTGAAGTCTCTGTCCTTAAGTCATTATCCTTCTTTTATAAATTCATGGATAAAAACTGCTTACAAGGTGAGCTCTGATTTTATTACAGAAAATGAAACTAACAATTGTTTGATTTATGTGTCTACAAGAAGTCAGGCTATAGAGGTTGCTAATAGTTTCATATCTTTGACGAAGTGTAAGGAAATTTCAAGTGAAATTTCAATCCCACAGAAATATTCTAAATCTATTGACCTAATAGAAGATACTGTTTTGAAAAGTCTAATTGTAAATAATGGGTTTGCCATATTTTATGAAGGCATGAGTGAAGTTGATAGATCTGTTGTTTTAAAATTGATGGACATAGGAACAATTAAGTATATTTTCGCAACAAGGGATGTTGCAAATTGTATGCCCTTTTCTAATCTAGTTTTGATATTGGGTACACAGTTTTATGACGGTAAAGAGCATCGCTACATTGATTATTCTTCAACTGAATTATTGGAAATGGTGGGTACTGCAAAATCGGATGATATTCAAAATCTTGGAAAGGTTTTCATTTATACTACAGTGTCAAAAAAAGAATATTATAAGAGGTTTTTGAATTTTTCCATTCCTGTCGAAAGTAATCTACAATTTAATTTAAATGATTTATTCCTCGTAGAAATAGCAAATAAAACTATTAAGACTAAGCAGGATTGTATTGACTGGCTCACTTACACGTTTTTTTACAGAAGATTACAGTTGAATCCTAGTTATTATGGTGTTAAAGACGTTTCATCTTTAGGCTTGTCTGAATTCCTTTCTGAATTAATTGAAGACTCATTGAAAGATTTAGAACAGGCAAAGTTGATTGAAATAGAAGAAGATGAGGATGATAATGATGAGGATGAGGATGATGATGCAAGCGAGAATATAATTCCTCTCGTTGGTGCAGATATTGCTTTACATCATAATACTTCATTTCATACAATTGAATCTTATGTGAACAATATCCTTGGTAATAAGCAACTTAAGCTTAAAGTTTTGTTAGAAGCATTATGTTTAGCTAGCGAGTTCGAAACATTAATTCCAATCAGAAAGAATGATTGTTTACTCTTGACTAAATTATATAAGAGAATTCCAATGAAATCAGGCATCCTATTTAAAATGAAATCTGATTTTGAAACTTCTGTCAGTTTAAAAGTTTTCATTTTAATCCAGGCACATCTTTTAAGATTAAAATTATCTATTGAACTTACTTCAGACTTAAAAATCATTCTTTCCATTATACTAAATCTCTTAAATTCTATGGTTGATTTACTAGGTAGTGATGGTAACTTAATTGCTTTGAGACTAATGACTTTATCGCAGATGATCGTCCAAGGGATCTATGAAAAGGATGAAAATCTCTCCTTGAAACAAATACCTTTCATAGATGATGATTTATTGTCGAGCTTAAAAAATAATAATATCTCTACTATTCACGACTTTATGGATATTGAGGAAGATGATAAAAAATTAGAGATTTTAGGAAGTAATATCTCTCAGAATGAAAGAAAATTGACTAGAGTTGTATCTTTTTTGAACAACTATCCGATTATTAAAAATGTTTCTTACACAATTTTGAATGATGAACAAATATCTGCTGATGATGATATAATAATTGCGGTCACTATCAATAGAGATGATGATATAGAATCTGAAGAAGACTTGATTGTCAAATCCAACTATTACTATCAGGAAAAATTAGAAAGTTGGTGGATTGTGATAGGTGATGTAAAAGCAAAAAAATTGTATGCCATTAGGAAAGTTACATTAAAGAAAGAAGAACAAAGTTATAAGATGAACTTTAACTTATCAGATACTGGTAAGCATGCTTTAAATATTTGGTTAGTTTGCGACTCTTACTTTGAAACGGAAGAAGTTGACTTGGTGGTTGATATCATTCAAAGCTCTAAAAAATAAGTGTGTGTTCTAAGTATAAGCATCATTTTATTAGAAGCATAAATATAGCATTTCGTATATTATAATTTATATGTTATTTTAAATTTGTTTATCATATTGTAAAAATGTCTTAACCATTTATCTCTATGAGAACAGTATTAAGAAATACCGTGTCGTAAAAAAAAAAAAATAGAATAAAATATTATTATATTCTATTGTTCCAACAACAAACATGTTTTCATGTTTATAAATTTATCCTCATCTTATTGAAGATAAAATCATTTAAAATCATAATGAGTGAAACTGATTTAAAAAAATCTCCACCAACTATTCCTAAAAGGCCATCACGTAAAGCATCAGTTGCTTCAGGTAATAGCTTTGAGGAACATAGCATTGAAACAAGCAATACTCCTAAGGAAGAAATCCACGAAAGTGTTGATAATTTAAAACAGGACGAGACTGAACAATTGAAAATTGATATTACTGAATATCTGCAAATTATTTATGACGACATTTTACATAAAGTGAATGAATCAGTTATAAAAGGGGCCCAAAAAGATCCGACAGATAATTTATCTGAGGATATTGATGAACAAAAAGAGGTTTCTGAAATTAGAAATAACATTAATCAAAAAGTATTTAATGATCCAGTATCAAAAATAGAAACCAACTCTGAAGTAGAAAAAAAAAAGGGTGGTAAAATCTCAGATACATTCATGGAAGAAGAGAATATTCAAAAGAATATTATCGATGACTCTGAAATCCGTCCTTCTGTTCCAAGAAGACCTTCCAAGCTAAGTTCTTCTGAATCAGAATCACTGGTTCCAATTATTCCAAGAAGACCAACTTCAGAAGGTGATGAATCACCAAAGGCTACCATTAAGAAAAGACAAAGTTTTGATTCAAATGGATCATCTACATCAACAGTCTCACAAGGATTAGATCGTCCAAAGTCAAAACCAGTTATAGTTAACAAACTAAGATCTGAGAAATTAGCACCACCTAAGCCTGCCATTCCTCATAGACCTTCCAAAGCAGAGGCGCCATCTTCTGAAATAAAGAAAAGAGAGCCACCGCCAGCTGTTCCGAAGAAACCTTCTTCTAAAATTCTTGCTTTTCAAACTATGTTGGCTCAACAACAAGAACAGCAATTCACGCCGAAACCACCCGTTCGTAAACTCACATCAGATAGTATTAATGGCAGTTCTTCTGAAGAAGATAATAAACCAAATAAAAGAGCTGAGTTTGCTAAAAATTTAAATGGTATTTTTGGTGTTGCTTTGCCAGGAATGACCCCTCCTGGATTTACTGGAAGGCCAACTAAAACTTCTAGTAATGATGAAGAGGATAGTAAGGATAATAATACAGGTGATGGTTCTGAAAATAAAGAAAAATCTGAAGAGGAAGTTAAGAAACCCAGTACCAAAAGAGGTAGAATTAGTGTTAGAGGTAGAAGATTACCTTCCGCAACAACAAAGAAAGTTGATACTACTATTCAAAATAAGAAATATTCCATATATGTTACTAATATATGGGAGTTAGATGTTTAGTATTTATCGAACATAAAGTAAGTGTTGTTTCTACTAATAACACGTATAGAACAGAAGTATTAATAAATAATTCAAATATATAATATTTAACATAATACTCACTAATTACTTTTCTTTCTTTCTTTCTTGGGAATTTAGCACTTTATGTCCCTTTTCGTTCTTTTTTTCTTGTGAATGTATCATTTCATCTTCAATGATAATAAAATCTTTTAAAGGATTGTTTATAAAAATGGATAACAACAAAGAAGCTAAAAGAATGACTAGCGCAACAGAACTATTCCTGTTGGACGGAAATACATTCCATAAAAGTTCATGAGTTACATGGAAAATAGGCATAAAAAAAGAATTCCAACCTGCTAAAGCATATAAGAAAGGCAAATGAAAATAATACCAAGTTAGAAATTGATAATGTAAACTTCTTGCAAACAAAACTCCTATAAAATTTGTTATCAGCAAAAGATAAAATACTATAAATGGACTCATATTATGCTCAAAGATATATTCATTTGGTTTTTCCATTGATTTGAATATCAAATCGAGTGTTTTTCCCGCACTTCTTTTTATATTGAATCTAGTTAAAATGAATAGCAATAGTACTGACACATGTGCATACAACAAAGATTTATGAAATGCATCACTCTGAAAAATATTTTCTGGAATAAACTTCCAGTTGACTGTCCATTCGTACAAGAATCTCCTATTAAACTGGAAAGCACTTTTCAAATAGTTCAATCTAATTGGCATATTTTCAACAGGTTCATGACCAGCGTATAATTGACCCAAATTCAAGAATTTCCATGCTAAGGTAACTTGCACAACTATAATAAGAAAAATATGTCTGAAAACATTTGCAATGCAACCATTGTTCAAAATATAGTTCACAATTAAAAAGCCAGGTAAGTACAAAAGAACATTCATTTTTATGGAGAGTGCTAACGTAAACAACAAAGTACCCAAAAACATTGTAGCACTTTCAAAGAATCGAAGATCTTCTAGGGTTGCTAATTGAACTTCATTCCCCACTTCTTTTACCAGAACTTCTTCCTCAGTATTTTCCTTCCTTTCAGCATCAGCGACAATTATATTGGTCTCCTTTATTCTATTGTTTTCGAGTCTTTCGTGAATTTGATTATGTTGTCTTATTTTCTCTTCCTTAACTCTATTCGAAAAATAGCATGAACTCTGTAACAGTAAAATCATGCCTGCGACTAAAAAACCAACAATACAATCATTGAAAGATCTTAAAAGAAAAATGGAATGGATTCTCTTACTTAACAATAATAACGCAAAAATCCATGGTCTTTTGAAAAGAGGTTTTGAAATGTCCTTGATGTCATAATTACTAAACAGATAGATCATGGCGTATAATGCAACAGTTGCTGTTAACATGTATCCAAATATTTTTTGAATGAATAATAAACCAAGATCAGCACCAACCTCAATTAAAGAGTCCTCTGGCTTTCTATCAACAATAGTCAATGTATTATTCCTGGACTCACTTTTATAAAGAAAATCTAAAATAGTGTAAGCCCATACATGACCAGCAGGATAAACAATAAAACCTGAATCACCTCTGATCTGACTATAATCTAAGATGCCGTCATCATTAATAAGCCTTACTTGTTGCAAATATGTCTTGAAATCTATATCAGTAAACGGAATATTGTAAATAATAAGCTTACTTATTATTAGCTCGGCAAAAATTGTCAACATATAGTAAATAGAAATGGCATTTGGATCAAATAATATGTATGATGTACTATGGAATATATCAAGCAATACATTTTTCAATGTTAATTCAGGAAGGACCTTTTTTGAATTAGAATCATCATCTTGTGAAACCTTCATATCCTGCAACAATGACATCGGTTTTTCTTTTTTTTTTTTGAAACTTCAAACTAGACCAATCAAGAAATGTGGTTTAGCGATTTTGTGCTTTCAGATAGGAATATCCAGATAACAATTTCTTGCTCAATTTTTTGTTTTCGTCAGTTTTTTTATAAAAAAAATTGTTTGAATTATTTGTGCGAACTATACTGGAACGTCAGCCGTCAGCCAAAGACAGATGCGTAACAACTTAAAAAAAAGGACGCGTCACAATACAAAACGATATTTTCAAGATTTGTTTCGTTTATTTGGTTATTATTATGAAGAAATGAATATACTTATATATATTATTTTGTAATTTTTCTTTTTTTAGTAGCTACTTTTCTTTTGAAGAACATTAAACGTTTTCTCTGCAAGTCTTTTTCTGATACTTTTTCTTCGTTTCATATTATTTATTTGCACATTGAAAAAACTTGTTTTGCTTTCAGTAGTTAGTAAATTGCTGAAGCTACAAGTTTCTGTACTGATATCAGAATCCATTATCATTTTTAATGGATTTTTTTTACGTACTTCCTTCAAATCTGGAGCCTTTGGAACAACATCAACAGCAACATTATAATCATTTTCAATTTTGCATTCGTTTTGCTTACTCTGTATTCTTGAATTTTCTTTATTTAGTATACTTAAATCTAAACCGTCTTCAATAGTATCATTAGATGTTTGCGAGTTATTTGAATTTGAAACTTTTTGAAGATTTTGCTCCCTATAATAAATTTCTCTTATTTTATTCCATTCAACTAATTTTTGCTTTAGTACTTCATTATAAGTATTTTTATGTTTCCATTGTGTCATTATTGATAAAAATAAGCTGATAATCAAGCACTCTTGATCAATTTCATTGTGATTGTAAATCAGTTGGTAATCATAACATATATTTTTGTTATCATTTTTGCCGATATTTATTGCAAAGGCGATACGTTTGTAAGGGGGTTTGTCATGTTTAAAGTCTATTTTTTCCAAATATCTTGATGCAAATAACCAACGATACTCGACATCATTCTTGATACTATTATCAGTAGATGATTTTTCTGGTTGAAATAAACTAAACGCATTATATTGGAGATTACTATAGCAATATTTAATAGACGATATTCCATTGCAGTCTTGTTTACTAGAAGCATATGAGATTTTTGATTTTGAGCCGAGAATATTTACATTATTTCTAGATATCTGAATTTCCCAAGAACACAAACCATTTTTCTTTACGAACCAAGAACATTCTTTTACAGTATCTTTAACTATCTCAAATATCACAGATTGTTTTTCGTCTAGCACCAGAAATTTGTTTTCTATACTCTTAAAAGTAAGAGCGCTTAAATTTGTAGAATATTCTTCTTCAAATAAAATTGGATATTCTTCTTCGCAATTTTCTTCAAAGGTTTTTCTATGATAATTTGAAATCGATGCTACGACAATAGAAGCACAGAAAGCCGTTCCTAAAACAATTAAACTGGTCATTTTTACTTGTACTTTGGCTCTAAGTAGATTATATGAATAATAAGTAATAAAAATCCCTTATTATTGATACAGATATGATTAAGCTTTAAGTGCCAAAGAAAATTTATTGTATTTATTTTGTTTTTTCAATTTTTTTTTATCTTTGACAATGCAATTAATTTTTAAAAATGTGATTTTCTGGTTATCTAAAGATTAATATATCATTTTTCAGTTCTACTTACAAAAAAAAAATATACGCGTCAAAGATTATTCCACGCGTTTAATAATATTTCTATTAGTGAGCAGTTATATAAATAGCGTTGACTTCCTAAGAAGATTCATTTAGAAATAGAAGAAGGTATCAATTTTGTTCTTAATAGTTTAAAATAATTGCCAACTTTGCTTTTGCAAAAAGCTATTAAGTAGGCAGTATGATGTTTTATACTTTGGGCAACTTCTCCATCTCTTGCTCTAACAGAGTGCATATGCATATATTTGGTTACCCTTAGGCTTATAAATTACCTATGATTCTCCAACGTAATCCGTAGATCGAATGAAACGTGGCTTTTTTCAATGACATACAAAATGTAGAGAAAAGAGAAATAATGCTTTTGTTGCTTTAGAGCTGCTGCAAAAAAATTTAAATTAAGCATCCGACTAATTGCAGAAATAGCTACAAACGGAAATTCAAAACAACATTTTTTCTTTCTTGACGCGTCGCCCAAGTAAGAACGCGGCCGTCTATTTTTACGCTACGCAGAAGCAATACATCGAAGACTTTAATATTACTACATACTTATTTATACCTTCAACTTATAATACAAAATGGAGAGGAAGAAAAAAATAGGTACACTCAAAAATTTTTCCCATTATTTTCTGTTATTATTTTTAGTTTCTGATATTTACCTTTATCCCATTTATCTCAAACGAGTCAACATAAAATATATCAAAGCTTTTTCACAATATATAAATAAACTTTTCCTGCCTCTCCATTTTGTTCAATAAAAAAAGCAATTATTCTATCACAGCTTGTTTTCCGATAGTTCAAGTATTGCGGGATTGTGGCATTCTGCTCTTTTGTAATATAATAAAACAAGTAATATATTTCATAATAATCATTGATAAAATACATTAAAATGAGTACATCCAGCATCATAAAAGAGTCATCTTATCAACAAATGAATGATTTTGAAAATGAATTGTTAAAGAAGATTGAAATAGGCATAATATCCAGACAGCTCAAATCAAAACTAGCTACGTTTAGTAAGAAAAATAAAAAGTCCTACAAAAATGGACTGGTAAAAAAATCTAGCTTCAGAAAGTTTTCAGCAACTCCAAGCAAATACCAGGATCTTAGCACAACTCCTAATAGTGGAAAAACTTACAGAGAAAACTCATCATCGTCTCCTTTATTCACCCCAAAGGTCTCAAGATTTAGTAGAAGCGGCGGGAGCGCTGCTATTTCATCCCCAGCAACTTCTGAATATTCAAGAGTAACCCCGTTGAAAAATAATAGAAAACCTCAGTACCATTATAGTTCTTTAGACTATATGGTTAGCTCTAATAATGATTTAGGCCCATCTACTCCGAAACACATTAAATCTTCAAGAACTGGTGATGAAGAAGGTGCTAATTTATTGATGTTGTTGGCTACATCTCCAAATAATGGTCCACATCCATCTTCTCAAAAAAAAATACATGCCGTTGCATCTCCTGTCAAAGGTGCTTCAGTAGAGTCTTTTCTTCCGGCAACTCCTGCTTTCAAATCATTCAGCTCTCCAAGATTTCTGTCAAATGATTTTTTGTCAACTTTATCCCCTTCTAAAAACCCACTTAGTAGTCCGTCCGGTTTACCAAGTAGTTTACTAAGAACACCAAAATTCAATATCAGCGACTACGTTAATTTCCCCTCCCCATCACCAAGGCAATCAAGGGTTTCCAATAATATCGTTTACAATAATAGCGTCAGTAGTATTTCTTATATGACCAATAATGCTAATCCATTATCAAGTAGTTTTGGAAATTTACATGGAAATGGTCAAACCGATGTTTATTCCAGTAAAAGCATGGATGATAAAGGTGATGAGACTGAAGAGGACCTTGATGATTTTGATTAAACAAAGAAAATCATTTTATCTCTTTCAGTTCTATGCACTCATCAATCGTAATTAGATTATTTTTGTTTGGCTCATTATTTTCATTCATTTTCACGATTTCTGTTTATTTATTCTTATCGGACTTCAGTTTTAACGGTGTTATGTTATTTTCTCTCTTTGCTTTGATTATTTTTTTTTTGTGTTAATTGCGAGAAATTTATAGATCTATTACATATATATATATTATCAAGGTTTTAAAAATATTTATACATATTTATAATAAAAGTGAAGTTATTCAAACAATATACTAATGACCTTCCTAGAACATAGCTAATGAGATTGATAGAGATGAAAATTAACATTTTTTTTAATATTTTTTTTTTTTTCAAACTTAATAGCTTGATTTTTGTTTTATTTACAATCCATTTTATAGTATAAGTAGCAAATAGTATACTCGTCAAAAAATAAGCAAAATAGTTGATTATAATTGATATCAATTTTAATGCGTTGTTCCAAACACCTGAAACCATTAAAAATATATTAGTTTTTACTTTTTTCAATATTTGGAAGAATGATAAAAAAGACTCCACCTTATTTTCTATCTTTTCTATACTGTGTATAGTTGAATTCAACTTTGTATTCATTCTTTGATTGAAATCAAATATGTCATTTGTCAATCTCAATAAAGAAAGATTCACATTCTGAATACTTTCATTCAAAAAAATTTGGTTTAGAACAAAAGTATTATATAATTGTAATTTTAGATCTTGATAAAAGTCAACCACCATATTTTCATTCTCTTGAAGCACTTCTAAAAGGAAATCCTGTGTCTTGTTTATAATTGTCTTGTCCTCATTTAAATTGTGGAAGAAGTTTATTCTGAAATTCTCAATTAAATCTTCCATTAATCTTTCCTCAATAATTGTAAACTTATCTAAATTCTTCGCTATTTGTAAATTTATATTATCATAGCTCTTGGTGATATTCAAAAACAATTCTTTCATTTTTAGAGTTTCATATTGATTTGTTACCCGAGTGCATCCAAAATTTAAAAACTTATAATACCCATCATACGTTGTCCAGTACTGAGGAACTTTAAATAAAGATTTTAGGCAATCAGTGGAAAATTCTCTGGTAAG
This sequence comes from Saccharomycopsis schoenii, assembly GCA_010994365.1. Classification (NCBI taxonomy): domain Eukaryota; kingdom Fungi; phylum Ascomycota; class Saccharomycetes; order Ascoideales; family Saccharomycopsidaceae; genus Saccharomycopsis; species Saccharomycopsis schoenii. The sequence goes on along the minus strand of JNFU01000007.1, from coordinate 99,207 downwards.
CTCTTGATTCATGGTGATGCACTGATCCGGAATAGTGATCTCATTATTTATCAACTGGCACATAGTTAATCCCAATGCCATATTCACTTTATAGTTTTCATCCAATTCATCAAAATTATAAATACAGTCCCAGTAGGTTTCGATTGTAAACATTTCAACTAGGCATTTTTTATTTAGAGATAATCCCGTATCTTTATTTTGCTCAACAATTTTCAGGAAGACATCATTTAAGTCTGTAGATTTCAAATATTGCTGCTTATACTTTTCAATTGTAGCTTTCATTTCATCCAAATTTTTATTTGATTCCACACTTAGACTTTCTTTTTGAATCATTTTCGAGGAAAATAAGTCCCAAAATGAGAGTGCTGTTCCTAACTGTAACCCAAAATAGCAGTAAAATGATAATATCATTTCTTATGATTTTTTTATTTATTTAGTGAATAGAAGAATGACTTGAAGTGAAAAAGATAGTATATATGTTCCATAGTTCTTCTACTTGATTCCTAAAGTGAAATATACGAAATGTGGTAGTTATATAAAATTATACAAAATAGTTTTTTTTCTTGTTATATCCTTGTTTGCAAATGTTACATGTCAGACTGAAAAACTGCAATTATGCAGGCATATATCGAATTTCCTTATCCGTGCAAATCATGCGTGCTAACAAGCAGATGCAAGCCCTCAGTTTTACCATATCATCTCTCTTTTCTCTCAGTTTTTATACGAATAGTATTACCAAAGTATGAGCGTATTTCTATTTTAATTCTTAAACTAGTATAGAATACTTAAAGAAGACCGTTTCTGTTATGAATTTATGTTTTTTTAAAATGTCGAGCAAACTTTGCAAGTGAAAAAAGTCTTCTAAATTGAAGCTCATTCTTGTGCTCCGTAGAATCTCCATTAATTTCTAAACCCTCAAGTGACCAGTTGATAATATACCTTATTTGAAATTCTTCATTCTAGAATAATGATCAATATTCAAAACATATGTGCTTTTGCCATGCGCGTTCTTCATTATTTTATTTCTTCTACAACTTTTGAAGAATCCTCTCTAGTATCAACAAAAAATGAAAAAGTTTTTACACAAAAAATTTTATAAACGGAAACCCATGAAAATCATACTAAAAATACATAAATAAAAGTCATCAATCAAAATTAGGCAGAAGCAGTAGAGTATTTGGTGACAGCACGAGTACCTTCAGAGACAGCGTGCTTAGCCAATTCACCTGGCAAAACCAATCTAACAGCAGTTTGGATTTCTCTAGCAGAAATGGTAGACTTCTTGTTGTAAGCAGCCAATTTGGAAGCCTCAGAGGCAATTCTTTCAAAAATATCAGTGACAAAGGAGTTCATGATAGAGATAGCTTTCTTGGAGATACCTGTATCTGGGTGAGTTTGTTTTAACACTTTGTAGATGTAAGTGTTGTAAGTTTCCTTTCTGGCCTTAGATCTCTTCTTACCGTCACTTGGAGCGGAAGCAGTCTTTTTGGCGGCAGGCTTCTTAGAAGCTGGGGCTTTAGAGGCAGGTTTTTTTTCAGCTGGTTTTGGGGCCATTTTGGATATGTGTGTGCAAGTTAATGAGAATTATAAAGATACGAGATAAAGCAGATTTATTTATATAAAGAAGAGAACCAATAAATAAATACAAATAATAAAATGGGAAAGAGTTTACATTTGAAATTAAAGATATACTTAAAGTAGAGGAATGTCAATGGTTTAAATAATTATGAAATTGAATGTTTGCATTTTTCTACTGCAGTGAATTTGTTATTGGGCGAACTTTCAAGTCTGGTCAACGGTCCAGAAATTGCTCCTACATGACCATACAAAAAGGTGGGATATTTTTTTTTCATGTGGATCGGTGTTTTTAACCCAATAATGGGACATTTCTGTAATTCTGAAAACTTCGCTTTCTTAGAGGTGCGATACAGCGTACTTTCTGGAACGCATGTTCGTGCATAGCTTGCTTTGAGATTTTCCAATTAATAAATGAAAACCATATAAAAACAGCATGAAATTCCCAATACTGAAATCGATTAATAGCTTGTTAAATCCATTGTAACTTCTATTTGTTTCCTCTTCTTATTTCCTTTCTATTTGAATAGCAACACAGATTAATTTCGCAAGTTCTAAACTATTTTTAAACTTTTTTTTTCCYAATTAACAACACATATTATTAAAAATGTCCGGTGGTAAAGGTGGTAAAGCTGGCTCATCTGCTAAAGCTTCTCAAACTAGATCAGCCAAGGCTGGTTTAACCTTCCCAGTTGGTAGAGTTCACAGATTATTAAGAAAGGGTAATTATGCGCAAAGAGTTGGTTCTGGTGCTCCAGTTTATTTGACCGCTGTGTTAGAATATTTGGCCGCTGAAATCTTGGAATTGGCCGGTAATGCTGCCAGAGACAACAAGAAGAGCAGAATTATTCCAAGACATTTACAATTAGCCATTAGAAATGATGAAGAATTAAACAAATTATTAGGTCACGTTACTATTGCCGAAGGTGGTGTCTTGCCAAACATTCACCAAACCTTGTTACCAAAGAAGAGCGCCAAGCCAAAGGCTTCTCAAGAATTATAAGGAAGCAGATAGAAATGTATTCCCATATATCTTTAAAAGCATGTTACCTTAGCTTTTATGTTTCTCATTAAGTTGATTTAATCAGTCATCATGAATGGATTTCATATTTTGTATTTTTATTTGTCGTTGCCTTTTGCAATGTTCTTTTATGTGTATATATACATGTCTAATTTACGGTTCTCATTTTGTTAAACTTAGAAAGTCACATTCCGATTGCTTGTATGATCTAAATTGATTAAGATAACTTGGTATTTGTTCATGTTAAATTCGTATTTCGTGCAAGAGTAAATGTCCTGTAAAGTAAGTCATATACGGCGGTTATGTGCTCCCGTAAACTTCCAGAATAGGTAATATGTAAATAGAACAATTTTTTTCCTCTACCAATTATCTCTGACTTTTGCTTCAGAATAAATCTGTTTTTATTTTACTGTTGAATAATACTCAAAATATCTTTATTTCTTTTTCTATATATTTGATAATACAAGAGTATAACTACTTTTAAATCTAATACATATTAAGTATATATCAGAAGTGATATCATATCAATCAATACGATCAAGAAAAAACAAAATGTCACTTTTTCAAAACTTGTAAGTGTTATTTATGTTTAAGTATTCCAAAAATTTCATTTATATATGACAGTTTAGGTTCACAGGTTTACTTTCAAGTAGAAAATTAGAGAGAAAGTGAAAGAAAAAAGGATACTAACAACACACATACTAGTCATTTTGGTAATGGTGGAGGCCATACTTTTAAAACAACAAGGGGGTTTAAGAGAGCAACTGATAAAACTGTTCTAGACTCCAATTTCTATAATCCTCAACAGCAGCAGCAAACAACACAAGGATTATCATCAATAACATCCCATAGAGATGTCAGAAAGTTTGCTGAAGCCACACTAGGTTCTGGATCAGCATTGGCGCAGGCCGTAAAGTTACCTCAGGGCGAAGACTTGAATGAATGGTTGGCTGTTCATGTTGTTGACTTTTATAACCAGATAAATATGTTGTATGGTTCAATCACGGAATTTTGTTCCCCAAAAACATGTCCAAAAATGATGGCAACTGTTGAATATGAATATTTATGGCAAGACCAAAACCTGAGAAGACCAGTCAGTGTTAGCGCTCCAACGTATGTAGAAAACTTGATGAACTGGATTCAAGATTTCTTTGACGACGAAAGTGTTTTCCCTGTAAAGTTGAACTATCCGTTTCCATCTAAGTTTGTTCCTCTAGTCAAAACTATAATGAAAAGATTATTCAGAATTTATGCTCATATCTACTGTCACCATTTCGAAGAAATTACAGAATTGGGATTACAAACCCATCTAAACACTAGCTTGAAACATTTCGTGCTATTCAGTAAAGAGTTCAATTTGGTTAGTGATAAAGATTTTGGACCATTAGAAGAATTAGTACAAGTTATGGTTCAATGTGAAGAAACTAATTGAATTTTTTTGGAGTTTTTTTTTTCTAATTTTGGAAATAGATTTTTCTTCTCTTTCTCTTTTTGTTTGCCATAATATTTTATTTTTATTTTGTTCTGCTGTCATTTTATGATTTATTTGTATTTGTTGTTTTGACGAAAAGTCAATAAAGTCTTTGGAGTTTAGTGTATGTAGACCACCTTTTTCACATTTTTATTGGAGCACATTGCAGCCGCTTGGCTGATAATCTCACATGAAAATATTTGATAAAGGTTAACAAATTAGTAGGTTCTAACGAAGAAAAGAAGAATGGCATTTTCTGAAATTTTATACCTTTGAAACAACATTATTATTAAAACTAAATAGACGCTAAAAATATTAATTGATTATAGTTCATAGAGACTGGCCTTTTTATTCTATATGACATTGAATTTTGTTAAAGGACGCGATATCAAAATTTATCCAATAATAGACAAGTCTGTGAGTCACTAAATGAGGCGACTATTTCTTAAAGAATTCAAACAACATGATCAACAGAATAATTCCGATAATAATATGACCCCTACTAGCTCCATTACAGGTGCGAGATCAGGTAAACTCACGAGTGGAGGAAGACTATTTCAACAGGTTAAATCAAGCTTAGACTCAATAAGGACGGTTCCGTCACCTCCAATTAAAAAAGTAAATAGTAACACTCGTATTCCTACTACTTCTGATACAAAAAGAGATAATGTGGTACTAAGCGAAAATCTAAATCAGCATTATTTAAGATTGCAAGAAGCAGAAATGAGATTAAAGGCACTTGAGGAAGGAAGCTTATGGGATGAAGAATTGAAGGAAATGTTGAAGGATGTCAAACCTATCAATGTAAGGTTTAGGGACGATCCATGCTTTTTCACAAATCCTCATCTGATAAAAATGATAAAAATTATTCTAGCAGATATAGATAGCATTGATGACGATATTAGTAATAAAGATATCGTTGATATCATGAATGGTTTATTGGGTGACTGTGAATGGAATACATTTGATAATTTTTCATCTGTTAAGTTACATGAAATAATTGATTATTTCACTACTGTGCCCCAGATTCGCGATTTACCTACAAGGTTATCAAAATTCAAGATTTCAGAAACCGAAATAACCAATGTTACGAAAGAAGGCAAATTTGACCATTTATTCCAAGATATGCATCGGCAGAATAGAAGTTTTGAAGATAATCTTGAGGATCATGCCATCTCCGAGAATTCCATTAAAATAATCAAGAATAAAGTAAAACAAGATTCTAGAAGATGGTCGCACCAAGTTATTAAAATCAAAGATAAAACGAATATTCTAATTAAAAATAAACAAAGGTTACTGAAAGATTTTTCAATGATGCCGTTGTCACCATCAATGAATTTTGAACCTCAAAAATATACATATCAATTAGAAAATCAAAAGTTCATCAAATACCATTTATATCAATATCGAGCTAATTCAATGATATTAACGACAAATCCTGACATAAGACATACTTATTGCAAATATGCTCCCTCATTTGAAGTTGAAATTTTCAAAAGAAATATTAATAACTTCAGATTGGTAGTAAGAGACTTCTACGATATGAAGAAGGTTATAATGGTAATTACTAAAGAAGATTTTAGGTATTACTGGAATTCTGTGACAGGTCAAACTATTTTCAAAGATAATAATTATCGGCAAGTTTTTGAAAAAGAAGAAGACAGTAAAAGTAATGAGCTTCTGTTAAGTGCAGGAGAAACATCATTCTTCTCTAACGATATAGAAATGATGTCTTTGATTAAAAAATATGATGGAAAAAAGATTATGAACCGATATTTTTTAAGGGATCATAAAAAAAGGCCATGGTTTATAGGATCAATACCTAAGTTAAAGAATGGAAACTTCATCAAATTGAGAGATGAAAATAATAAAATTACACATAAATATGATACATATTTCTTTTCACAAGAGAGTGCAAGTGATTTTCAAGTAAAACTTGCTGAACCTTTCAAAAACAAAAACATTGAAAACAAAAATATGATACTTTCATGTTTTAGGCCGTATGAGAAAGAATTTACAAAGAAATTTATCAAAGATCTTAAAAGATTGAAAAATGAGCAATTAAATCAAGAGAATAATTATATTGAACGAGATATTAGCAATGATTGTAACTTAGATAATTATGGGGCAGATATATTTTTTAAGCCTGGGGATGGGATCACTTACAAGAATCCACCGGATGATTCACCTGACAAATTCACAGTAGGATGGCTCACTATCTATAACGAGAAATGTTTGGAAGACGAACCAATGTTTGAATTGACACTTGGAATGACATTGGCATCAGCATTTGAGAAAATATTAAAAATTAATAATTATGAAGAAGAATCATAGTATTAAGTTTTTCTTTACTATTTTGTGAAGCTTAATATATCAAAATGAATTCATTAAGCGAAAATGAATTTACGCAAAAACTGAAAAAAAAACAACATATGTAACTATTATGACGATGATAATGATACAAAATATATTCAAGAACAATAATAATAAACAATAACAGTATAAAATGATATATAAAAATAAAAAATATAAAGAGAAACAGAAAACAGGAAAAAAAACTTTAGTTCAACACAACTGGATGAATAGCTTCATCGAATAACCTGTTGTATATCATGATGGTATCATTTTAAGATGTATGTCTTTATAGAAGATAACTGCACTTCTTTTATTATTCTATTATACTTATTGAGTAATGATGTTATGATGAAAACCTTCATTAGAGGAAATCATACGAACAATTGGAACAGTTGATTTAGTCTTATTCAGCAACAGCGATAGAAGCAGGAGAATCGACAGCAGAAGTTCGTGTTCCTTGCTGTTGTTGGTTGCTATTGTTATTGTTGCTGTTATGATTTCTATTGTTGAAGTTTCTGTTATTATTATTAGTATTATTATAATTTCTGTTATTGTTATAGTTTCTGTTATTATTGTAGTTCCTGTTGTTATTGTAATTTCTATTATTGTTGAAGTTTCTATTATTGTTATTATTGTAGTTATTATTATTATATTTGTTATCTCTTCTATTATTGTTATTAGTGTATGACTTCTGAGACTCCATGACTTTCAACTTAGCTTCATCCATGACTTCATCAGGAAGTTTCATATTTTTGATATGAAGACCACGCACATACATTTCATCAACTTTTAAAAATTCATCACCAGTGGCATTTGATCTTATAACATCTTTTAAAGTTAAATTCATCCAGGAGTCGCAAACTTCAAGTTTACCATTTAAAGTTTCACCATTTTTCAACTCAACCATAATTGGCTTGCCTTGAGCTAATGTTAACATATATAATGGAAGCATATTATGTTTATTGAGTATTAATATTTTATATCAATAAAGGAAGTATTTATTATTCTGCTTTTATTTTAACCAGGAGTAATTATCGAGTGGTAAAATTGACTGATTTCTACTGCATATTACAATATATTGCATGAATGTAAAGAATATAAATAATTTGTGTAAAAAAATTTTCCCTGTTTTTTTTTTTTTTCTCATTCGGCTGCGGAGAATACAAGAATAAGGCAAAAGGTAGTAATTCTAAAATATTCATGTTACCCGGGTTTATCTAATACCAAAAGAAAACATGAAAATACTATTACATTAGAAATATTTGTAAATTAATCCAAAATAATAATGAAATAGGTTTATCATTAGAATAAAAAAAATAACATTATTAAAAGATTTTATCTAATTATTTATTATTTTTCAGATTTTCAATTACCAGCATTTTATAACTGAAAAACTTAAGAGTGAAGGGGAAGAACAAATTATTTAAAAGAACCCAGGAACATAAGATCAAAATATTTTTCCAAAGGTCATGTTTGTAAATATTATTCTTTGGCGAGAAAATTTTTAATATTGCCATTTTATAGTTAAAAATAGGTAATATGTAGCCGTATTTATAAAAAACATGCAATGATTCTATAGGGTTTAATGTGGGTGAAACATTCAAGATAACCCAAAATAAAAGCCAAAAACCAACAAGAGGAGAATAGATTATAAATAAAACTAAGGCCATGTTTTCATTGACACCTCCAACGGAGGAGATTGTTAAATATGTCAATATCCAAAATTCCATGAAATGATCAATATGCTTATAAAAAATGTAGAATAACGATGAAAAACCCAAAGATAAGAAAACATATGTAATTTGAGAAGTTATCATTCGGTAATAAATGTAATGATTAGGTTTAATCTTTTCATTGATTAAGTTATGAATAGGCATGAAGAAATGAAATTGGAAGAATGACACAATGATAAGCATTACTAATCCAACAGTTAAAGGTGCATTTAATATTTGAATCTTGAAAGGATTTATATCATTATAAACGAAATCCATAGACTCGAATAATTTTTTCGATATTTGTAAATTGCTGATGATATTCTTTTTCTCATCATCATTTAACCAGTTTTGATAAATTTCGAAATTAATTTTCTGGGGATACTGTAGTTGATACAAATGTTCTATTCTACTGAAAATTGGTACCAAATAAGTATGCATCAAACTCGGGTTTCTCGTGCTTTGATAAAAAAATTGAATCTTTGGAGTGAAGTGAAGGTCAGCATCTTTCAACGAATTTCTATAATTAAGAGTGGAATTCTTAGGCAAATAAATGATTCCCCAAGTTCGGTGATGGAATAATTGATTATGAATATAGCGCATTGTTTTATTTGAGTCATCGATAGTTTCAATGTCAGGCATCACATTGTAATTGATCTGTATCATGCTATTGAGTTCTTTATCATTACTTATAACAAAATCCAATAAATTCCCAATATATGGTTTAAAGACATTATTTAATTGGAAATCTTGATTGATAACTTCTACAGATAAATTCTGCTGCAAATAGTGTTGCTTATTTGTAATTGTACCATAGTAAATTGAGCCAATTAGAATAATAAGCCCAATCATCAATGAATAAATCAAAACAAAAGATTTCATTACTTGCCTCATTTCTTGCTTGACTTTAGAACTAAACATAGATACTCTGATAATCATATTGTTGTCACTACCCATGTCTTCGTAATCATCATTATCATCTACAAATATGTCATCAGGATTAATATTTTCACCATCATATACCAAAAAATCATTATCACTTTCATGGTCGTCATCATCATCATGGAGCGAATGTTCAAATGGGTTAGCATCCATGTCAGCATTAGTGGCCTGATGTTTGACAGAGTTGACATTTTCCAACATTATTTCTTCATCCGTAATATCTCTATCATTCCCCATATTTCTGGAAGGAACAATCCCGACTAGATGCTCATTAAGTAGTTGCTCATATTTGAAAGTCCTTGCATGGGGGCTGGTGAAATCCAGAGATATTCGTTTGGGAATATTCATCACAATGTTCTTAAGGTTTGGCATTATTTCTCCTCTATATTTATTTGACTATGTACTTCAATTACAGTGATGATGGAGCAAATAGTTTAGACAGGGAAACCTATTGTGTGTTCCAATATATACGATGATAGCTCCTTATTTTTTTTTCTTTTCTTTTTTTTTCTGTAAGAAATCCTAAAATTTTACCTCCTCTGTATGTTCTCCAAATCTAAATTGCAATCAGAATGTCGAATATTGAATGACTCGAAAAATATTTTTGAATTGATTTCATATATGTTGTGGGCGATATTTGCTTAAATGTTAAAAGTATATAAAAAAAGGAAAAACGGCTAGGAAGAAAAGCACAATATAGGTACACGGGAATGCACAACATTGCATGGCACGATATCCTGAAGATGTTTACCACATATACACTTCCTTTGACTATATTAAATGGCTTTGGTTTAGCATTGACCATGATCCGGAGTTTTTTTTTTCAAAAATACGTACTTTCTGGAATAAAGTATTGCCCACCTTAGTATTTGTATTTCAATAACCTGTGTATGCCACAAGCAAAGATATTATTTTGTTTTTCATGATCTCTTTCATAAAAACAAAAACATGAACAGGATTCCATCGTTCGTGCTTTTTTTTTGTTGTAATTATCTACTAGTCTCTTCTTTAACTTTCAAGACATTTGTATCTTGATATACTTCTTAAAAATTTGTCATCACAAGCGATAAATATCATAGCAGTCTTTCGAACTTGCTTAATCAATTAAATCAGCTTCTCCGCAAAAACGAGTGCACAACGGCCGGAACGCTCCAGGCTCATAGATTTTTCTATGGTACCTTTTTTTTGGGTAACACAAACACATATACAAAAATGAAAAATGCTACTTTACTGTGGAACTGAGAAACATTAGCCGTACTAAGCATGGTAGTTCCATTTTGCAATTTGGTATATAAGCATATCGAAATGTCATTCAAAATGGCAATAAAGAGAAAAAATACTTCCTTCTCTTTTATTTTGTACCTTCCATGGTATATAAAAAATAATCTAGTTATCTGTTCACCAACAAGCTTAATATGTATATCGAAGTTGCCAAGAGACTTGTCAGCAAAACAAGCTTTGCTACCACTGCAGCCGGTGTTGGCCTCGGTGTCGCTGTCGGAAGTGCTGAACAAGCATACGAAAAGAAACACAACATGACTACTGGTGAAAAAATTGGTATCACAGTCGGTACTTGCGCTGGCTTCATAATTGTTGGACTTGCTATTAACTATCTTTGTAAATATCTTGCCAACCGAAAGAATGAGAAAAACAATCAAGATATAATGAAACATAATTTGTACCAATCTCCACCTATTATCCATCAACGAACTCCGCAGAACCCATTTAATGAATACCAGAGCAGCTTGTCTGAAAGCAATGAGAAATTGGAGAGCTTTAGTAGCATGGAGTACAACAAACCGTTAGCCTCCGCTCCTCCACCAGTTTATATAGGTTACCAAAGAGCAGCTGCTCGTGTTCCTTAATTAAAGAGAAAAAAGGATTGCGGTTTTTATGAATTTTAGCGAGTTATTTTTTTCATTTTTGTTTTGCTTCATAAGTTTTTTTTAGTACCATTTTGTTGCATATTTATTTAGAGTTTATTACATAGAAATTATAGAGGATTCATTATTATTATTGTGTAAGCCCTTAGAACGAAATGCTATTCACCCATGCGTTTTGGTTATATGAAGTACTATTTTATCAACTAAGATACAGCAGTTATTGTAACATTCGATATCATCATTCACAAAAAACTTGTAAAAAAGTAAAAAAAAAAAAAAAAGATGACACAACCGTATACAATACTAAATATCGCTTCCCGTATGTTTTTCACCTTTCACAACTCTGTTTGAAATATTAACAATAATTAAAAACAAGTATTTTTTTCTATACTAAAATAATTAAAAATCGATAATATAGTTTTTCATTAGTTCTTTCAGATTTTGTATGATTTTCTTCAATGCGAGTGTAAGGTAATTAATAATTGACAAGATTCTGAATACGATGAACTTCAAATATTGGGAACAAACATGCACAAGGTATTTAGAGACGTGCAAAACGTATAATAAATAAGAAGCTATATCAAATGAATTGGCTCATACAGAAGAAAAAAATATAATAATAATGAAGTATTGAAGATGGAAAAAACGATTCTTTTTTTTCAGATCAATGATAAATGTAAGTAATTCTTTACTTACAAAAAAAAATATTTTTTTAATATTCTATTTTCATGAACAGCCAGTAGAAAAGTAAATTATTTATTTCTCTTGATTAGCACTTTCCTGGAGCTCATGAGACTTTTCTTTGCGTATCTGTAAATTTTCTTGTGTGATTTTTGACTATTTCCAGTAAGTATAGCGTAATTGTCAATGACATCAACGGAAAGAAATGGTTTTTGACAAAAGGTTAAAACTATAGTTTTTGACATATTCTGTTATAGAGTATTTGATATTGAAAAGTATTGACAAGCTTTTGTTGTTTTAGAGTTTGCAATGATATTTTCAATGCTAAGGGTTTAAGGGATGCTTTTGTTAAAAGAGAAATCAATTAAAAAAAACAAAAACAAAAAGATCAAGTGGATCTTTTATAATATATGTATTTAAATTTGGGAGTTTTTCGTATTGATTGAGATGCAATGTAAATGGATTAAGTTATTTTAAATTGTTATTTTCCTGTAATTTTTTATTTTTAGCCATACAGTTTTTAAGTAAATTTACGAATTTTTTTGTTACTGAATCAAAGAAAATTTCCTTATATACCGTTTTTGGATAATATGCATGATGACTAAAGGAAAAATTAAAATCAAGTACCGCATTCGAAACCAAAGATTCCTATTGAATACTATGTCTGTTGTCCGTTAGATATTAGTAGAATGTACTCTCTCACATGCATCAAATTAACATCAATAAACCTTCACATATGGAGACACTTAAGTGAACAATCAACTATTTAAATTTTTTGATAGTTTTGTGTAAACGCACCCAGTAACAAGAAAGAAAGATGTGCATATTAGCGAGCCAAATAAAAATATTAAAAGAAAGAAAACACGGGCCTAAATGAAATTAAATAAGAATATAAACACAATATCAGATTGAGAAGATAGTATTTCTACTACAGACAGATATACAGTGATCAATATAGCAACTCAAAAACTTGTTATCCCAAATCATTTCACAGAAATAAAGGCAGCTGGATGGCGTTACTCAATAAAAGACAAACTACCACAGCTCAGCGGAGAATCAGAAGAGTATGTTTCTCTAATAAAGCATGCCTAACTAGAATGATAGTTTTAACTGTTGTTTTCTCTGTTCTTTTTTTGATTATTGTTATTCTTATAGCACTTAAGAAACGCATCAAAAACGCTTTAAGGAAACATAAAGAGAGGAAGCAGATGGCGCAGCAAGAACAACTGCAACGAAACATTGAAGAGGACGTTCAGTTTGCATCGCTTCTGCAAGTTACTACTCCATATGAACCGCACGGGACATTACGAGATGAAGATTCCTTGGCGTATAGTTACAAAAATGATGAAGGTATACTAAGTGGTGGTGGTCGCATTGTTCCTTATGGAGATAGTCGTAATGGATATGCGGCAGTGCCCTTACATGAAGAACAGGAAACTGAAAAGCCATTCTTGAAAAGAGCTATATTGTAGTTTTTGAGCATTTAACGTTTGCAAAGGGCATGAAAGCAAAAAAAATTAATTACACTAGAAGCTACCATGTACTGTTCACATATATATATGATTTTTTTCCAGAAAGTCAATATTCATGCTACGTAATAATCTCATTCTATGGTTTCTTCGTTTCCTTCGTTTCCTTCGTTTTATTTATCGAAATTAATCATATACACTTTTTTCTTTGTTCAAACCAGTAAAAGACTTAAGAAGTCTTTGTAATGTTAATATGTGTCAAGCAAAGTTAGTGATCGCCACAACGAAAAAAATTGCTTATAGGAGATCCGACCGGATATCAAGTTCTATTGTGTCTATTTCTAAACTGCATCTCACGATCTCACGGGTTGCATCATAGAAACCAATATTGGGTAACATTCAGTCAATTCTGTCAGCAAGAATTGACAGGTGAATCTAGAAAATGCTGCTTTTCTTCCTGAAAGGTAGTCCTAAGATGTTGATTCTGAGAGCAATGCTGTAAGGGTTCGCATGGCGTGAAGCTGCTCAAGAGATGTTTGAAAAGTGGCCATTTTGGCTTTGAGTTGAGAAGAAGAGCCTAGTGTACGACACAAAACGACTCTTCCTGAGAACAAGATACAAGTTTTAGCAGAGGACAGCTGTTGCACTAAAAAATCATAGTTCTCAGCGCAGACCTTTTGCGTCTATGCGTAAACCATAAAGGTGGCCTACAACGAATGTCCACAGGTTTTGGCTAGATCTCTTCCTTCAGTTTCACTTTTTTAAAATTCGCTGCATTTTGCACACTTTGATCAGACCCCATACCGAATATTATTCTAATGATTCTACAATGTTCATACCAAAATAGCAATACCACAATAATATCACAACTGCTTCGTCATCATAGCGCAGAAGCTCAATATTGTGTAAAGCACTCCTTTGGGTGGCTAGCCGTATGTTCTATAAACCCCAGTTTGTGGCTGAATCCGTATTGCCGCACTGGCTTTATGTTACTCGTCTCGTGCCCTTTTTGCCCGTTATAGATGGAATTAAACAAAAAAAGGTCCATTATAACCGCACCGTGTATATCTATTTTTTTTTTTTTAGTTGCAAGACACATAAAGAAAGAAAAAGAACAAAAAAAATTTTTCTCTCTATGGCAAAAAAAATAAAATCACTAGTAAAAAATTTTCTGGTAGGCCAACGTTGGGGGGCAAGGAAATAAATACAACTAACATATGCGCACGGTATTATAAATCTAAAGAGTAGAGAACAATAAAGTATTACACCCTCACCGATATCAATTTAGTTACTGTAATCTCCCTAAGATTTATTTCTCTCTCAGCATTTTCATTCAGTCATCCAATTGATATTGCAATATCCATACATTCCAATAACAAAAGCCTATTCAACAAATATAAAGCCTGTATATATTCTGCCTCGTCAGTGTGTGTGTGTGTGTGCCCAATATATATAAGTATAATACATACATACGACATCAACAAATATATTCCCAATATCTCGACTTGAAGGTGTGTCTGTGCATACATATATCAATCAATCAACCCGCTACATACGCAAATACCGCAGCATCAACCAGACGCACAATTCCCCCTACCTGGTCTCCTTCTCGCGCTATTATACAAAACAGAAACCAGCCAATCATGGAATCCATTCTAGATTTCTCCACCCCTGACTTCGACGTCAACTTGTTCGACCAAGTTGTCGCAGAGTTCTACAACGGCTCAACTAACAGGCAAAATGCCCAGCAAGTCTTGACCGCTTTCCAAGACCACCCTGATTCCTGGCAAAGATGCGGTCAGATCTTGGAATTGTCTAGCATGTCTCAATCAAAATACATGGCTCTTTCTATCTTGGATAAGTTAATCCAATCTAGGTGGAAATTACTTCCAAACGATCAGAAATTGGGTATTAGAAACTTTGTTGTCAACATGATCATCGCTCTCTGCGAAGATGATACCTTATTCAACAACAACCCTCATCAGAAATCCTTGATTAATAAATGTGATTTAACTTTGGTGCAAATCATCAAAAAAGAATGGCCTGACAACTGGCCTAATTTTATCCCAGAACTTGTTGCTTCTTCTAGATCCAGTTTCAACGTTTGTGAAAATAACATGATCATTTTAAAATTATTGAGTGAAGAGATCTTTGATAATGATCAATTAACACAAGCTAAAGCCCAAACTTTGAAGAAAAACTTGAGCAATGAATTCCAAGAAATTTTTAAGCTTTGCTATGAAGTCTTGGATAAATCCGATAAGCAATCCTTGATTTATGCTACTTTGGATTGTTTATTGAGATACTTACATTGGATCCCTGTTAAATATATCTTTGATACAAACATTTTGGATATCCTCACCTTAAAGTTTCTCTCCGTTTCTGCGTTGAGATCTATCAACATTAAATGTCTCACTGAAATATCTTCTTTAAAGTTCCAATCTGACGCTGAAAATTCTATTTATAATCCTAAATTGGCTACGATGTTCACCAATTCTTTGCTTCAGATCAATTCGTTTATCCCCATTAATTCTATTGATTTGAAAGTCACTTATGCTAATTCTAACACCAATGATCAAACTTTCCTTCAAGATTTGGCTATCTACCTAACTACTTTCTTGGGCAACAATTACATGTACCTTGAATCTACTTTGCCTAAACCAGGCCAATCAAACATAGCAACAAATATTAACACTACAAACATAGATAATAATAATTCTCTTTTTATCGCGAACAAACTCCTCATTCAATTATCCAGAATTGATGAACGTGAGCTTTTCAAGGCTTGCATCGATTATTGGTTGAAATTTGTCCATGGACTTTTCTTGGAGATTCAACAACTTCCTGAAAACAAGATGAATCCAATGCTTCAACTTGGACACGCCCACACTTTTAATCCTTCAGCAGGTGCTTTGGACCCTGTTCTCTTAGCAAAATTCCCACTTCGTACGCATCATTACTCACAGATCTTATCCCAGTTACGTCTTGTTGTTATTGAATCCATGGCTAGACCAGAAGAAGTCTTAATTGTAGAAAATGATGAAGGTGAAATTGTTAGAGAATTAGTTCGTGAAACAGATACTATCACTCTTTACAAAACTATGCGTGAGCTTTTAATTTACCTTACTCACCTTGATGTTCTTGATACAGAAATGATCATGTCTGAAAAATTAGCAAAGCAAATCGATGGCTCAGAATGGTCTTGGCATAATATTAATACTCTTTGTTGGGCTATTGGTTCCATTTCAGGTACGATGTCAGAAGAGATGGAAAAGCAGTTCCTTGTCACTGTTATTAAAGATCTTTTAGCACTAACTGAAATGAAACGTGGTAAAGATAACAAAGCTGTTGTCGCTTCTAATATCATGTACATCGTTGGTCAATATCCTAGATTTTTGAAAGCTCATTGGAGATTCCTTAAAACGGTTGTCAATAAGTTATTTGAATTCATGCATGAAACTCATGAAGGGGTTCAAGATATGGCTTGTGATACCTTTATTAAAATTACCAAGAAATGTAAACGTCATTTCACATTACTCATGCCTGGTGAAACTGAACCTTTCATCAACGAGATAATTAGAACCATGGATACCATCACCGAAGATTTGCAGCCTCAGCAAGTCCACACTTTCTGTGAAGCATGTGGTATCATCATTAGCAGTGAACCAGTTAAACAAACACATGATAAGTTGTTGGAAGGCTTAATGAGACTACCAAATTTGGCATGGCAAGCCATTCTTGATCAAGCCATACTCAATACTGAAAGCTCCCTGTCCTTGCTTATGAATCCAGAAACTGTGAAAATCATTGCCAATATTATTAAGACTAATGTAGCTGTTTGTAAGCCCTTAGGTCAAACTTTTTACCCTCAACTTTCCTTGATTTATGTCAATATGCTTTTCTTATACCAGTCTACTTCTGGCCTTATTTCTTCCACGGTTGCCGTAGAGGGTGAAATTGCAACAAAGACACCTAAGGTCCGTGGTTTAAGAACAATCAAAAAAGAAATCTTGAAATTGATCGAGACTTATATCTCTCAAGCTACAAACCTTCAACAAGTTGTTGATGATTTAGTTGGTCCTTTGTTAAATTGTGTGTTAGATGATTATAGAACAAATGTTCCAGATGCTAGAGATTCAGAAGTATTAAAATGTATGACTACTGTTGTGTTGAAAGTTGGCCCAATGATTCCTGAAGGTGTAATTGTCATTTTACAAAACGTTTTTGAGTGCACTTTGGATATGATCAATAAAGATTTAACCAACTACCCTGAGCATAGACTTGAATTTTATAAATTATTAAAGGCTATCGATGCTAAATGTTTCAACGCTTTACTAAATTTATCAAGAGATGCTTTCAAGCAGCTAATCGATGCCATCCTTTGGTCTTTCAAACATATTAATAGAGATGTGGAAGATTGTGGTCTTGCTCTTTGTAATGAACTTTTAATCAATGTCGTTAACTACAACGGTGCCGGTTCCAATTCAGAATTTGCTAGTGGATTTTTCCAATCTTTCTACTTTATGATATTATCAGACTTATTTTTTGTCTTAACCAATGGTGAACATAAAGCTGGTTTTATTTTGCAATGTCAGCTTTTGGCCACCTTAATCAAATTGGTTGCTGAGAATAAAATTCAAACTTCTTTGACGGCAGCAAATCCATCAGTTGACGTTTCTACTGGCAATGGATCTAACGAAAACGATAATGTTGTCTTTGTCAAACTGACTATTAACTCAATGTTGACCAATGAGTTTCCCCAAGTCACCCCTGATCAAATTTCCAAATTCATCATGTTGTTGTTCAATCTGTACAATGATAAGAGTGTATTCCAAGGTGCCTTACATGATTTCTTGGTCCAAACTAAAGAATATGGTGCTGATGAATGAATGGAATTCTTTCTGCAAGAATAGTAAGTGATGAAAAATCAAATATATAACTTCTTAATTTCTGATTATCATTAAAAATTTTCAATAATATTTGTATCTTATTTTGGCATTGATATTTATGTGTTTGTAGTTATTTCTATTATGGCTTACATGGTGTTTTGACTTGATGATACGCGTTTACTCATTAAAGTTGTTAGGATTATTTATTCTATAAAAATAAAAATTCAGAAAGATTTAACGAGAAAGAAAAAAGTCTATAAATACATTCACTCATCAGCCTACATATTCATGTTGATTTATTGTCATCTTCATCATTATTATCCTCTTCTAACCCTTTCGACTTTGGTACATCCAAATCATAATCATCATCATCATCCACGGCAACATCTAAATAATCTTCTGTATATCTTCTTGCCAATTCCTTTACTGGGGATTTGTCCAAATGGATATTCAGCTTCGGTAGTGCAAATTTCATTGATACTGGAGGGGACCTTAGATGCATACTTGTAGACGAATCAAATATAGATAATTGCAGCACATTGTTGCTGATGCCAGCTTTTTGTTTCTTGCTATCATTTAGTGTTCTGATAATGTTCGAAGAGCCTGGCGCATCAACATATATTGATGAACTGATATCTTTACCTAAAATAGAAGACTCTGTATTTTCAGTGTTGCTTTCTGCATTGGTATCATCGTCTAAACCTGAAGGTAAATGAGGTGGTGGACCAAGGCTCGTTGATTCATTATTGGCTATACTATTCATAGATATATTAGCATCGTTCAATGGATCCTTCAGGATCATTTTAATGGGAGAAAATTTCAAGTATGTCAATTCAGGAGTCTTGGGAATTTCTTCAGGAGAATCATCTAAGTTAAGCTTCTTCATTATAGCTGATGATTTGCGTCTTCTTTTTGTCTCTTCATCATCTTTTTTCTGTCTCTTAAGATCACTTGTCGTCCCAGTGATAGTTCGTTTAAGTTTAGAATTCCTTAGAGAAATAGATGGGGATGAGACTGCTTGAGATGGTGAAAGCTTATCTTGCTGGCTTTGATATTTATGGTAAGTCAAGGTAGATGTATTTTGGTCAATGATTGAATCTTTCAAGAAATCATAATTATCAAATTTGCTTCTATTATTAGAGAAAACATTGCTTAATTCTTTTCTACCAAAGGATGTGGCTTCGTCATTAGTTGATACGCTGCTATCAACATCACTCAAGTTTTCAACTCTATTCTTATATCTTTGAAGCAGCTTACTTATATCGAGGATAGAAGTTCCTATTGTCGAATCAGTATCATTATTATTGTTGGGATTGCTTTCCCTTTTAGGTGCTCTATTCTCTTTTAGAGTTGAATTCATGTCTGATATATTAATGTCACTATCTGTAATAATAATTCTATCTTGTTTTAATGCTTTTTTAGGTTGTACTTGTATACTGACATTCAAACTATTCTCAAATAAATTTTTCCAAAAACGTGTACTATCATTAATATTTTTGCAATTCTCACGATGCTTTTCCAACAAAGGAATAAATCTACTACTAATTATGGAGTTACAGGCATCAAGATTGTAATGGATGGTAGATAATGTTTTGGATATTTCCTGATCGATAGATTCTAGTTGAAGCATTTCATCATCCAAGCTTTCTTCTACCAGACCACTGGCCACAGAATATCTTTTAATATTATCAAAAATACTTTTCCTTTTATTAGACATTTTGTTTATTTTCTTATTTATCAATATATATCTTTATATTTTTCTCAAGAAGCAATTATTTCCTAATCAGATCAAAAGCAGTAAATACGATTCATCACCCATATTCAAAACCAAAGCTTCTCTCCATTTGAAGACGCGTCAAAAAGCGCGTATAATCAAGTGCTCATAATGAAAAATGAAGTTTTGTTTTAAACACAATTACTTGGTGAAAGGGGCAGAAAAGAAAAAAAATGAAGATTTGGATATTCAACAAGGGTTTGTTTTTATATTATAACACTTATTGACAGTTAGATGATTTTTATAAACAGATATCCACAACAATACTAATATATTATAAAAGAGATGATTCGTGTCGCTTCTAATAGAAACTCGAAGTTTTTGTTGACTTGCTTGGGCATTTGTTTATTTGTTACCTTTTTATATTTCTCATCAAATACAGCATCCTATAAGGATCAGTTAAGTAATCAAGATTTCTTGAAATCAACAACTGAAAAATTGAATGAATTGAATGATGCCCATATGCTAGATCCAACAGAAGATGAAAAATTTCATGCGGCCGTTATTGATTCCATTAATGGTAATAAACCAGCTGACGGTGCTGACTTGAATGACGATGATAAGCATGACGCTGACTTCTTTGAAGATGAGGAAATTGAATCTACATCCAAGGATTCATATGCCAAAAATCCTGAAATGGGTTTAGATGATAAAAAAGAAGGCTCCAAGAAGATTTCTAGTACGGATGAAGGATTTTCTATCGAAAAACAAAAAGATATTGATGCCGAAGCTTCTGAGGATGAACATGCTGCCGAAGCCGCTGCTGAAGCTGCTGGTATTTCTATACCAGAGCCAGAAACACAAGAACATAGTTCCTTTGCTGATGATGTTTCAAACCAAAAATTGACATCAGGTAATTCAAAAGATAAATCTTCCTCTTCATCCTCTGCTGCAGCCATTAAAGATTGTAGAATAGATCCAAAATATGTTGTCATGATTGATGCTGGTTCTAGTGGTTCCAGAGTACATATTTATAAGTTTGATGTGTGTTATAGTCCTCCTAAATTACTAAATGAAGAATTTAAGATGCTTAAGCCAGGTTTATCTTCATTTGATACTGACGTTGTAGGTGCTGCTAAATCTTTGGACCCATTGCTAGAATTAGCTGTTAATTCTGTTCCTAAAAAGGCTCAAGGCTGTACCCCTATTTCAGTGAAAGCTACTGCTGGTTTGCGTTTGCTAGGTGAACAGAAAGCAAATAATATCTTGAAACAAGTCCGTCATTATTTGGAACAGAAATGGCCTTTCGCTGTTGTTGACGGCACTGGTATCTCCATTATGGATGGTGCTGACGAAGGTGTATATGCCTGGATCACTGCAAACTACTTGATGGGTAATATCGGTTCCTCTGAAAAAATACCTACTGCAGCTGTTTTTGACTTAGGCGGCGGTTCTACACAAATTGTATTCGAACCAGACTTCAATGATAACAGTGTCATGGTTGAAGGTGAGCATAAATATGAATTAAATTTTGGTGACAGAGATTTTGAATTATATCAATACTCTCATTTAGGTTATGGTTTAATGGAAGGTAGAAACAAGATTAACAAATTAATTTTAGATAGTTACTTATCTTCTGACAAAAAGTCTGCTGGGCTAGTACCAATTACTGAAGGTTCTCACCAAACTGAAGCCACTGTCACATTAAGTTCACCATGCATGGCACCAGGTAATATAGCCAAGAATGTCAAGATTAAATACGCTGATGACAAGTCTTATATTGTTAACCTTAAGGGCCCGGAGTCACCAAGTGGCCCTCAATGCCGTTTCTTAGCGGAAAAGGTTTTGAATAAGGATATGGAATGTAGTGAAGCACCATGTTCCTTCAATGGTGTTCATCAGCCTTCTTTAGTTAAAAATTTTCAAAGAGCCAATGACATGTACGTCTTCTCATTTTTTTATGATAGAACGAACCCATTAGGTATGCCATCCTCTTTCACTTTAGAAGAAATGTCAGATTTGGCAAAGGTTGTGTGTAATGGCAATAGCTTCTGGGAAACTATGTTAGCTGGTATTGATGGTTCCTTAGAAGAACTAGAAAGCGAACCATTCTATTGTTTGGATTTATCTTTTATGGTTGCTATGTTACACACTGGTTATGAAATTCCGTTGAATAGAGAATTGAAGACTGCTAAGTCAATTGCAGGTAATGAATTAGGTTGGTGTTTAGGTGCTTCTTTACCATTATTGGATAAGAAAGACTGGAAGTGTCGTGTCAGTCAACAGTTTTAATAAAAAATAATCTTATTTTTGTTTATTATTGAGTTGTTTTTTTCTTGTTATTGCGTTGCTACTTCTGCTTTCATAATATTAAATAATTCTCTAGAATAATTATCATCTGTATTTTCTAATGGTATTACTGAACTGCACAAACCGCTTACGCTAATAAGATATAAAATCAAATTACTCTAATGACTCCATTAATGAGTATATAAATAACTAAATATAGTATTATTTATTTTTGTAAATCCATTTCAAGCATTTCGAAATTTCATTTAAGTCACTGTAATTAACATTGTGAATTTCTCTAGAAGCTCTTATCAATGTCAAATTTACTAAATAATCACAATATATTGAATCATTCGAAGTTTTTACTAACAAATTTATAAATTGATTCTGTGAGCTATCAATCTCATGAGGTATTTCCCAAGTTAACAATGTTTTAGTGGGAGCAGTTGCTTTATTAAAGATATCACCATTATGTGATTTTTTCAAATTATAATTTTTAATCATCTGGATATTTGTGATTTCATTGTTTAATGAACCTTTATATTGTTTGGTCTTCAATAATTGAGTAGGTTGCTGATTATTTTTCTTAAAATCCAGTTGTGTGATAGACATATCTCTAAATAATGTGTTTTTGTGTAACTTTACTAGGCATTCTACTAATTTATTAACAAAACGTTCATGATTGATGTGTCCAATAAGAGGGCGAAGTAATAAGACATCATTAGACACAGTCGGATTCACAGAAAGATTATTATAAAGATTTGTCTTATGATGGCGACAAAGCATCAATTTAAAGAAATTTAATATATAACTTGCCTTATTTCCGCTAGTTTCAGATTTACTCTTCTTTGCCTCTTCTGTTTGTATATCTGGTTTTTTGTATTTTATATGAATAATCATATCTTCAAATTCTATGCTCACACAGTCGTCAGAAATTATCAGAACATCATATGGTAAAAGTAACTTAGCTTCTTTTATTATTTGGTAAAATAATTCTTGTTCGAATACCAAATTTCTTCCTTTAACTATTTCATGTTTGATATCATGGTCATTATTTGAGCTTATGCAATCGTCAAACGCAATGCTATCAAGAAGTAAATCATTGACACTACTGGAAGATTTGGGAATCTGTTGACCTGGAGAACCTCCGACATCAAAATTTTTCTCAGCGTCGTGATTATCACTTTTGTTTCTGTACACATATACATGAACGACCTTTTCATCCATTTGACCCTGTATTCTGAAATCCACACCATTACTATTTTCATTTCTCTTCAAAACTGCTATGCTTCTACGGAAATTAGAGCCCGAATCAGTATAACCTAACTTCAAGCCAATCTCTTTTTCATTTAGTTTAAAGAAAACTTCATTATAAACAATGTCACCGTCAGATTTGGTATATGATATATCAAATAACTTTTCATAGTATGCTATGTCTTTAAGCACTTGGTGTTTCAAACTTGCCTCTTTTTTTGACACAAACTCCATGCATTTCTCTAAAGAATTTAATTTCCAACTAATTAAGGCTGGTATAATTAATGAACTTTCATTTGTTGGCATACCTGGGATTTTATCAGAGTTTAAACTACCGGGTGGCACCAAACTTTTCAAAAGAGGTGACATCAGGGAATTGCCAGCGGCGGGACGAACAGAAGTTACCAATAGAGATATAAAATCTAATGCTAAAGAGGCTTCATTAACTGCAGTCGATAAGAAGTTAATCAGTGCCATTTTTGATTCTTGAAAATTTCTCTCTTCTTTTTTAGCTAATTCCAATTTTTCCTTCAAGGTTTCTGCTGATCTTTCATCATTTAGCCTTTCGTTTGTTGCCATTGTTGTCATATTTTCTTCTGAATTATCTTCTATAATTGATGTTTCACCATCTAGTTTATCCTTAATTGTTGTGTGTTCCAAATCATTATCATCACTACTATTATTTTCTGTCATTGATTCAAAAATATCTTTATATCTGTTAATATCCTTGTCCTTATCCTCAGCTTCCTTTTTCTGTTGAAAATCATCTTCGTTTTTCACTTCTTGTTTAAGGGCTTCCGTTGTAATATCTGCGAAATAATTTTCGGACACATTATAATTTTCATCATTAAGTCTTCCAATAAGATGAAATAGTGGTATCAGTTCTGGATTTTTTTCATATTTATCATTAAAACAAGAAGCCGAAATCAAAGAAGGATCTAGGTATACAGGTATTCCTTCCATTTTGTATTCATTAATCAATTTACATATAGTTTTGATACTATAAATATTCTCAACTATGAAATGTTAAGAAAACAAAATGTTGTTTATGACCGTATGAAATAATTTCAATCGAAAAACACCAAAATTAATCATCATTAAGGTTGTTTTTTTTTTTGTGTTTTGTTCTGCTTCTGATCTTTTAAGAGCGCTCAAGTCAAAAAAATATGATGATATATTCAACCTGCGAGATGAGAAAGAAACAAAATAAAAAAAAAATTTTGAAATAATATAATACTACAAGGTCTTACATTTGATAGCTGTTTGTGACAATAAATAAATACTCTTTATTTACTTTCTTGGTTTTTGAATTATTAACAAATTAATAAACTGAAAATTAAAGAGATTATGTCTTTGTTTAAAGTTAAAGGATGGGACGTTAAGACCAAAATAGCTTCTGATATTGGAAGAAGTTCTAAAAAGTCTAAAAAACCGAAAACTTCAAATGCCTCAAAAACTAATGAACCCAGTACAAATGAGAGGCCAAATAACAAGGATCAAAAGCCAATAACTAAAGATAAAAAGAATAGGAAGCTAATGAATAAACGTAAGTTGGACGAGATAGGTGATGTTGATGTTAAAGACGATGAAACACCAGAAGCGACATCACATAAGAAACAAAAAGAAAAGAAACAAGTCTCCGCATCAATGACAAAGAAATTAACCCCGTTACAACAGAAAATGATGATGAAATTATCTGGCTCAAGATTTCGTTGGATTAACGAGCAATTATATACGACTAGATCAGATGAAGCGTTGCAGCTAATCAAAGATCAACCAGAATTATTTAAGGCTTATCATGATGGATTCCGCTCTCAGGTTGAGTCATGGCCTGAAAATCCTGTTGATGTTTTCTTTAAAGAATTTGCCTTCAGAGGTGGTATGAAAAGAGTCAACGCCCCTGGTGGCTTGCCTGGTATAATCAAAGAGTCTAATAATGGCAAGCCAAAAAAACAAGTTGTCATAGCAGATATGGGATGCGGTGAGGCTATGTTAGCTTTAGATATTAACAACTTTATCAAATCTAAGAAATGTAAGAACAAGGAATTGCAAAATACCATAGTGCATTCATTTGATCTACAAAAAGCGAATAAGAGAATCACCGTCGCAGATATCAAAAACGTTCCATTAGAAGATGAATCATGTTCTATCGTGGTTTTCTGCTTATCATTAATGGGTACTAACTTCTTGGATTTCATTAAAGAAGCTTATAGAATCTTGGCACCGAGAGGTGAAATATGGATTTCCGAAATTAAACTGAGATTTTCCGATAAGACCAAAGGCGAAGAATTTGTAGAAACACTTAAATTATTAGGGTTTTTCCATAAAAGGACCAATGATGAAAATAAAATGTTCACAAACTTCGAATTTTTCAAACCGCCACAAGATATCCTAGACGAAAGAAGAGAAAAATTGGAGAGAAAGAAGAAATTTATTGAGTTAGAACTGGAGAAAGAACAACTAATGGAAAAGAGAAGTAAGTTACCTGAAGGTGAATGGTTGTTAAAACCATGCATCTATAAAAGAAGATAAATAAACAGTTCTTTGCATTATTATAATATATAGAGAGTATTACTTAATTATAACAATCCTTGCCTTTGTAAATCTATGTAAACTTTTTGAGTCATGACATTACCTTCGTCATCTTCAACTTCAACAATATTTTCTTTTTCGTTTTTCAAATTTCTATTACGAATCTCCGTTTTTAATTTACTCCATAATTTTAAAGCTTCATCAATACTTACAATGTCCTTAAACAGCTGAACCATTTCTTTGGTTTGTGTTATTCCTAAACATTGCAAGCCATAAATGTGACGTTGTTCCTTAAAATGCCTTTCGAAAATGTTCCGGCCATGATACTTAAAATTACCACATATCTCGCATGTATACTCATGATCAAGTCCTTGAAGTTTCCAAAGCCAATATGGAATAGGTTTTCCATCAACATCCAAAGGTAAATTCATAGGATTGTAAACTTCATCTTCATCATCTTGATCAGCCTGTTTATCGCTAATATTGTGTTTTTCATTAGTAACCAAATCTATTGGGAAATCCTCATTTTCATAAACTTGTAAGAATTTCAGATTTTCATGATATCGTTCTTTATTTGTTAAAGCATTTTTTCTTTGCAAGTTTAATCTTGTATTTTTAATAGTAGATTCTAACAAAGTAGCATAATTTACTACCAAATATTCATTTAATGCGATATTATAGAAATATCTCTGGGTTTCATCTGATCTACCATTGGTTGTTATACTATTACTGGATTGAAAGTTCCCAGATTTTTTTACCTTATTAATGTGTTTCTTGGATACTAAATGTCCTTCATACACTGTTTCTTTACTGAAAGTCTTATCACAGACATTGCATACAAATGAAGAGGAGGTCAAAAAAGAATCGGACAATATCTGTTTTTTCTTTGGCCATATTATATTTTCAAAATCTGACAAAATTCTCAAATATGATTTATCTGGGGATTGTAGAACATTGGTCTTTTCATAGAATGATTTTAAATAATCAGCTAATCCTGAAATATATGGCAAGTAATCATTATTTGCTGCCTGTTCTCTTCTATTTTTTGGAATCTGGCCAAAGTTAGTAAATAAAGATATATATTCAATATATTTCGGTATCTTTATTATTGCGGTCATATTTATACCTTCTTCGGCAATTAAATTCAACCAAGATTCATAGAATTTTGATAGATCCAAATATTGACCATATTGCTCATCTACTGAGAATATTGAATTGATTTTAACCAATCCATTAGCAGAATTACTAAGAATTGACTTAGAAAGAATTATATTATCACCACTTCCCATTTTATACTGATCTTTTAAAGAAGGTACTACTGATTCATCATTGTTACTTAGTATTTCATCATATTTTGCCTTGAAATTTTCAAAATTTTGTTTTGAACTTCTAATGGATTTTACCTCTTCCCTCATTAGAGGCTCATTCAATATAATTTCTTTACAAATCTTCTTATATTTCTGCAAGAAGTGGTCAATCTCGTGTTGCTGTAGCAATATTTCTTTGATTGGTCTTTTCTCAGTAGGATTTGGTAAGACATTATGCGTCCTTGATGGATTATAAAGTGTATCCGCATTTCTTATAAATCTATCAGAAATTGCATCTTCAATAACTTCAAGCTCTTCGTATCTAGATCTTTGTGCCTCCATATTGACCAGTTGTAGAAATTCTTAATATCTGATTATTTTGTAATAACGTTCAACATTAGAAGATAATATCAGAGTGAGGAATAATATATTGATTGCATTTTTTCTTTTTTTTTTTTTTTGCAATGCATGTAAATGCAAGTGTCACCGTATTCTCTTGTAATACATTAATTCTTCAAACAAGAAACTTCCAACCATAAATTTTTAATATTATTATATCAAACTTCGTTTATAGTACGAGTTAAATATTTTTGGTAAAGTCTTAAGGGAACTGAGAATTATTTTGGATAAAGTTGTACATAGTTAGGTTTGCTTTTCTCGGGCTTACACAAAATCAAGAAATTCAAAAGTGATTTTTTTTTTTAAAAAAAAGAAAAATCTATAAAATTTCTCAGTGTATATAATATCTACATTTATTAATAATTATTATACTATATATATATATAATATAACTCCTTTTTTAAAAAAAGGATTATTTAATCAATATATTGTATGTAGAACTGATTGCAAAATTTTTCTTTTCTAATAATTTCTTCATATAATTTTTTTTTTCTATCAAGTATATATTAATTTATATCAAATTTCTCTCAGTCATCTTTTACCCTATCTCTAATTTTTTTTAATATAACTTTTTAGAAATTGGAAAAATTCTTGAAATATAGTGATGTCTAGAAAATTTATGAATAAATTTTGGAGAATCTAACCATTTTTTATCTTCTACAACATCAAAAAATACTTTATAGATTTCATAGAACATGACACTATTAAAAACAAAACAAAACATTACTACAAATATATAATCTATGTAAGACAATAATTATTGTATCAACTGAGAACATTTTGAATAAATGCTCCCTTTATTATTAATATAACGCGTTAAACGTGGCTTACATGGACGCGTCCTTCGTAATTTTTTTTTATTGTTCTCAATAGTTAATACAAGTTTCAGCCGAAGCGAATCGTCGCAAGTTTATATCATTAAAACTTGCTTCATTTTCTAAATAAAACTATTCTATAACTATTAATGATCGACTTTTAATGTATTTTTATGTTAGAGTATATAAATATAGTCTTTTACTTTTCATATATATATATATATAAATTGTTCTATCATACAACTAAAACAATAAACTCTAGTATTTATTGAGGCCAAAAAAAGGTTTCAATTCGAATCTTCGTTGCCTAAATCTTTTGTTTTTTATCAATGTGCACATCCCTACCACCACTAAGTGGTTCAGTACTATTGCTAATAAGTGACACAATTTCATCATTACTGAGTTCAATAGGAGCAAAGCTTGGTGTGCTGACATCAGCATGATAATCTTTAATAATGGAATCAACATCATCAATATTCAATTGCCTGATATCTGCCAATTTCTTAATTTTAGCAGTGACTTCTTTACATTGGCCATCAGTTAAATGCAAGTTCAATTGATCAACTCTACTCTTAATGGCATTCCAACCAGTTAGTCTGTGAGCAAAATGGATGTATCTGGTCAAACCGAAATCACTTGGATTCAAAATTTCATAAGTGGATGGGTTGGCCAATATGGCTTTGGAATGGATACCTGCTTTGTGAGTGAATGCGCAGAAACCAGTGATTGGGTTATTGAAAGGAATATTGACTTGAACAGCCTCTGCAACAAGATTTTCTAAATCTCTAAGCTTATGAAGTTTATATTTGCTGAGAACGTAATCTCTATCAGCGGCAATCATACGAGCCATTAAACCTCCAAGCGGAGTGATACCATTTCTTTCACCAATGCCCAAAACAGAAACATCAATTAAGCGAGCACCTGCTTCAAGAGCAGTGTAAGCATTGGCAATGGCACAACCTGTATCGTTGTGAAAATGACATTCAATATCACAGTGAACAACGGATTTCAAGGTACGAACGAGATCATAGACTTGACGAGGGTTAGCACCACCAACAGTATCAGCGATACCGACTCTGTTAACGCCAATTTTGTCAACTGTTTTGTAAATGTTTAATAGATCAACAATGTCTGATCTGAAGGAATCTTCAGAAGAGAAACGAATCTCTATGTTGTGAGATTTGACGAATTCGATAACTTCAGTGGCAGCCTGTGTGATATATGTCATATCTTTACCATGAGAATATTCTCTCAAGAATTGGGAGGTACCAATGACAACATCAACACCATCAACACCGGTTTCAACAGCGACTTTAGCATCATCCATGTGACATCTAATATGAGTTAAGATTTTAGCTTTGAGACCTAATTTACAAATTGCTTCACAATCTCTTCTACTTTGTTCACTGGCAACTGGAGATGTGAGTTCGATATAATCGACACCAAACTCATCAAGAGCTTTAGCTATTTCTATTTTTTTTTCAGTGGAAAAGAAAGCATTAGAGAATTGTTCACCTTCTCTTAATGTGGACTCAATCAATTGGAAATTAGAAACATTTGATAAATAATCAGCAGGATTTGGACCATATGGATTCAAGGCAGGGACTTTTAAATTTTCACTCATTTCTTTTTTTTTGGTTACGTTATTTAGTGTAGCTTTTCTAGTAAAGGTTTATCAATTGATTGACAATAATGAAAGTAGAAGATGAAGATATAAAAATGCAGAAAATAGATAACAAAGCAGCAAATTAATAATCCAATTTTTTTTTCTTTTTTTTTGTTTTTCTTATGATTACAGAATGATCGAAATTTCTCAGCATTTATTTGCCTTGATTTCAAGAACTTGATGACTCAAAAAAAAAAAAAGAAATAGGAAAAGCTTCAAAAAGAAGAATAGTAAAAATAACGTTACGAGCCCATTACATATTACAAATATAATCGCTGTAGATTGACTTCTATGGAAAAAAAACAAAAGACGACCACTAATCTTTATTGCCTAGATATCCTAGCAGTTGCAAGAAACTTTTTAATTAATCATAAGTAGGTTAAATAAGATTTAAATTAAGGTACTAGTCAAAGTATTTTAAAGAGAACCTTTGAGTAGTTTTTTTTTTGGCTATTTTCAGGTATTCTACTAAAAAGATAATGTAAATAAATATTTGTTTAGCAGTATACTAAGAATTGTGTTGGAAATGAACCAAAATTGTAGAAATATGTCTAATAATGCACATAGGATAAAAGTATCAAAATAAGACTTTACATAAAAATGAATATAAATAATTAAAAAAATTTATGGATTTAAAAAATCAAGAATGAATATTGAAGATAACAAAAATATCGCGAAGAATGAAATAATCGACGTTATTGAAATGATTACAGCTGTAATCTGAAGCGGGAAGGGATAGAGATAATATCAGACAAACAGGGAGAAATCAAATTAAAAAATTAATTTCTAGCATGAATAAATAAATTATATTTATCATCCAAATAAATGATATAAGTAACTGCAGAAATTTAATCCAAGAAAAAAATTAAATGGATCATAATTTAGAAAACCTTGATAAGGCTACCTTTGATTCGTGATATTCTTTTGTATCTCTGAACACTCTTTTTCTTCCCAATAATTTTTAATTGATGCTTTTTACATCCTCATCTTCAACCACAACACCCACAATATTATATCTCTTTGAGAAAAACACATACCAATCCTCCAACACCTTTAATTCAGCTTCTGTCAAATCATCAATCTTATTGCTGATGGTTGGATCGTTGTCTTCTCGGTTCAATGATGATTTGGCCAAAGCTCTACTAGAGTCTTTCCCAGTAAATACATGGTATGATGTTCCAGGACCATACGCTTTTTTATTATGTGTTACGTCGAATACTTTTCCTTTAATAGCCACGTAAATTTTCTCATCTTGAATCCCATCATATTTGAGAAGTTGCTTTCTTGAAATTGGGTCGGCTTTTGGTGGATCTAAAATCAATGGCTCCTTAGGTTCGTAGGACATTTCTGAAACTTAATTATTATGATTTTTATGGAATGTAATTGAATCTTTATACTTCAATTATTATTATATCGTCTGTATTCAATACGAATCAATATTCCGCAAAAACTTTCCTAGAAAAGAAAAATAGGCTGGGACGAGGGAGAAAACAGACTAATAAAAAAGAAAATACAGGCAAAAAAAAACCTACGGAGATAAGAAATAAAAAAGAAGACACATCATGTGAAGCACGTGAATACATACAGCTGCATTTGCTCTTATTTTTTTGTGCGGTTTTTTGTTTTCTTGAACAGTTGTTGCATGTTATTGAATGAAAACGCCAGAGGTGGCACCAGCATGGGATTGAATCAAATACAGTTAGAGCAACAAAGGACAATCAGCATTTAGTGAACCACAAATATTGTTAACGTGCGAAAAAGCTTAGCAGCAATAATAATAGTTAACTGCAACTGAAGGGTTAAGAGGAGTCACTGAAGAAATGATGCAGAAACAACAGACAGAGGAAGTTGTTTCCAAAGAAGAGAATAGTAATTTCTTCATACAACTATGGGATTCGGTGTTTACACCAGGTACAACACCAGCACTTATAACTGCAACTCATTTCTCATTTCTTATTTTAATAACTGTTTTTGTGGTACTTGTGTTTATCAGCCGTCAACCGTTGAGAATCCATTTCATCAACATGCTAATAATTTCGATTGTATTCTACGGGGTTGTTGTTTGGTTCATTAATGAGCTACAGAATACAACAGAGAAGGGCCATGATACTAAGGTAAAGAAGGATTGAGCAATTTGAAAGAGAATCGCCCGCTTTGATGCACTTCGAGCGAATTTTAATTTTCATTTCGATGAACATGTCCATCCTCCTTGACATTAGCTTGTACCTCTCTTCTGTTGATAGATATCACTTAGAGTTGCCATTCCTTTTTTTTTCTTCTATTTTATTTGAAGAGAAGATGATAGAATAAATGAATAATAATCAATAATAAATAAACAATAACAATAATAAATAGTTCCCCTTTGTACGGAATTTAAGTTTATCCCGGATCAACATCTAGACACCAGAAGATTTAGCAACCGCACACCATATGAACTGGAGAATAAGCAATAGTACGCACTCTGGCGATCGCATTATCAAAGGATTCGAACAAAAAGCGAAACAACACAAAATGATAAAACTACCCTGACGAGACGAGAAATGCTAATTTGAATAGCAAAGTTGAAAACAATTCAAAGATAACATCCTGGGATGTAACAGGAAGAAAAAACAAAAAAAAAAGTAGCAAATAAGTCTAGAAGCACACTTAGCAAATAAATCTGCGTATAGCGAGACATAGAGATGCGTATGCATGCATGCAAGCATATGCAATTGTATGAAATTTTTTTCTCGCCGTTATTGGGTTGGTATGGTGTATTGTTGTTTAAATAATCATGTTTGAGATTATGATTGATTTTATGTGGAGCAACGACAAAAACAAGTGTCAGATTCTACGTTTTTTTTTGTCAATATTTTTTTTTCTCTTCACAGGTAACAAGTGAGATAAATATTAGTCGAGCATATCATGGAGTTTCTCTCTTCTATTTTCTTTTTGGTTTTTCTATTATCTGGTTGCACTGAATGTCCACAGACATATTTATAGCCAATTCAGCTACGCTTTAGAAACTTGAATCATGATCGCGCTTCATTGATTATTCAATAAATTGAGATCATCAGACGTCTGTCGATAGTACACTTCGTTTATATGATTGGGAAAACAGGGGGTATGACTAGTGGTAAGGAAGGACGGATGATTGATGTTTTATTGGGAATACACAATAAAAAAACATAATTTGTAACAAAGTTTCTTTAGTCTTTGCGCCCCCGTTCCAGTAAAATCTTTATTTTCCGTTCCACAAAGTTCAGTGTTTATCTGTGGAAAATGAATTAAATTCAGCACAAAAATTTGATTAAATTTCGTGACTTGCCCTGTGTTGCCACCCTCACAACGCTGCGTAACCGCGCATTTTTGGCAGACTATATAAAGCGACGCATATCCCCCGAAAAAAAAAAATAATCAAAAGTAAAAATTTTTTCATTAAGTTTTAGCCCTGGAAATTCTGTTTTTGTCTATCCGCACCATTTCTTTTCTTGTTTGTCTTGTTGATTGATTTGTGTCAAAACATCAGAAATCAAGATCAAAACCACCATCATCTTATTTACAAAGAAAAGAATTAAATTTGTTTGGTAGCCCATCTCATTGATTTCTCATTGTTATTTTTCAAATTTATACTTGCTTGTTACTATTTGCAAAATTCTATATTCATCTTTTTTTGGTCCGTCCTCAAAAATCATTAATAATCAAAGGGAGTTATTTAGTTAATCGTTCCTTTATTATTCTAATCATAGACTCATCTACATCATAATCTATCCATTCTAATATACAACTATTTTAAAATAACGACAGCTATTGCTTTTTATACATCATAAAATAATAACATCAACATGCCACTTCAACTACCTTCACTTGAATATGTTGATCAGAAGCAACTTATGAAAGACATAGATGTTTCTTCTACAACCAAGACAGAAGGCGCTATCGCAGATAATAAAAGCGCTAAAGCAGCAGCAGGTGATACTCTGGCCCCAGAAGATGGCGCTACATCCGGTATAGTTCCAACTCTACAGAATATAGTGGCCACTGTCAACTTGGATTGCCGCTTGGATTTGAAAACTATTGCTTTGCATGCCCGTAATGCTGAATATAATCCAAAGCGTTTTGCTGCTGTGATCATGCGTATTAGAGAACCTAAAACCACTGCCTTAATCTTTGCTTCTGGTAAAATGGTTGTTACTGGTGCAAAGTCGGAAGATGACTCTAAATTAGCCTCAAGAAAATATGCTAGAATTATTCAGAAATTGGGTTTCAACGCCAAATTTACAGATTTCAAAATTCAAAATATTGTTGGTTCTTGTGATGTCAAATTCCCTATAAGATTGGAAGGTCTAGCGTTCTCTCACGGTACTTTCAGTTCTTATGAACCTGAATTGTTTCCTGGTTTGATTTATCGTATGGTGAAACCGAAGATCGTCTTGTTGATTTTCGTCTCTGGTAAGATTGTTTTGACTGGTGCAAAACAAAGAGAAGAAATCTATGCTGCTTTCGAAGCTATTTATCCCGTATTGAGTGAATTCAGAAAATTATGAGAAACATCAAGAATTTTAAAACAAAAAAAAATTATTCATTCATTGATCCTCTCTTTATTATCTTTTGATAACGTATTTTTTTCATAATTATGATTGTTTCCTCGTTTCCGTTCTTAATAAGTATTCAATCTTCACTTTAACATCTTATGCATCATTATATTTTTATTCAATTATTGTTTCTATTTTCATCGTCTTTGTTTATTATTATTATTATTTTTTGTCTCTACCAACTCATTCATTTATTATAGAAGAATTTATGTTAGATATGTTTTTTTTGACTTTTTTCATTACTTTTTATAAATAAAAAATCACAGAAATGAAAGCTACGAAACGAAACGAAAGAAACGCAAAAAAAAGTTGAAAAAAAAACAATAAAACAACAAAATTAAGAGTACGGAAAATGATGATAATCCTACTGTACAATAGTGTATATAATCAAGTACAATAATATAGCAAATTTATCTAATTCAATTTTGTAATTACACATACAGACACATATGTATATAAATATATATACATATTATTGAATTTCACTATCATATCTTCTCTTTAATTCTTGAAATAATTTTAGTTTGAAGCTTCTTGAAATAGAAGCTACCAATCCTGAAGTAGAAGGCATAACAAAGAACCTAACAACATTTTGTTTCTCTTTCAAATTGTTATTGTTAAGAACTTGATTGTTGAAGACATCATTAAACTGTGTAAAATAGTCCTGTGAGCCCCATTTGAACAGTTTATCAAGATTTACAACAATACCAATACCTTTGTTGTTGAGAGCAACATACCGATACAATTTCTTGAAAATATCTTTACCAATAAAGCATACCATTCTGGGCCTATTTTTTTCAATTTTTTCAATTAATTCGGGGACGCTTTCTTCCATTTCTACTTTAGTCAACTCTGAGATATTCTTAGTTGGACGATCTACAAGATCCGTAAATCCAATTTCAAAATTATCAAAAAGATACCGCTCCGCATTTTCTCCATTAAGTAATTTTACAATATCTTTAATATTCTTAAATTCTTCATCATGTACATTCTTAACATTTACGGGATCAAAGATCCCGCTCTCTATCATCAAGGGCCAAAATAAATTAGTGAAATGTGCATATCGATGCCCTGTTATTGAGCTTTGTATACCCGGATTAAATCCGCATATTATAAGTCTCAAACCAGGTCTTAGTAGGTTTGGTATTTTGGGTAAATCTCGATATTTTATCTCTGAAGGATGATATTTATATGTATACCTGTTTTTTGCATCCTTAGCTGTCGCTATATCGGTGTCATCCTCATCAGTTGTTGTCCTTATAATTCTTGAGCTCTTACTTATCTTCCGATATTTCTTACTGGATTTCTGTTTTTTGACAACCATACTATTGTTATTTGGTATTTATGGAGTTTAAGTTGATTACTTTCATAAAGTAGTAGTTAACAACAAATTTTTAATAGTTGGATGAAAAAAAAAGTTTTTTTCTTTCTCTCATTCGACATGCATAACCATAATAAGTAATCATTTTTATATGAAAGCAAGCGAGCCTTCCATGATTAAAATATGGAAATGCCCACATTTTATCAAAATCTGTGCACCACTATTTTTGGGAATTTAAGATAATAGAAAAGCTGATAAAAGAATTGAATAGTATATATACAAACTAGAGTGATATCGAAAGGAAAACCCTCGAAAACTAGTTAAAAAAAGTGGCAAAATACATCAACTTGAAAATTTACTAAAACATAAAACACGAACTAAAATTTAAAAAAAAATATGATACAAGCTAGCAATATCAAAACCTCTTATAATTTCTTCTTTTATATTAGTATTTCTGATAAAATACAAAAGAAAAATTAAGCGATTCTTCAGCCGTTTTTAGAATTTGGAACATTTCCTCTGATAGCCTAGTATATTGATTTTCAGAAATTCTTTTTTAACTTCCAATCAATTTAATACAAATGAATCACTACACAAGTAGGACAACTCATTCAAATAGAAATTGCCTATAAATAGCAATCAACAAAGAATATGTTGAGCTCTCATAAAAGCAAATAATATTAAGAAGAGATAAAAAGAAGACAAAAGCAAGTGGACGATGAAATTTTGAATGATAGTGGTGGAAATCATCATTTAAGACTTTAATGCTGATTATTTGAATTATTTGAAACATATAAAACATACAAAAGAAAACAGTTTTACTTAATTTCAATCAAAATGGAGGAATGTGCATCGAAAAAAGTTAGCAATTGTACATATATCTCTAATCTTATTGAATAATTGAAATCTAGATCTACCAACACATCAGGCTCCCTAAAACAATCCTTTTTTCAGCAAACTCTTTTATCAGTAGCAACTTCTAGCAGTAAAAAAACTTGTCCTGAATGAAGATAAGACCGAACTAGGAAATCATGGGAGAGAATTGTTAAGTCTAAAACAAACCTTTTCTTCATATCATCTTATGAATTGCATTTTATGAACAATTTTCAGGTAAAATAAAATTTTGACCTTGACTGCTTTTTTTTAAAAAATATACCTTAGCTTGAAATTGTTTAAAGTAATTAATTATTTTTATATAAATAGGTTAATGCTAATATACACAATATAATACAGAGATTCTATATTTCAGAATCTAGAACAATCGGAATTATGAAAGATTCTTCCTCTAATAACCCTCTAGCATCCATTTCATCTTTTGTTAGTATATCTATAATTTCATCTTCTTTATCCATTTGAAGTTGATTCAATTCATCTTCTTCCACAATATCAAATTCATCTTCTCGTTCATCGTATTCAATATTTTCTTCAACTTCAATGAAATCTGGAGCTAAAGCACTCCATTTCTGTGGCAAAACATTGCTCCATAAATAAATACCTCCTGAGTCTAGGCCATTGGCACCAATAATACATCTTTTGTTGTTCCAATCAATATCAAATAATTCTTCTTTGACTCCTTCCAATACTTTAACTAAAGAACCCATAGTTGTCTCCCACATATAGACATCGTGCGCACCACTCCCAAATGTTGAAGCTATTAAATACTCACCATTATAATTTGTCGTTATATTATTCCATTGCAATCTATTGATAACATCTTGATATTTGTGCTCAAGTTCTAAAACGGTTTCGCTATTGAATGAATCTGCTATTGATAATTGTCGTATAACTCTATCTGAACAATTCAAAAATATCTTCATAATTTTCTCACATATTATAATTTGCTTAACACCCGTGTTTGAAATCTTTTGAGAAAATACTATCAGGAATTGTAAATCATCCTGTATTGCTATTACATCAATGAAACCTTTACTGGTACCTGTAAAAATATATTTACCATCAAACCCAAATGTAGCATAGAGAATCAACTCTTTCTTAGCTGATTTATTAGCTGAATTGGTTGAGGAGCTATTCCTATGAGCTCCGCTATCTTCGCAATTTATATTTTGATTATATCTTTTTGGAAATGTTATTGCTTTAACATCGGCCTGATTTTCCCAATTGATATATATTGGTTCATCATTAAATAATGTAACCACACACTGAAAAATATCTTTATCATGCATTTGTGCCATCCATACAGGGCTACTAAACAAATAATTTCTTATAGCTTCCCCCGTAGATAAATCCCAAAGACATATGTTGCAATCAAGACTACTGCTAAACAAATATCTGCCACACTGCAGCCATTGAATACTCTGGATCGCACTAGTATGGAATTGTAATTTTCTAATCACCTGGTAAGTATCCATATCAAATATTATTATCAACCCATCTAAAAGACCCAGAGCAAGGTAATCACCCTTTTTGTTGAACCTGATACATCTTGAATGCCCACCAGAAGTTAAATGCCTTGTTAGAGTTTCGGGGTATTCTTTGGCTACCTCGAAAGGGTCTATCAATAAGAAATTCATAGCTTCCTTCTTTCTTTCCCTTTCTCTTGTTATGTATTTATCCTAATTAATATTGTTAGAATTGGGAAGAAATTTGTACGTCAGTACTCCTATATACAATAATTTGTAAACTGCTCGATTAATTAGTTCATTTCAAATCTCAAGATTTTGCATGATTTATACATAGTTGCAAGACATACACACGAAAAATATATTCTAAGAATTAGAAAGCGCTTTAGGTATTATCACATGAAAGCTACATTCATATGCATTTAATTACATAGAAGACTATCTGAGAAAAGTATATTACAACATGCAGCGTAGGCAATATACATAGTGTTGAGTCAGATTTAATTGTTACTCTTGATTAATATTTTTACTCAAATTATCTAAAAGATATGTTATATATTATTTTATATATCGTTTTTTATATATACCTAGCTTTTTATGAGTATAATTTGAAGGGCTCATAAGAATGAAACCGCTATACATTTACGTTTACTGCTGAGTAGGTATTATACTTCAGTACAAATAACATAATTATGTAAATGATCTGTCATCTTATGTGCCAGCATGAAATTCTCTAGCCGACATATAAGAATGTGAAGACGTACTTAGAATAAACAAGAAGATGACTTTCAAATTGTCACTCTTTGGATTTGCGTTAAGTAACCATTATTATTATTATTTGATAGCAATAAGGCGAATTAAGTAAGATCAATTTATGAATTATGAAAGAGAGTAAAATAAACAGAATAAAGAATTTGAGTTCAAAAGCTTTTACTTCTACAAATTTGCGATACAAAAACATAAGAAATCTAATAATTAGAGAAAAGAAACAAAAACCAAAAATTTTGGATAACATAAAAAAATGATATTAGATAATAATCAGCCAGCGGTTAATAATGTTATCGGTCAAAAAACTCCAAAAAAAATTAAATTTACATTGCTATTATGCATAATTACTTCTGACAAAAGCCAAAAATAGATGGACTATCAATTGAAAGTAAGAAACATAAGTTTACTGACTTTTAATAATGCTAAGGAACTAAAATAAAAACCTAACGGAGTTTATAGGTTACTGTTATGGATGTGTCAAAGGAGAACACACGTTCACGCTTCAGGTAGATATGATCAGGATATAGGTTACACATATGGATATGGATTATAAATATTGTTTATATAATGTCAACATTACTATAAAAAAATTTTGTTATTATCATTCTTAAATCCAAAAGCTTTGCCTTTATCAAATATAGATCTTATAACATGCAGCGCAGTTGATTGGAACCACACATTAAAAAATCACAGGTTATTAACTACTTACATACTTTCATAAAACATATTTATGTGAATGAAAGAAAAATTAGTTTAAGCTGAACATAAGAATTTAAACATAGAATTTGTGGAAAGTCCAAAATAATTTCGCAGACCACTGCGAAAAGGAAAGGAATGTTACTTCTTTTAGATAATCATGCTGAGAAATTTTTCTTGTTGTGCTTCCTTATGTAAATTGTGCGTGAATTTTTCTTTTCCTTTTATAAAATGTTACAAAAAAAAAAAGGAATCAACAAACGGGCATACGACATGAGAATACTGTTTGCTCGTTTATCTGCCATTGAATATACTGGAACTTACATGAAAATATAGATAAGTTAAGTACTTCAATATAATGAAATTAATAATTTTAATTTTTGTATTGTTTGAAGCGCTTGAAGTGTTCGGGCACAGAGAATCACCGCAGAATTATAAATATAAGTTTGATGCCAATAAAATCATCAGTAACAATGAAGCGCAATTGAAGTTAGCAACTGGGTTCAACAATTCTAAAGTGTCATATGAAGTAGTCAAAAATCCAGATGAATCACAGTTTTCATACAGTCGTAAACTACTAGAAGAAGATCTAACAACAAAGAAAAACAAAAAGAATATTAATTATTGGTTATGTGAATTTCAAAATTTGAAAAATGATAAATCTTCAGAGAAAAAAGAGATGAAAACAAGTCATTTGATCAATTTAAAGCTAAAAGCTATCGAACATATCAATGAGTCAATTGAAAGTATAAATGCTTACGTTTTGAAAAGAATGAATCCGAAGGGAGAATTAGTCAACAAATATCAAAATGAGAATAAGGGAAAGTGTCTATATTATTTGACGGCGTATTGGGCATACGAAGTTTGCTTAGATGATGAAATCGAACAATTCCATATTGTGGAAATAAGAGAAACAAAAGAAATGATAGTAGATCCACATGTTAATCCATTTATCTTAGGGAATTTCAAAGGGAAAAAAGTCACTGATTATGAACTTGCATTTGAAGATGATATCGGAAACTATCAAGTATTGAAAAATGGAGAGGGCAAGGACAATGATGAATCAGGTTTGAAATTTAATGATAATGATATTAATAGATGGAGTATAGTCCAGACAATATCTAATGGGCAATCATGCGATCTAACAGGAGCTCCAAGAAAGATCAATGTAAAATATTCATGCTTTTCTGATGATGAAGATATGATGATTTACATTGAGAAAACAATTGATAAACTTGTAAATGAAGTTTATTTAGCACACAAAGAAATGCTTATAAAACTTGAGAGGGATTCCGAAACAAAGAGTAGATACTTTACTCCAGAAATTTATGGGGATGGTTTTCTGGTAGAAGAGTACACTTATAAACATAATATTAAATCCAGTATAGCGGATATCAAAGAATGGAAAACTTGTAGGTATGATATTTTAGTGAATGTGCCAAAACTTTGTGAAATTCCCGAGTTCGTATCTAAGAGAAACAATAAAGGAGTAATGCTTGACAACAGTAAAATCACCGGTACAGATGTGTTGATCGAATGTGTGGGAGTTGGATTCAAAGACAAGCATACAGAAATAATGGATGAAAAAGAAATAATTGATAATAGCTTTATAGATATCAATGAATATAAATTATTTGATGTTGGACTTGGATTTTTCTTTGGAATTTACGAGGAGAATATATACAATCTTGGGAGGATCAATATCAGCAGCGGGAATTACAAAGAAATGGAGTTCAAACCTGACGTGATAGTTATCAATGATTTTGGAATGATGAATGATGATATTGATAAAATTGAAATCGTTATGCATTATGTAAAGTATATTAATATCAACATCCTCGAATTTAATGACAACTTGAAGAAAAGCATGAATAATCATACGTTTTTGTTCACCAAGGATATATTATCTCCGATATTTGATAGTGATGGTGCTCATTATTGCTTAAAGATATATAATAAATTAGGAGAATATCTTAACACGTTTGTTCTCCATAGAAAAGTGAAGAAAATATGGTTCGAGATCTCTACGGATGCTGATTATGAGAAGAATTTTTATAGAAATGATGAATTTGTTTTGATGGAGGCAGCTAAAGCGGATATTGATAACACCGAAGAAGAGAAAGAAAGCACAATTGATATTACATTACAGAATGACGATTCTGCAAAGAACATGTTAAGTGAAGCTGTTAAAATAACCATTATGAATACTCAAGAAGAACAGGAAACAACTACACACAAAGAGGTGGCTCATACCGGTTTTGTTAGAGATGAATTGTGATTAGTATAATCGTCAAAAATCCAAAGGAATCACGTAGATGGATCAATGAAAAAGTAAGGAAATGAGTAACAATGCAAAAAGAATAACAAGCCAGTATATATGACATTAACTCAAGTTAACTGTTTATTACTTTCACATGTTTATTTACTAAGATTAAAAAATGAAATTAATGTCTGCATTCACTAGTTTTTTAGCAATTGCACAAATTGATAGAAATGATGATAAAAATAAAAGTATCTGAAATGCCTTCATCTATAATTCAATAATTCTACCTACCAGGTCAGACAAATCTTGGTTGCTTCATTTTCTGTTGTGGAGAAGATGATGTCTGGAGGTTGATCTGACATGATTTCAGATCCCCATTCATTATTTGATTTGGTTTAAGGGTGTTTCTTGTCTTCTTGCGACTCTAATGCATAAAATATCATTATATCATTTTTTTTTCGGAAGTGGCTTGATTCTGATTTTTGTTTATTGTGCGTGGCTTTAGGGGGGGGGGAGGAAAAAAAAAGGAAAGTAAAGGAAAAAGAAAGAAGTGGTTAAACCGAGAAACCAAAAAGATATATAGAATATGCAAAATATTTGAATAATAATAGATTAAATTACAAATAAAAGAGTTGAAAGGTATATATATACTCTTGTGATATATATGTATATTTCTGTATATATATATATATATATATATAGTAATAGGTTAGCAAACTAAAGGAAAAGAAATAAAAATGCAAATCAAATCTCTTTTTCACAAGAAAAGCAGTGAGTCAACTGCTAGTTCACCATCTCCACCAAACTCCTCGAACTCCAATTCGTCGAAGAATCTAACTCCAGGAACAACCCCAAGTGGTTCTGTTTCAAGATCAACATCTCCTTCTCTGAATGTCAAGAAATCGAACACTTCCGTTGCAAATTCAATTCAGGGGAAAACAGCTCATAGTAATGATGACACTTCTCCCAGTAGTTTTCGATTTGGTAAGAAACGTGCTTCCACCATGTTGAATCTTAGAAGTGGTGGGTTTACCGCAGCAGCAATTACTGGTACTTCCACCACAAACTTCAATCCTGCAAGAAATGGAAATGGCTCCATTATGAACAAGAAGCCTTTGGAACGCGCTAGTTCCATGATGATTCATCTTGGAAATAGAACAAATTCTAAAGCCAGCATTCACGATGACTCAGATGTCAACAAGCAAAGACCTCTTAGAAAAACAAGATCTTCAGAGCTTCATAAAAATAAATCGTCAGCAGCATCCTTAGCGTCAAACAACAAAGTATTAGGTGCGCTTCCGTCTATTGATTCGGTACAGAGAAAACCAACTTTGGTATATAACCCATATGGAATGAATAGTCTTCCTCAATCCGCTAGCAATGTAAATTCTTCCAGCTTATCCCCTGCATTAACAACCACAAATACAACAACAGATAGCGCCAAAACATCAAGAATGAACTCTTCTTCATCGATGAATACTACTGCCATTCATTCAAATATGGGTACCAATGGATATGGAAATGGAATCTTACCCCTTCCTATGAGCGATCCAAATGATTATTTACCAGTAGTACTCCAGGAGAAATGTATGGATTTATATGATGAATATCAGTTTCCTTCTGTTACTAGTGGCAAAAATAAAAAATTAGGTGATGGTGCTTCGGCATCCGTGAGAACGATTATTTGCAAGAATCATGTGAAAAATAGTAAAGTTTATGCATTGAAGAAATTTCAGATGTTTAAAAGAGAGACTCCTGATCAATTTTATGAAAGATGTTCTAAGGAGTATGTTATTGCATCTGGGTTGAGTTGTTATCCACACATTGTGAACA
Organism: Saccharomycopsis schoenii; assembly: GCA_010994365.1. Classification (NCBI taxonomy): domain Eukaryota; kingdom Fungi; phylum Ascomycota; class Saccharomycetes; order Ascoideales; family Saccharomycopsidaceae; genus Saccharomycopsis; species Saccharomycopsis schoenii. The sequence continues at coordinate 55,418 of JNFU01000007.1, read as the reverse complement.
CTAGTTTGTTAGTGAAAGTTCCTACTATTCAAGATGTTACAAGAGGTTGGGGTTTCGTTATTGAATATTGTACTAAGGGTGATTTATTTGGATTAATCACCAAACCTACATATAAAGATACCGTTAGCAAACTGGAAAAGTTTTGCTTATTTAAACAGGTAGCATTGGGCTTGAAATTTCTTCATGATAACGATATCGTGCATCGTGATTTGAAACCAGAAAATGTATTGATAGATAAACAAGGCGTATTAAAAATTACAGATTTTGGCGTTTCTGTAGCTGGTCATAAAACTCCAGGAGATTTAGATTCGGATTTGAAGTTGTGTAATTCCTTTGTTGGTTCTCCGCCATATGTTCCACCTGAAGTGATGCTATTCAAAAATGCAACTAGTTCAGTAAAAACAGATAAAAGTAAATGGTATGATCCATTTAAGATGGATATGTGGTCATTAGGAATGATTTTTTTTGTTTTGATGTATCAAAAGACACCATTTCAGGAAGCAGTGAATTCTGATGATGAATATAGAAAGTTTGCTGACACATACGAACAATTCTGCCACAACCATCGGGCTTTTAGAAATAATGATGATAGTAAAAACAATAGTAATGAAAGTATTAATGAAAAACTGAAAAAGAAAGTGAGCGGGCCGGGAATTGAGATGCAATGGGGTAAAATGTTCTGGGATCCTAACAATAGTCTAGGAGATGATGGAGGTGCTAGTCGTGTAGCTTGGAGATTAGTTGATCCGATAGCTGGATCACGGTCTAGCATTGCCAGTTTGTTTGCTGATGACTGGTTTTTGAATATTGAGATGTGCAGTCATGAAATGGATGAGTCAGTATTAGTTGAAAGAATGAAGCTGAATGGAATGAATGTGGGGGAGTTGTTGATAGAATACGAAGAGATGATGAGGAAGTTGAAGAATAACATATGCAATGGAAATGAAGACGGGCATGAGATTACAGTGGTGAAAGAAGAAGAGAAAGAAGAAGTCGAGAAAGAGGTTGCTGCTGAAGAGAAAGTACAGGAGAAAAGCCCAGATGAAGATGAAGATAGTTCTGAAAGCTGTGGAGAAGCATGCGAGGTGACGCTCAGCAGAGAACAGCTAATCAAGAAGATCATGGAGGAATTACCAGAAGATAAAAACCGGTATTGCTTGGGAAGAATTAAAAAGCACAACCATGTTTAAATATAATGCACTATTTTCATATATTAATTGCTATTTTTTTTTTTTTTTTTCTAACATATTCAGCTCTGCTTTTGTCGCCATGTAATGTACTCTTTTTTCATCTAAAAAAAATGAAAGGTTACTCAAACCCTGTAATTTAATTGGTGTGTCTTTTTAATGATCTTGTTGTTTACAATGTGTCAAACATCTGATGTTGGACAGGGCTGAGGAGCTGCTGCGACAGCCAATAATGGAGGCAGCATTAAGAATTCTGACTTCCACGTGGTGCACGTGATATCAAAAATTTCTGCCTAGAAAGGAAATTGATTGCCCAGCATATTTTTTCTAGTGAAAATTTTTTTTTCTATTATCCGCGCGCGCGTATAAAAGCGGGTTATAATTGCATATCTATCTTACGATTAATCTGCAAGCTGCGGTGAGGCACATCAATATCATAAATACCTCAAACACAGTTCAGTGGATGGATGGTTCTTTGCGGATATATTCCACAGAGAGTCACATTGGCAGTACGATATAGCATCTATCCATCCCTATCTGTAGAGAGAATTACTCGATATTTGAACATTGGACATATATTGTATCTATCCTTATAGGTCATTTTGAACATCGGATATCTCTCCATGCTCATTTATCAACAGTATTGAACGATATATACGAGTATAGCAATACAATAAGTAAATCCGTCGCACACCATGAGCATCAACGCCCCTCAAAAGATGGGCTACACCATCAGACAGAAAATCGACATTTGTCTCATGGCTGAGTCCAATCCCAAGATGACCCAGACTGACCTTGCTAATTGGGCTAAGAAGAAGTATCACACCATCAGGCCTCCGTCTCAAACCACTATCTCCCGGATCTTGTCCAAGAAAAACGATTTGATCGCGCTTCAAGAACACGAATATAGACTTATTCGTCGCCGGAAGTCGTCCAATCTTTTATTAAGAGAAATACTCACTGAGTGGTTGTATCAAGCTATTTGGTTGAACTCTTCTATATCCGTCAACAGTATCCAGCTAGCTGCAGTTGATCTTTGGAAGCTTCTACCGGCTGTTCTCAAACAAGGCAATGGTGAATTTTCCCATAAATGGTGCATCAATTTCCTTTCCAAACTAAACATATCCCAATCATCACTTCTGAAAAATTTGTATAAACCAAACAAGATTTGGGATTTAGCTACAGAGAGACACTCCTTCAAGAAATTCTTGGGTAACAATTTTAAATTGAATGACATTTTTTATTTGGATGAATTCAATTTGTTTTACAAACTTCCTCTTGATTATCATTATACATCTTCCAACACATATAATAATAGAAATTCCATATCCATTCTTCTAACGGCAAATGCTGATGGATCCGAGAAATTGGAGCCTTTTATCATTGCTCATTATGATAATATGATTTCTTTCCAAGGGAAACCGCTTCTGAAAATTACCTCGAAGTATCAAATTTCCTACAAGAGTAACAAACATGCTACTTTGACTGCTTCAGTATTTGTTGATTGGCTATCTACTTTAGATAAAAGACTCTCTCTTGTCGGAAGACATATTGTGTTGATCCTTGATGATTGTAGTGCACACCGTGTCGCGAATATTAAATTGGATTTCATCCAATTAGTATTTGTACGTAATCCGAACCACCCAAGTCAAGTATTTCCGAATAATCGTTCAAAAGAGTTTGAAAATACGACAGAGAGTGTGACTGTGCCTCCTTCATCGAAGACTACATTTGATAATTTGAATAATAATATTAAATTCTCACCAATGCATTTAGGAATTTTTCGAGAATTCAAAACATTATACCGCCTTCAACAATATATTCTTGCAATTTCTTTACAAATGAAATTATCAGCATCTAATGGGAACACTTGTCAATATTTACATCTTAAACATTATAGCTTATCAATGTCCGATGTGTTAATCATGATAAAAAATGCATGGGCTAATGTATCAGTCGAAATTATTAAAGAGGCCTTCATTGCTTCGGACTTGTTGGATTTTGAACTTTATGTGCAACAGCAATTTGATTTGTTAACTTCTTCTACGAATCCGTCTGCTAATAATAACAATAATAATAACAGTAATAGCAATAGTAATAATAATAATAATAATAATAACAACAATAATGAGGAAAACTTATTTGGAAATGGAGGTAGTGGAACCTCAAATGATAGTACAATTGTGACAAGTTTATCGAATAGCTCAGAATCTCCTTCATTGTTACTCTTCAATAATGCCCCCGATAATTCGTTGAATTTCAATAACAACAATAATAATGAGGGAAGAATCTGGGGAAATACCGATGTCAACAAGACTAATAATAATGATAATAATAATGATCTTTTAATCAGTGGAATTCCAGGAAATTCTGGTAATGATGGCGTCGTTCCTATGGATATCTCAAATAATGCGACTTCAATAACCAACAGTAATGGAAAAAATGATTCTAGTGCTTCATTGAATACCACTAATAACAATAGCCACCATCATCATGGATTGATAAGTAATACCGCTATAGATTTTAAGAATTCTGAATCAAAATTGATTCAAATGATGCTGCAGTTTAAAACTTTTCCAGATGCATCTGCAAATACAAATGGTAACGAAAACGAAGTAAATTCTCCTTCAGAAATCAGTAACGTTGGGACTACAGGCATCCATAAAAATAACAATGGCGGTAATTCCTGGAAATTGGAACATTTGCTAAACTTGCCACAAGAGGAGAAATTGTTAAATTATGAAAGTTTACCACAAATGGTACAATGCTGTGTCGTAGATGAGTACGAACCTAAGGAAATTTTGCCAGATACACCCGAGAACACTGCTCCTGATTCCAATACTGATCCTTCCAGAAGTGGTAATGCTTCTCGTTTGGCATCTTCCACCATTAATATTGTCCAAGATGGCCCTGTTTCTAATAGTAATTCAAAACCTCTTGCTGCCGATCTTCTCAATATCAATAGCAGTCGTAGTAGGAATATCAATACAGACAACAGTAAGAGTAATATAAGCCAGGGAAATGTACAATCTGGAAATACAGAAGTTAAATTAGAGAAAGATATCGATAATGGTGTAACAAACTTAGATATCCTTAAAGATATTGAACTTATCAATGCAGTGAATAGCAACAATAATAACAACAATGATGATGCATGCAATAATCAGCAAGGGCCAATGTCCTTTAACTCATTTGATCCATTTGCAACAACTACACCACCAGCATACAATACGAAGAATAATGATAATGATGGAAGTTACAGTTTTATGAATGATAATAACGGTGTTAATAATGACGTGAATGCACTTAATGTGTTGAATTTTAATGGAATTAATACCAGTGGAACTTTATCTAGCAATCTTGGTAATCTTGGCTTTGGGTTCACAGATAACAATAGTAATCCTCTCAACAATATGAACGATAACAGTAATGGCAATGGCCTATCATTTTCTACTAACATTCCCACTGCAAATGAGATGCTTATGATGAACAATAACAACAACAACAACAGCAGCAGCAATAATAATAATAACAATAATAACAATAATAATACAAATAATGGAGGATTCAGCGGATTGTTTTCTGAAAATCAAAATAATGGAAATAACAATATTAATGGGGGCAGGCAAAATAATTTGATTTACAACCAGCATGTCAATAGATACACTGCGAACCCCTTATATTCTGAACCAGTGAAAAAGGGTAACTTGACAAGTATTGTGACGATTCCAGACAACTCTCATTCTTTCGGAGAGTTGTACAGAAAGAAAAGAAAACTTGATAGTATCTCGAATAAAGAGGAGTCGGATAATACAAATGATGTTGGAAATAATAAAGATGACAATGGCGATTCTAAGAACAAGAGTTTGTTTGGTTATGGAAACACTGCGTTTGGTATGGCTGTCAGCGACAGTGGTCTGATTTCTTTATCTCTGGTGGCTAACTCTCCATTGGCCCAACAACATTCGCCGCTACAACAACAAATATCCAATAGCAGCAGTGCCAACACGAATATTAGTAATAATAATAATGGTACACTTCAGGACTTAAAACAATCGGCTACTAAACGAGCTAATATTCTTTCCACAGTAATCAGTGCTGCTCAACTGGGTGTTTTCAAGTTAAGTCCTAGCTGCATAGATGAGTTGACTAATGAGTTTTATAATCAATTAAGTTTTGTTGAGAATGAATCTCTTGTTCAGGACTCGAGACTTGTCGGTAGACAACAACTGCAGTTGCAGATGCTTATTGAGGGACTAGATATTGGAAATAGTAATGCTAGTAGTAATAACAATAATAATAATGGCGGCTCAGGAAATATTACTGGGCCTGGCAATAATTAATATGAATAAGTCCAGTTTTTTTACGAATATTGATTTGATAATATTAATTTTGATAATATAGATTGCAATTTTGAATCTATTTTGAACTCTATTTCTTATCAATATCCTTCTGTATTTTTATTCAATAATGATATATCTCATACCCCCTTTTTCTTTTTTTTTTTTTTTTTTTTTTTTAATTTAGTTTCAGAGCCAGATTACTCCTATTATTTGTATTTTCCTTGTTATCTACTTATTTCCTTTAATGTTCACTTCTTTACATAATATATGATAGAATATCCTATACCAGCATTTACTTTTCATTTTCCATTCATACCCTTCCTTCCTGAATATCTCCCCAGCTAGTAATTATGAATTTATATCTACAGCGAAATGAGGCTTTCTCATGTTAAGTGAGTTCACATTACATAGATTTACTATTTAGTATTGATGTCTGATCATTGTGATATTCTAATAATGCGCAAACTAGATTATCCTTGTCGATGTTCTCTTTAGAATAATCACGTGATACACGTTTTTTCCAATTGCTTTCAAATAAACCAAGAATTTTTCACTTTTGGAAATGGAAACCAAGAAAAAATTTTTTTTTTTTGATTTCTTAAGTGAAACAATTTAATTTTGGAACGCAGTTATGAACAGGTGGTGGATCAAAATTAGCTATTAAAGAAAAAAAAAGAAAAAATATATAGGACCTTGGATTAGAATGGAATAGGATAAAAATTGGATGGCATATAGAGAGTTTATAATATCAAACAAGATAGATATCAATTACCCATAATTTGAATTACCTGATATTTCCTTATTTGATCAGGCATTACTATAATCAAATATTCAGTTCTTTCCTTGATCATCACTATCGATAGTGGCGATCTTTAGTACAATCTTTCCTTTAAATTTCTAAAATAAATAGACATAGAACGTTTCAGCATTAGACGTTTCTTTTTTTGTGGGTGTGTATGTGTTAGTAGAGTTACTCAGCAGAAGATTATCATACAATAACTATAGTTCATCATGTCAGACCAAAACCCTTTAAATCATAATCAGCACGCTATTGACCGTCATGAGAATGACGATATCGAAGATGAACACATTGCTGAAAATATTCCACTTGAGTCTATGCAACCTCCAGGTCAACAGCCTCAGTCCCAACAGTATACTGGCTTCACACAACCAAATTTCGACAACCCTGATGATTTGCGTGCTTCTTTATATCCTCCTAATGCAGGTGGTAGTGGTTTTTATTCCAATCTTTTCTCTAATTATAATCAAACTGATGGATCTTTTACAAACTATGAAGAAAGTGCACTAAATTTACCTGTCCATGGCGATTATTATCCAACCAATACATATTTGGATGATGGATCTTTACGCAACCCTACAGGTGGGACTATTGCGAATCAAGATAATCCATTTGAAGGTCAAATGACCGGTGAAACAAATTATTTGGCTCAAGCAATGACTGGGCAAAGTACTGGATTCATGTCTCAATTCCAGCAAACTGGTGGTGCTATGCCTGACGGATTTGAACCAGTTGATGATCAACAACAATATGAACAATACGATGAAGATGGAAATTACATAGGAGGTACAAATGATAGCCAACCTGCACGTACCAAGAAAAGATTGGCCGATTTCTTGGGTAATTTGGTATTTGATTGTCCCGTATCAAATGATTTATTAAAACAATACAAGACTAAGCACGAAGAACGTGAGTTTTGCTATATGCGTTACACCGCTGCTACCTCTGATCCCACAGAATTTTCATTACAAAGATTCACTCTTAGACAGCCACTTTTCAAGCCTCCTCGTGCTCCTTGTGAATTGTTAATTGTGGTGACAATGTATAATGAAGATGATGTCTTACTTGGTAGAACCTTGAAAGGTGTTTTTGATAATATTAAATATTTTTGTAGTAAGAAAAAATCAAAGACTTGGGGTGTCGAAGGATGGAAAAAAATTGTGGTTTCCATTGTATCTGATGGTCGTACTAAAATTAATCCAAGAGCCAGAGCTTTATTGGCTTGCTTAGGTGTTTATCAAGATGGGTTTGCCAAAAATATGGTTAATGATAAACCTGTGACTGCTCATTTATATGAATATACTACATTATTAGGTATTTCATCTGTTAAAGATGGTGTTGTTAGATTGACGAATGAAGATACTTGTCCTATTCAATTATTATTCTGTTTAAAAGAAAAGAATCAAAAAAAAATTAATTCTCATAGATGGTGTTTCCAAGCTTTTGGCCCTATTTTACAGCCTAAAGTTGTTATTTTATTAGATGCAGGTACAGAACCAAGCAGACGTTCTTTATATCATCTTTGGAAAACTTTTGATCGCAATTCAAATGTTGGTGGTGCTTGTGGTGAAATTAAAGCTATGTTGGGCCCACGTAGCAAATTATTGATGAATCCATTGATTGCTGCTCAAAATTTTGAATATAAAATGAGTAACATTTTAGATAAACCCACAGAATCTGTATTYGGYTTYATTTCTGTTTTACCTGGTGCTTTCAGTGCTTATAGATATGAAGCTTTACAAAATGATATTACTGGTCATGGACCTTTGGAAGCTTATTTCAAAGGTGAAAAATTACATAATGAAGGCGCTGGTGTATTCACGTCTAATATGTATTTAGCTGAAGATCGTATTTTATGTTTTGAGATTGTTACCAAAAGAGATGCTAAGTGGGTTTTAAAATATGTTAAATCTGCAAATGCTGAAACAGATGTTCCTGATAACTTAACTGAATTTATTTTACAGAGAAGAAGATGGCTTAACGGTTCTTTCTTTGCTGCTATTTATGGTATTTTCCATTTTTACAAATTGTTTAGATCTAGACATAACCCATTGAGAATGTTCTTATTAATCATTGAATTTATTTACAATGGTATCAACATTTTAGTTTCATGGTTCTCCTTAGGTTCTTTCTTTTTAGTGTTCAGAATTTTAACAGCTGCTATGGGTGATAAGGAGATGTATTTTCCTGCTGCTGGTAAAGTTATTGCTACTATTTTACTTTGGCTATATGCATTAGGTACGGTTACAACCTTTATTTTTTCGTTTGGTAATTCTCCAAAAGGTGCACAAAAATCTTATTTTACTGTTTCTGTGTTCTATGCTATTTGTATGGCATATATGCTTTTAGCTACAGTTTTACTTTCGGTTAAAACTGTTCAAGGTTCAATTGATGATGATAAGGCCCATGGGCTTGATCCATCTTTTGTTGATTTGATTAATCAAGAATATGTTCGTAATTTGACTATATCTGTTCTTGCCACGTATGCGTTATATACAGTCGCATCAATTGCATTCTTGGACCCATGGCATATGATTACCAGTTTTGCACAATACTTGCTATTATCACCAACCTATGTTAATGTCTTGAACGTTTATGCTTTCTGTAATGTTCATGATATTTCATGGGGTACTAAAGGTGATGATGGTGTTAAAACGGATTTAGGTGTGGTTAAAAAGAGTGCTGCAGGTACTTTCGAAATTGAAATTCCTACAACTGATGAAGAAATTGATTCCTCTTATAAGAAAGAAGCCGAACTTTTAATGGTCGCCGCACCACCAGAGAATGGCGGAGGCGGTGGTGATAATCAAGCCTTTTATTATGCTTGGTTTAGATCCATGTTGGTCATTACTTGGATTGTTAGTAATGCTGCTATTATCGCCATTGTTTTAACCACTGGTAATACTTCTTATAAGCAACAAATTTTCTTAACTGTTATTTTATATGCTGTTGCTTTCATGTCTGCTTTTAGATGTGTAGGTTGTATTGCTTACTTGGTTTTACGAATTTTTGGGTTTTGAATTGAAAATTATTATTCTTTTTGCGTGTATTTTAATAAAAATTGTTTTTTAATATATAGAATTTGAAATAATTAAAAATGATATCAACATTTGTATATGCAGCATATCCATTAAATTTCAGTACGATGCAAATTAGAAGAGAAATTAAAATAAATACAAATGAACGGAACTCATGAAAAAAAATAGTAATATATAAACCAAAAGTCAATGATATATAAACAAAACGAACAAACACAAAGTAGAAGGAAATAAGACAAAAAATGCATAAAAATTATATATCTAAAGGAATGAATAGCAAATCAACATTTTGCAAAAATAAAAAAATAACAATACTAAAAAAAGGGAAAGATTATTTTGAAAAACATGAGCGAACGAAGAAAATAAATTAGTGGTGGCATATGAGATATAATTAGCCCAGGGTTGGATTAAGGAATTTAAGCTTTGAATTGGCATGTTGAGAATCAGGATAGTCAATACCTTGAAATTAGTGCATAATATATATTTTTATACTGTAATCATGCATAATTTTTATGTGGCTCACAGTAAAAATAAAATATGCACACACGCAAAAACACCCATCTAAGATAAAATCAAATAAATCTTTGGAGCAATTACTTATTAACTATCCTAATCCATAGAAAGGCCGACAAATAAAATAGAGGATAATAAATTATTATTAACTAATTAGTGATTCTAACTGATAGGAATGTAGATTAATTTAGGACAGCTAATTCTTTCTGGTGATTAAATTCTTGTTGGTTGAGTTAAAGTTTCTTGAATCATATTTCAGTCTGTTGACCAACATGAAGTCGGAAATAATATAGAAACATGGTCCAAAGAAGATAATATATTGATTGTTCCAGAGCGCTTTCAGGTACATTGTTGAATGAAATTGTTTATTTTTCGAAGATGAAGCTCCTGGATCACTATTGGAAGACTATTTGGAAAATTGAATTTTTGATCTTGATTGCTTTTACTGACCTGACCATCTGAAATTTTTTTTACTTTTTTTTACTTTTTAACTTCTGAATTTTTTTTTCTGAACTTTTATACTCGCAGGTGTGAGTAAGAATAGTTGAACCTGAATCTTTTTTGTGTGCAAGTTTCAAAGGATCTTGTAAGGTACTTAAAATACATAATTGATGGAAAATATCATAGTATATGACAAGCAAATCCATTGATACAAGTATTTACTTAAATTCGGGATTAACTTAATACAAAGAAAATGTTATCAATTTTCCTGATTTCTCGAGAGTTTTCATTTCCTTCTCGGAGATTTGTTGCAAATATTGGAATAATAAATAATATTTTAAGCTATTCTACAAGCGATAATAAAGATGATAAAAATTTACCTTCAAACCCTTTTGAACAGCTTATAAAAGAAAAGAAAGAGCTGATATATAGAGAATTATTAGCTAAACAGAATCCACTTCTTAATGAGAAAAATGAAATTGATTATAATTATTTATCAACTAAGGTTGAATCATTATCAAATCAAGTTAAATTATTACAAAAAAAATTCAATTCAATATTTCCTCAACCACAGAGTACAGTGCTGAAATTTAAAGACTATTCTCTTGATACTACACATAATAAAAGTCCATTTCGAGGAAATCCACTGGTAATTGACAAGCCAAAATTTGAACATCATCTTAAATCATTACAAAAGATATGGAATAACCAGATTAGGTCAAATGTTCAACCTTATTTAGTCACTTTGAAAAAAAAAGTTTTGGAATCATATATTGCAGTTTTAATAGATAAAAAGATTAAAGATTTATATAAATATGTTGGAAAATTATCATTAATATTGAATGACATTACAGGCTATGCCGTAATTAACACTCTTAAGGAAAAAATAACCAGGCTTGAATCACAGATTAGTGACGTGACAAAACTTTATAAAACAACGAAACAAAATTATACAAATTTGATAGATGAGCGGAATTCAAATTCTAAAAGAATCAACGAATTATTGATTAGAAAAAACAATTGGAGTAACGAAGATTTGCAAAGATTTACTGAACTTTATACAAATGAACACAAATTAGATCAACGAGTGACACAACTAACGAACGAAGTGAAGGAACTAGAGGATGAACAAGAAACGCTTCAGGATTTATTAATCAAAGAAATTTCAAAGAAAAACAATGAAGAATACCTATGGAATATTAAAATGAGAATTCTCAGTTCATGGGTTACTGTTGGGTTGATGATATTAAATATTTTGATTTTACTTTTTACACATTGGATATTGGAGCCTTTAAAAATAAAGAGAACTTTGACAGAGTTTGAAAAACAATTTGAATTTGAAGAAAAATTGAATCATTTGGAATTTCAAATTCAAAATTTGAGCAATAACAGCAATAATAATAATAATAATGTCGGTAAGGAATCAACCTTTCCTGACGATCAAAATGATGAAAATGCCATAGAGCAAATGCAAAAAGAGAATTTATGCTGTGATGAGTCGTCATTATCATTACAGCAAGATAATTCTCCAAAGCTTATTAAATCTCTAATTGTAGAAATTTACAATGATCCTAAAAATTGGAAAACATACATTGGGCAATTACTTAAAAATTGTTACAGTACAACAGTTGAAGCATATCATAATCCAAATGATACATACGTTTTATTAAAGACAGGTTTTATGAATTGGATAAATTCTGAATATAATGTTTCCAATTTGGATATGGTAATCTTGATTGCATCTGTATGTACTGCTGTTAAATTTTTGTTTGTGTGACTAATAGCTTAAGACTTGTGTATAAATAATAGCAATTACAATAGAATTAAATAGACATTTATAATATAGAAATTTATTGCGATTTTCAGATTAATACCTTTGAACTTCACTGTAAACATATTGTCACTGTAAACATATGCGCGCGTCAATTTTCCAATTACGCGTTTTTTTTTCATTTAAAAAGTTAAAGAATCCTATTTATTAGATTTGACTTTTCGATGCATTCAATCACTTATAATTGATCTATTATTTTGCAAATTAATCTGCAAATAAAAAATTAAGGAGCGTCAAATAATAAATAATATACCACTATTGACATAAATATGATATGACAAACGATGGATAATACTAAGAAATCGGTACTGTCAATTCCAGGAAACAATCACGTTGTACAAAACCGTGATGGAATGCAGTTTTACCATCCCCGTCATTTCTACAAATCCCCATTCGAGGAACGAATTGTGCCTCTTTTAATCTCTGATATAGTTAACTCTCAAGACTTAACGAATATATACGGCTATTGGTGTTCATATTTGAATAATGAAGGTTATATCTTGGTAAAAAATTATCCAATTAAACATGTATGTGTCACAGGACGAATTGTTGGAATGTATCATAAAGAAAAAAGTTTTGATCTTAAAAAATTGAAAAATGATATAACTGATCTTAATAGTATTTCAAATGTTGAATGTGATGGCCCATTATATTTTATTGAATTATGTGATTGTTCAGGTGAGATTATAACTTGTATCCTAAAAGAATATCAATTAACTCTAGCAGGGTTATCCACTACAGTACACAGAAATATAAGAGCTTTAGTAAGATTAATAGGAAAAGTAAGATTTACACAATCAGCGGATACTCATATACCTGTGAGAAAACTAGTTGTTATATCAGCTACTATTTTAATTAAACCATCAGACAATTCAATGGTAGAAGAAATTAAAAGTTGGCAAAAATGTCTTCAATTCAAAAGCGAGGAATTAACAAATATTTGGGAATTACATGATATTCCGAAGTTAAGCGAGAATTTTATAAGTATAGATATTGATACAGATGCTTGTTTAGATTCTCATCAAAATGTGATTTTCCATAAAAATGTGAACAATAATATTCATACAAATATTCTTGATGAACTTAATTTAAGTATGCTTCATCTAAACAATGAAAATAAAATAGCGAACATACTAAAAAAGACCTGAATAACAACAATAATTTTCTACAATAGTGAATTATGCGGAACTAAAAACTATATATACATATATATTACTTTTTTATAATATGTAGGCGAAAATAATATAGAGGTTGATTTATTACTTTCGTGTAGATTATTAAGCTTAACGCTATATTACTTATATGCTTGACTATATATCACCTATATATCATTATTATATCTAAATAACAATGATAGATTCACCTAAACTAAATAAACTAAAAAAAAAATAAAAATTGGATTAACAAGATTAAAACTAATTCAGAGTAAACTAAGTTGATTTTGGCTTTCTTCTACGAAAGATTCTGCCAAGGATATACAATGTACTACCAATAAATCTAACTGCAGCTAATGCACAAACCAACCACAAAATTACTGTTAAGTATGTTTGATCATTAGTGCCTGCTATGGGATCTTCAGCAGAAGCATCTTTTTTTTTGGGAACTCCTCCAACATCAGTTACAACAGCAATTAAAATACCATTACAAAGGACCCAAACCAAAACAGTTAAAGAACGAACCATAGCATAGTAGTCTTGCTTCTCTTCTGCTTTCTGTGCTTTTGCTTTCTTGGTCATAGCAGCGAGTTCATCTTCACTAAGTAAATCTGGATTTTTGCTTTCCGTAGTTGCTTGAGCATCTGTGATTAACAAATTCTGTTCTTTAGTGAATAACATATCAACTTCTTCGGGAGTAGTTGGAACATCCAATGTAAATTTATTGTTTTCACCTTTCTTAATATTTCCTTTACTCCCACCACTACCACCATCTTCATTGGCATCTGAACCTTTAGTACCCCAAGAGATATCATGGATATTACAGAATGCGTAGATGGATAAGATATTGATGTACATCGGAGACAACAACAAGTATTGAATAAAACTGGTAAACATATGCCACGGTTCTAAATATAACGCAGAAGCAACAAAGTAAAGAATGTAAGTACTGCACATAGAAACCAAAATATCTCTAAAAGTTGCATTCTTGATAAGTAAAAGAGCATTCACTGGTGTATTATTCGTATTGGCTTCAGAGATAACTGCTCTAACTGCTTTGATGGAAAGGTATACGGAACAGAAAATCATGTAGCCCATCATGATACCATAAATTACTGTACAAATCCAATATGCTCTCTGTGCACCTTTTGGCTTATTACCAAATGCAAAAATGAAAACGGACAAAGTAACTAATAAATACAACCATGAGAAAACAACTGCGATAATATTTCCAGCGACAAAATACATATCTTCACCAGATTTACCAGCACCCACACCTAAAGTTAAAATGCGGAAAACTAAAAACCAAGAACCAACACTAAGCCAAGAGATGATAATGTTGACAATATTATAAATAAATTGAAACAAGAAGAAAAACTTTCTGATAAATGAATGATCAGATCTGAAAATTTTACCAAAATGGACCACAGAATAAACAGCAGCAAAGAAAGAACCATTAAGCCATCTTCTTCTTTGACTAATAAATTCAGCTAGTTGATCAGGGACATCCGTGGCAGCAGCAGCACTATGGACGTATCTTAAAACCCAATTTGAATTTTTCTTCGTTACTATTTCAAAACATAAAATACGATCTTCCGCTAAATACATATTATTTTCAAAGAGATCATGTTTTCCCTCATTGTTATGTAAAAATTCACCTTTAAAATAAGCTTCCAAAGGTCCATGACCCGTGATTTCATCATTCTTAATGGCTTCATATCTGTAGGCACTGAAAGCACCAGGTAAAACAGAAATGAAACCAAACATCAGCTCTGTTGGCTTATCTAAAATATTACTCATCTTATATTCGAAGTTTTGACCAGCAACTAATAAACCTTTACCAAATCCATTGTAGAGATATTTTCCTGCGGGGCCTAACATTGCTTTGATTTCACCACATGCACCACCGACATTTGGACTTGTAGAGAACTCATTCCATAATTTGAATAGTGATTTTTTAGTAGGTTGAGTACCGGCATCGAAAAGTACAATGACTTCAGGTTTCAAAGCTGGGCCTAAAGCTTGGAAGCACCATCTATGAGAATTGATTTTTTTCTGGTTTTTCTCTTTAAGCGCGAAAATCATTTGAGTTGGAATAACAGAACGACCATAATCTAAAGTGACATGATTGTCAGATACTTCTTTAATGTTGCCCAATGTTGTATGTTCATATAAATGGCAAGTAACATCCTGATTAAGAACTTTTGGTTTTGCAAACCCATCTTGGAAACAACCCAAATTGGCAAGCAATGCCTTAGCACGAGGATTTACTTTATTTCTACCATCACTAACAACAGCAACCACAATTTTTTTCCAACCATCGTTTTGGAAATCTGGTGATTTGGAACATAAGTATTTCAAATTATCAAAGACACCTTTCAAAGTTCTACCAAGCAAAATATCATCTTCGTTATACATCGTGACTACAATCATTAGATGGCATGGTGTACGTGGGGTCTTGAATAACTGTTGTCTAAGAGTAAATCTTTTTAATAAGAACCTGTCAGGTTCACAAGTTACTGCAGTATATTTCATTCTCACAAATTCGGAAGCCTGCTTAGAAGGATCGTTAGCAATTCCATATTTACCAGCTAATTTTGTAGGTATAGGACAATCCAATGCTAAATTACCTAGGAATAAAGACAGTTCATCTATGCCTTCGTCTTCAGCACCTTCTTCACCATTTAGCAACCCAGTCATGTAATCATGTTCCGGGTCATTATTTTGTTGCAGCAATTCGAAACGACCCTGAATAGCAGTTTGTTCATGAGCAGCTAACTGAGGACCCATATGTTGAGACAAGACAATACCTTGATCCCAAGCATTTGCCGAATTGGATGGTGGATTTCTTAAATCGATTGAATTGTTATTGTTATCAACAAACTGAACACCTGTTGGAAGCGGCTGCATATTATATGAATCACCGTGGATGTTGACATGGAAATTATCAATAATTTGATCTTCGTTATTTGGTAATAAGCCTTGGGGGTTTGGTAATAAAGAGTTGCTATTATTCATTGTGACGTTTCCATTTCCAAAGCTTGTCATGTTATTTCCATTGTTGTAGGTGATATTATTGTCATACAGAGTGTTACCGCGGTTGTCATTAGCAGCTAAAGCAAAGTCTAAGGCAGGATCATAACCTGTGGCTACGGTTTCAAACGGATTTTCATGGAACGGCGTGGTGGTGGACATATTAGTAGTAGTAGGATTGATCAAGTTGGATTGGCTAGGGTTTTCAAAGAAATTTGTACTTGAGCTATTATGAGGATTATTCTGGTTGGCAGATAGGTGACCCAAGCCAGTTGGATCGGGAAGTAAGCTACCAACAGTATGTTGACTAGGCAACTGATTGTGATCAGGAGTGTTCAAAGTGTAATTCAAGTTGGCCATGCTGATGTTGTCTGCAAATGTATCCTGGCTCTGAAGCCCGCTGAAAATATTGTTTGGATCGTTAGCATACTCCTGCGGTGGGGGTGGGATTCTGCCCGGTTGCTGTTGACCACGGTTAACTCTGGACCTGTTAGAGTTTCCGTATGACTGTTGAGGGAACATGGGTTCCTTTTCATCGTCACTTCCTCGGTACGACATTTCTAATTAGCAGCAAGAAATAGCGAAGCAATTTTTCGATAACAGAAGGAAGACTATGTGTTAATGAATGGTACTGAATGTTGATCAAGAATCAAAGATATGTCAGACGATAGATGGCTACTTCTAAGGCAAGTAAACTACTCCAAGTTTTATGATTTAGTGAATATGATTATTCTACAGCAATATCACTTAGAAAAACCAAAGTCGAAAACAATAAAGTGATGGAAGATATATATAATATATATAAATATAATACCCCACTATCGATATATCAGATATCGAAGTTTAACCTAGCTTAGGGTTTGCTTAGTCTTTGCACACGTATTTTAATCTGAGTAACGGAACGGCCAAAAATTTTTCTGTGGATTTTTTTTATGTTTGTCTCATTTTTGGCTTGCATACTTGAAAGGCTGTAAAGTGAGATCCAAGAAAAAAAATGCAACTGAAAATATGAGAACATCGTGCATATGAAGAAAATCTGATTACAGCCTTCACAGCACGTGATTTTATAAATATATCACGTGATCCAATATTGAAACTGAATGCTCTGTATTTCCGTGAGCTTACATAATTAATAGGTAAGCATTATGACGCGCTACGTTAAAAGAAAGAAGTAAAGAAAAAAAAAGTAAAGTTAATTGTGGAAGCTAGACAGTACAATTTGCAAGCAAAGCCAATCAAGAGAACTCCAAATATTCTGTGACTCGTCTTTAATATATAATAGTACTAAACTTAATCTGCAGGATAACAGTACTTTAATCTGCAGGATAATAGTACTGATAAGAAGTATTTAATAACCTAGGAAACATGGTCAAAGAAGATAAAACACCTAACAACAGCACTTCATCGGGCGGCAGAAAGTCAGGTGGGGCGCTGTCCAATAGTGCAAACACAGCAAAACTTGATGCATTCTTGAAACGTCATATTTACAACAGCAATTACCCAGAACCTGTCACTGATCCGCTAGATTTCAGCGACTTACCAATTGAGGTTTTGAATTCTTACTGCAAGAAATACAACATAACTGTTCCTGACAGCGATCAGCAGGCGGTGGTCGTGGAATCCGAATCCTCGTTTGCAGAAATGCTTCCCAACGGTTCCAGTTTTACCGAAAGATTAATGTATACTAAGAGCACCGGGAGGTTGCCCAAGAAAGAGGTGGCAGAGTTGGTCAAGCGACACTTTTTAGCCACAAGTTCGAAGGAGAATGAGGTGGTTGCGAATTTCATATACAATGTCAACAATGAGGATAAGGTATTCAAGTACAGTTTTTGAGAACCTCTGTAAGAAGAGTGTTTGAGTCTCCATTGGGCGGGTATGCATGTATGTATATATATACGTTTCTCTGAGCAGGCGATATAACATGGGTATTGATACCATTAAGTCTTTATATGTTTGACATCACTCTGCTCTAATCAAACAATCATAGAAATTCCTTATTTTCAACTATATCTGCTATTTCCTGCTTGTGTCATGTCAATGATCAATGTATTCCAACTTGAACTCGCTTAACCTCCAACAACACATAAGTTCGAGCAGAGATGTCATTGCGCGACTCGTGTTGATTGGATGAGCTCAGCCAGTGTTTTGCGCCCTGGTTCGCTTCCTTGTTTTGATTTTTGATTTTTTTATAAGTGATTTTTTTCTTTCCTTTTTTTTCGCTGAAATAGTAATTCGCTGGCAATTGGGACACCAGAGTCAAATGTAGATAGCTAGTAATCAATACACAATCTTTCATTTCTAAATTGCAACTAACGAAGAAGAAACCTAACTGCGTTGACAAAAATGAGTTATGGAAATAATGGCGGATACAATGATAATCAATATTATCAACAACTGGACGCACAATTCCAAGAGCGTTCCCAACAACGTTATCAAGAACGACCACAAAATAGATATCCGAATCAACAACAAGAAATGTTTCAGGAAAGATCCCATAATGCATACCAAGCTCAACTGCAACCGCAACAACAGCAGCAAGATACATACTACCAAAGATCTCAGAATAAATACCAGCGTCAGCAACAGCCATCTCAAAATGATGTATACCAGGAAAATTTACGAGAAAGATCTCACAACAGGTATCAAAGACAGCCACAACCAGATTCCTTCCCAGAAAGATCTCAAGATAGAACACTGCAGAGAGATAAAGGTCAGCAGACTACAAATTTCCAGGAGAGATCGCAAGATAGATTGCAGAACAGATATCAAGACCGTTCTCAGATGCAGAGATCTGAAGAACAATATCGCAATAGCAATAATAACAGCTCTACCCATAAAGTTGTGGACCCCACAGATAAAGAATTAATGGAGTATTATCAGGTAAGTACTTTGAGCCCAGGTTCTTGGAAAGATTCCACAGCAATTGAGTTTGATTATGACTCCGATGATACAAACACAGTTGATAAAGCTTATGAGATTTTACAAAAGCTTTCCATGAAGCAAGAAGACTTAACTCCAGATATCATTGACGAGCCAGATCCATTAGGTTATTTCAACTCTGTTATTAAACAATTAATGGCAAAGAAGATTATTCAATCTCCTAAGGACCACGAAGAGATTAAAAATTATTTGGTTAGTTCTAAAAATTTTAATCCTATTTTATTGTTGAAAAATTTACATGATTCTGATAGTTTGAATAACTTGAATAAATCATTGGATTTTTTGGAAAACAATATTCAACAACAAAGTAATCAATTGCGTCAATTGATCAATAAAGAATTTATCCGTTTCGTAAAATCTAAAACTGCTTTGGATCAAGTATTTGATCAGATTAATACAACTGGTTTATTGAACACTGATAACATCGATGATCAAGCTAAGGAGAATCCATTGGTTTCGCTTAGTAATAATTTATCGTTGGCTAACTCGAAGGCCTCTACTTTGATTAAACCGATAGTCTCTAATAGAAAGAAGGAAAATAACTTAAGGTCTGCGCTTACTGTCGTAGCTGAAAATAAATATCTTTTTGATTTACCTGCTAAATTACAATCCAATATAGATAATAATAATTATGATTTATTATCTGCTAATTATCATAAGGGCAAATCTTTGTATGAAGAATTGCAAAAAAATACAAGCGAGCAAAATATTCCGACTATGAAGATTTTGGATCGTGTATGGGAAGAGGTTGAAGCTATTTTGGACAGTTATAAGAAAAACCTTTGGGAAAATCTTTCATCTTCTGCTCCTTTTGCATATAATTCCATTAGTAACACGGATACAAGCAATTCATCTTCAGCGAAAGAATATTACATTGACATAATTGGAAAACTTTTGGAACTTGGTGTTGAAGATAATCCGATAGTGGTTTGGGTTGATACGCAATTTAACAATTTATCTCAAGATTTTGAAGCTGGTTTTTTGAAATTATTGGAAAATGTGGTGAATGTTCAAAAACATATCTTGAACACTATTAATGATACTGACATCTCATATGTTTATTACTTATCTGATGATAAATTATTGACTACTCATGGATTAGTGGATTTGCCGGAAGTTATCAAGATGTGGCTTATTATTAAAAAATTAATAGATGAGACCATAGTTTATAATGCTGATAAATTTAAGAGTTATTGGAGTATTTGTGAAATGTTTTTAACTAATAAATTACAAGAAACTTTACCAAGAGGTTATAAAGACCAGTCAATGGTTCACTTGAAATTATCAACTTATGAAAAAAAAAATATTTTGAATAATGGTGATAAATTGATTAAGTTGATTTGTTCAAATTTGAATACATTTTTGAATACAACGCAAGACTCTTTACAGTCCATTAAAAAATTAGATACATCCTTTGAAAATTCGGATTACACTATTGGTAAACCATATCAATATGGTTTTATTCCACCTTTTGCAAACTCGATTTCAACAATTAGATACCTTGAGAAATTTATAACGTTAATTTTTTTCTCGTTGAATAATTTGGCTAACTTACCAATGATATCCAAAACTTCTGCTTTCAAATCTTTACAGATCGCTTATTCTAATACTGTTAAAAGATTCTTAACCGGCATCATTTCAGTTTGGTCAAATGACGTTTTATTCTTTTATAAGTTAGAAGATTTTAAGATAGTTAAAGTTAAACAAGAATTATACAATAGCAATGAATTGATTATTGTTAATGCCGAAGAGTTCAATAAAAATACTATCTCCAAGTTCCATATCGAATATTCAAATAATCAGGAAGTTGAAGATACCTTATGTACTTTAATCTCTCGTTATGAAAAATATATCATTGGAAGATTGGAAAAAATTATATTTATCGAGAGAGAATTTTCGCATTATTTAGTTAAAGACGTCAACATTAAAATCTTCAGTGAACCGGATTCTACGTTCTACGAAAGCTTGAAAGACCAGTTTGTCAATAACTTAAAATTATTGTTTGTATCATTGATGAATCGTGTCACTAATGAAAAGAAAGGATTGGATGATGCCGCACTTGCAAATATTGATAGTACCTTGAAAACTACTACCTTAGACTTGTATGAATTATGGACTTTGGACAATTTGATTGAAATCGAAGATAAAACGCTTAATGATATTGTGAAGTATTATCAATCCACTTTCAAGAATATTCAAGGTGTCAAACAAGCTATTTCTTCACAAATTGAAAATAGCTTATTGCCAGAATTCCAAAAAGCTACTTTCAACTCATATTGTGATTTAAAGAAATTGCAATTACTGAAAATTATTAATGATGGGATATCTGATTATTTCACAGCTAAAGAGACTAAGATTAGTCCATACGTCTATAAAATGTTACTCTATCTAGTAATTCTACATTCAACTATTTCGAAGATTTCAAGCAACTTAGTCTACACCATCATTCATGAACTTCAGAATCAATTAGCTGAATACATGGCAGTATCATTGACTTCTACAGATGATTTCATTAACAAATTGCTGGATTCCGAGAATGCACCAACTATCCTTTTATGTATAGTTTTGGATATTGAATTTGTTAAAAGAGTTTTCCAAAACAGTGAATATAAATTAGGTAAAACAGCGATGGGAAACTTTGCCCAAATTTATTCGAAGTTAGTTAAACCAGCACTAGGAGTTACAACTGATGATAAAGTATGGGATTATGTTGGTGCTGATGAAAAGATTATAGACCAAAGTTTACAGGATTCTAAACTTACATTTGGTTGTTTCTTTAACTAACTATAGCTTACAGGTTTCAATTATTCTTCTTCTTATATAAAAACTTTATAGAAATTAATCAACGTTTGTTTGATGTCATTATCTGTATTATTATAATTTCAAATCTTAATTGTCAATAACAACATGGCTTTATATTGAATTAGAGCATTTCTATCAACTGTTCAGCAGCTAAATTAGAGTTACCTTTATTTGCAACAACAATATCTCTGATCAATTCTTTTTCTATAGTTGGAAACATCTCTGATAAATTGCTTGTAACATTTTCAATATCTATCTCATATGCTTGTTGTGCTAAGAACATTGCTTTCTTTTTTCGTTTTGCATCTTTCTTTTTTCCAATCTCTTCTTCTGTTTTTACACTAACATTAGACGTTCCAAAAGCCGCTTTTATAGGATTATACAAAAAAGAGTCTTGGTGATTACTTGTTGAACTTGTATTTGCTTCATGTTCTTTTGTTTGGCCATCATCATCACTTAAGATATCAAATTTTTCTGCTATATTGCTTTGCAGGAAGAAAGATTGTAGTGGTTGCAAAAGCAGAGATAATGGGTTACTGGCGTTATTCGACGACTCCTCAGATTCTATATGAGACCTATTAGACTGTTCTTTTTGAATTTCTAACTCAAGCGCTGCTTCTTCTTCTTCATAGTTTAAATCATCTCCATTTGCGTAGGCGCTCATATGGGAATCCCATTCTTCTTGCAGAATGCATAAACTTTCCTTATTAAGATTTTCAATAAACCCAATAACTGCCCAAAAGCTACTCAAATAATAACTAACTTCACCTACCAAAGCGTTTTCCATGCGGAATCTCTCAATGTAACTTATATTAGAATTTAATTTTAAATCTTCATCTGTTTGTAATACAACATAAATTAATAGTGGGATGAAGTAATCAGCATTGCTTTCCATACCGCTTTGTTTTAAAATTCCAGATATAACTTTACAACTGTTTAATACACAAATAATCTTATCTCTTGGAGAGCGATAATTGTTAATTTTAATCAATTCCGCAGTAGCTAATTTTTTGAAATTATTAAGATCAAAACTATCATCAAAATCTAAATCTAAGTGTTTTTTACTAATCCAATTGAATCTTAAAATTTGGTTGTTTAATCTATCATCTTTCTTTAAATCTAACATATGACTCTTACTTAATTTTCCTCTAGGGATAACAGGTGAGAAAACTTGATCATACAATCTATTCATGATTAATTTTTCCATGCCTTCTTGACAGTTCATAAATTCTTGTTCATTCATATTTGAAAATGATGGTGTTTGTGACATTTTATCATATATAAAATTCTTGAAATCAGAAATTAATTTAATCTGCTCAGATACAGTCCAATTTCTCTTAGAAAAGCCATTTAAAAAGGATTTAGAATATTTTACTATTGGGTCGGCATTTTTTGTTTTCAAAATAGCCAAGAATTTTTGGAAATCAAAAGTCGCTTTATGTAAATCAACCTTCCTTCCTGTTGATTTCCTGTTATCAGTTGAAAATCCAGAAGATTTGTCTGCTGTAATTTCACTTCCAATAGTATTATTAGCGGCCGCGAAATCTTTTTGGAACTTTTCATTAATTTCTTTCTCCTGCATCTTTAATTCGTTTTTTGACTTAGCCGCAACCTGAACTCTATTAATAATACGCGCTTTAGATTCCTTATGAACAGTTGGCGTAGCCGGAGTCCTATCATTATTATCAGCATCTTTGACTTGTAGTGTATCAACTTTTAAACTTTTGGAATTACCAAGGTTTTTGCTTTTTTGTTTGAGCACAGAAGATTCTTTTTTATTGGTATCTGAATCGATTCTCTGAGCCAGGGACTCCTTTACAAGTTTATTGTCAGTATCACTTTGTTTAATATCGGTTTTATCTTTTGTGACTTCAGCTTTTGACTGATCTTGATTGACACCCTTAAGCTTTTTAAGTTGCTCCTTCTCATCAACCAGTTCAGCTTCTTCGTCTGACGAAGAATCAGAATCATCAAAAAGGTTATTGTTCTCATTTGCAGAATAAGTGACAGCAGATAAAATCTCTTTTGCATCCTGAGGTTTCATAGAGATGTTGCTTTTCAAGTCAGATTGAGGTTTTTCTTGAGTAATTTGCGTAATTATGTCTCTATTTGAAACTCCTGGGTTTCCTTCTATAGTATCTTTAAACTTGCTTGTATTTACTATTATATTCTCTGGACTCTCTAAAGGTTCCTTAGCATCGGCAACTGTATCACCATTGCTATTATATTTACTTTCGAATTGAATATTTTGGTTATCAACTTCCGGGATATTCTGTTCGTGCTCACTTCCCTTAGCAATAACTAGCGTGTCATCATCCTTGCATAAAGATTCAGTAATATTGGCACTATTAGAACGTGTAACAAAACTACCTGCCGCCACCGAGCTATGTGAAGGTGACAAAACAGATGCAACTGGTTTTGAATTAGTATTTGAAAAATTGAGGAATAATTTACCCAGTTTAGAATTAACAGTTTCATTACCCATAGTGTCTTGATTGTCCAAGGAAGAATAATAATATTGAAAAGTTCCAGAACCAATTATTATACAATTTAAACAAAATAGAGTTTAGATTTTTCTAGTCAAGTTTATTTTAATAGTCCGGTCTCTCGACACTATTGTTCCAGATTGTACCTACTTGGTATTTATGTATACTTTGCCTTCTACTTCTAATATAAATTCGAGCTTATAAGTATTTATATACGCTCACTTACATTTTGTAATCTTTAGTCACAAACCGGAGAAAAAAAAAAAAGAAAAAAAAACGACCTCGGTGAGGATTGAACTCACGATCTTGCGATTAACAGTCGCACGCCTTAACCAGCTTGGCCACGAAGTCACGATGAAAGATATTAATTAATTAGATAAATCTACAGCGGATCTGCCATTACATAATTGAA
Organism: Saccharomycopsis schoenii; assembly: GCA_010994365.1. Lineage (NCBI taxonomy): Eukaryota > Fungi > Ascomycota > Saccharomycetes > Ascoideales > Saccharomycopsidaceae > Saccharomycopsis > Saccharomycopsis schoenii. Next base: position 30,439 of record JNFU01000007.1, on the reverse strand, counting down.
AAATACAAATTCTCCTTGATTATATGCGTAACGTTTCAATAGTTATTGTCTATGCATACTCCTTTTTTCTTTTTTTTATCAATTAGAGTATTTTTCAATTCTTGAAAACCCCGGTAAATAAATTCAGATTCTTCAGAAGTCAGATAAAAATGATTAACGCAGGCTTGCAGTTAAGTATAATTACACCAAATCATTTTACATTTGAATTTCATAGAATAATAAATACTATTTTGTAACATAGTTCTTGAATATATATATATATATAAAACTAAGCTAGCGGCTTACCAAGAACACTTTCAATTTCGACTTGCTTCTCACCAAATCTTGGGTATCCAATGTAACCTTTGCTGGTATGAATGTAAAAATATTCTCTTTGATATTTAGTCAACTTCTGCCCATTTCTTAGTCTTTCAATTAAATCAGGATTACTCGTAGATGGTCTACCAATACCAATCAAGGTCCTATCATTAGCGTTGACATCTTTGATAAGAACAGAAGTATCTAATTCGGGTTTATTCAAATCACAGTAGTTACCTGTTCTTAAAATGATACCTTTATAAATTTCGAAAATCCAGCCATTTGATTCAACAGGATTCTCAATATCAAAAACACCGTTGACTCTAGGTTCAACAATACTAACGTAACCAAAATCTTTACCGTGCTTTTTTCTTCTTTTTTCTAATTCAGAAAAAATGTAACCCCAAGTTGCATATGGATGAGGATCACCATTAACACCGGCCATAGCACCAAATGTAGCCCATGGAGAAAGTCTGAGGGCTAACTTAGAAATCCCAATTTTGTCTATAACACCATCCACGATTTCAAATAAAAATCTAGCCCGGTTTTCTATGCTACCACCATATTCATCAGTTCTTTGGTTTGAAATGCTTTGAATGAATTGATCAATAAGGTAACCATGAGCAGAGTGCAATTCTACAAAGTCGAATTTAGAGATTTCAACGGCATTAACGGCAGCATCAATGAAATGCTGAACATATTGCTTAACTTGTTCCGTAGTAAATGCGGTTAATGAGTTGTTTAATTTTTCTGCGATTTCCTTAGCCTCTTCACTTGGATAAATAACACTTGGAGCCATGAGTTTAAGATTATTATCGTTCAAAGCTTGAGCATCCGCAACTCTACCCAAAGACCAGATTTGAATACTTAAGAAACTTTTATTATCATGAACTTTTGACACGATTTTTTCCCAAGCCAAAGCTTGCTGTAGTGTGTAAATACCTGGAATATACTTATTCCCATCAGGGGCAACATAAGTAGCTTCAGTAATGACCAAAGTGCCCGGGGTCTTTGTTCTTTCATCATAGTATTGTTCCATGATATCAGTAGGAATTGAATCTTCGGTAGCTCTGGCTCTTGTCAATGGAGGGATTACAATACGGTTGGATAATTCCACATCCCCAACCTTGATGGGTTTAAAAAGATTAGTGGAGGATAAGTCGGAGTAGGAAGACATTTGTGGATATAATAATAATGGTATGATTTTTGGGTTTAGTTTGTTATCATCTATTATTTACATGTTAAAACATCAAAAGATAATCCAAGCACAACAATAAAAATTGGGATTCGTAGATCTTTATATAGTGTATTCAAAAGTCCACCAATAATGGAGATCCTGTGATTGTAGATAACCGAGATAAATTTCTCTTAATAAGCTAGCTTATTAATAACCAATGCAATTATCAACCCACAAGCAAAATGATGTGATCATGTTCAATATAGTTGAACGTATTATAAATCAACACCACTACCAAAAAAAGGGCTGCAGCAAATATTATTAATTGCGCATATGGGCGCTTTTTCATGATTTCTTTTTTCCCAAATAATGCCGGAAAAACTGAAATATCTGTTGAATGATTGTGCTATTTTCGGCATCTGTATATACTGTTTTGACTAAATGGATATTCTTGAGCTCCCTCATGCTCATTAGCTATCCGAAATGATGGCACTCTTGAAGAGGTTTGCGCGTGCGGAATTCAAATATTTGCAAGAGAGTGCATAAACAAGAATAACAAGTATTGCAGGCATAGTAGCGTATCACATTTAAGGCTTCTATTGGTATCGAGGAGCTCTGACTGTATGCGTATATATAAGACACCTAGCTGTCTTTTCGATAGGTACAGTGCGGAAACATTACGAAACTGGGATCTATCCCTCTGCTTTTGATGTACTCCGGACAGACCGGAGACATACTTTAACTAGGGCATGTGCTTGACCTCAGTCAGCAATACATTGCTGATAGTAGCATGTTCCGGAGTTCGATAAAGTAGTCTGAACAAAGCGGCAAGGGCATTATATCGCATCCCAACACCGTTCCACCCTCATGATAAACATTCTATAGCAGCTACCTCGTACAAGTCGATATGGCTACAAAAGGGAGCGCATTCCAATTTCCAAAGACAGCGAGGAAACCTGATCTGAAGAACTGTCTTCAGTGCTGCAGTGTTGAGACCTTCTCGCCGTAGAGCTACTGCATTTAAGAAATCCTAGGAAATGGCCCGGGCTCAATAAATAGTAGAGGAACTGTTCAAAAGAGGGTAATTTTTTATAAAGAATAATATGCAATATGGATATACAACCATAAAGGTTCGTCAGCACGTTGTACGCTTTTGCGTGCATCACGATATAACGAGGCCATACGTTATGTTTGCAGCCCTGTTCATGTGCAAAGGGGTCTTGTCTTTGAACCTATATCCGAGTGTGGAAATGAAGTGGGCAGTAGTGTACAGAGCTTTCCCGCCTCCCGGATTGCATTTGCCGGAGACCTCAGAGAGAGTGCGCCTCCCTTCTATTGCATCACGTGATGCCAAGATGGCTTTCCTTCACATGTGCGATTAGATCCGACATTTCTTATGTTGTCTATCCAGCAGTAGCCCCTAAGCAAAGGCTTTTTGCTGTGAACACTGCACGATCCGGGCACGTAATTTTATCACTCTAACAACACCCGCTAGGACGGACTAATCTCATAATACTCCATGCGTCCATGCGCAAAACTCAAGATCGGACAGAGTTTTTTTTATCTATTATACCAATTGTCAAGTAAAGACAACAATAGTTATGATATGCAAGATACATCTGCGGGCGAATTTCAACTATTCTTTTTTCTATGAAGGTGCTGCCGTGATGGTGGGGAGCAAGAAAAAAAGCAATATTTGCGAAGTAGCTCCATCACAAAGAAAAATTTTAAGGAAATAATTCGTGCGCATTGTCCGCTTACATTGTGTGAGGATCACGCACAATGTTTGTCTTCTCTGTTCGACCAGCTAAAACAAATCCCCTTTTACTTTGCATTTCTCAAAGAAGAAAGAAAAAAGACACAAAGAAAACAGAGGAAGCAAATGAAGAAAAAAGAAAAAGAAAAAGAAAAATTCAGAAAGGGTAAATCAAATTTAATCTACATCAAATATACAAAGTGAACTCAAACCTTTGATACTCTTGACTGCTACACCTAGTATACAGCATCCCAACAAGACATTTGCTGACCCACCATATTAGGCGTTTTCACAGCTATATACATCCTATCCACGACATCCTGCAGTGTCAACTTTTTTTTAACCAACTATTGTCCAGACAGGTTCTCATAATACCGGCAAATACAACCATGCTCCATCAGTTAATACTATCGTTCTTGCTTGTCACATGTATGTCTTTTGCTACTAACTCTTTAATGTTGCCACTTATGTTTTACTAACAGTCTTTTTATAGTATCCCAGGCAGTTGACACCACAACTCTTGTGGCAGCAGCAGCTGCTGCTGCCGCAGTTACTACGTCTACCACTGCTGCCGCTGATGTTGCTGCAGCTGCAGTTGCTGCCCCCGCCGCTACAACAACAAGTGCCACAACACCGGCTGCCGCTACCGCTGCCGCAGCTACCACTTCCACAACTTCAACTCCTGCCGTTGCAGCAGCTGCCGCAGCTACGACCTCCACCACCACTTCCACTCCAGGCGTCGCTGCAGCTGCCGCTGCTGCTGTAACTACGAGCCCTACTTCTACTCCTGGAGTTGCTGCAGCCGCCGCCGCTGTAACTACAAGTACCACGTCCACTCCTGGTGTCGCTGCTGTAACTACAAGTACAACCTCTACCCCGGGTGTCGCTGCTGCAGCTGCCGTGGCAGCTGCTACAACGAGTACCACTTCTGCTGCTGGTGTTGACATAACCACTGGGGTCTCTACTACAATGACCACTCAAAACGGTGGTAACATGGCCGCCGGAGGTGGAATGGCTCTCAATACAGATTCATCATCCTCCGTACAACCAACAACAGTCTGGGTAACAATCACGAGCGGCGGAGGGCTTGCCACTGTTGCTAGTGAATGGAAACAGTCTTTCATGCAAACATATAGTGATGCCATAACAGATGCCTATTCTTCGGGTTCTGTTGGTTTGGGAAGTATATCTGGTACCGTTGGACTTGTACGTCCTTTGGTCACCGTTACACAAAGTAATGATGCTGCACAACTTATTGATAATGTATTTGATCTTCAAAATATTGGTGTTTGGGCATTCCTTGGTTATGTGTTGCTTTAATTTATATTATTACTGCCAAAACGGTTGGTTATTACTATAGTTGCACTTTCTTTCTTTCTTTGTTATTATTAGTACTGTTATTGAATTTTGTCTTTTTTCATCAGGTTCTTTTTCTTTCCAATTTATTTCTATCTACATTGCTGCTTTTTTGTTCTGTTTTACCATTTCTCAATAGCTATATTTTGTTTTTTAAATTATTTATTTATTTATACATGTACACTCAATTAATAAAACATCCATTAACAATTTTCATATCTCATTATCCAAAAATCTTGGATCATTTTGTATGCGTTGCTTAAACTTGTCCCACCATCCATCCAATACTTTCATGCTAACCTTGTTATCATTATCCACAAACCCGCTGAGATAATTATAAGCGTTTCCTACAATTCTATTAGCTAAAATTGCTAATTTCTCCTTAGATAACAGAGCAACACCGGAATCATTACTTACATCGCCACTACCTCCATTCTGCAAACGTAGTGGTTCGTTGACATTCATATTACGCAGGCTAGCAAAGTCGGCTAGAATTTGTTTGGCTTGCATTATTGGCTCAATTGATATTCCAATGGTTAATGTATCTCTATCATTAGTTCCCGGTTGACCCACAGTTTCATTTAATTGATTGATATTGTTTCCACCATCAATCATCATATCATCGCTATCTCCATTATTCGTTGTCATTGAACTGTTATTGCTAGCTACCTGCTTATTTTTTATTTTGAAAATTGCTGATGGTTTCTCAGTTGAGATCATTCCTAATAATTTGAAATCTTCTCCGTTATTAGTATTCGTAATTTCTTGAATTTGAGGTATTTCCGATTCCGGAAGTTTAAAATATATTAAAGCCGCATAATTTGTATCAAATGGTGTATTTGGCAATAAAAATATGGAAACGTGTGATATATTTGTAGCATTTGGAACATTGAATACAAATTTCAAATTATCCACTTGTTCTGCTATCTGAACAGGTCTTCCGGAACATACTAAACCAAACATGACTTTCCAATGGCTATTATTATTGTTATTATTTACTAGAATTGCTTGGATTAATTTTGTTAGCAGATGTCAATACGATTGATTAGCAACTATCTGGTTATTTATATATTGTCATTTTTAAAAAGTCTGTCAATATTATCATGATACTCGTACAGCAATGCAGCCCCGTGCATACTTTAATGGTTCCATTTTTTGCGAGAATCTTCCAGAAATTATTAAGGAGTGTAGAAAGATAGAACGAAAGAAGAAAAAAAATTTTCTTTTCATTAATAAACATCATCAAGATATAAGTTCTCCTCGTCTCATTAACATTCTTTTTGAATTTTTAATTTCGTCAAGCTGGACAAACGTTTTTTTTCGTTTCTTCAGCTTAGGATAATAAAGAAAAGTTTGAATCTTTCGTCTTTGATTTATACTTGTTACAATTTTCCAAGATCAATTAAAAGAATATTACGTATTTCTCAAAGTGGTAAACCGTCCCTTTTGGGAAAGATTCTTTAATACATCATTCATTATTTATTTCATCTTTATAAAGCTAGTTGCACATCCAGCGTGAACTAACTTTATTTCTTTCTCTCCATGGTTTTTATTAACTGTTTGTATTGCCTGTAAGCTTACTCTGTCACCGCCTTGCCTCTTTTTTCCACAATTTCCGTGTTCTCCCCATCCCCAGCTATGAACCGTATCAGGCTGTTCTTGAAATATAAGCAATCCATGCTCACTTCCTACTTTGTAACTTTTAACATTTGTGACACCATAAAGAAGTTGACTATGTGAGTTATTGCCAAATGATATCAACTCATTTTTATTACTATCCCTCTCAGCCAAAACATGAATGCTGGTCCACATTGATTGAATCTGCTGGATTTTTAAATAATTCTTCCGTACACTGATTAAGCATTCATGAAAATTCTTGTCTTGGATAATATGTAAAATGCTGAAAAGTTTTTCTTCATTAATTTTGTAATCTTTCATTTGTTCAATTATTGTCTCTGCTTTCCCTTTGATTAAAATTTTATTTCCTGTGTAATACACTGAATAATCCTTTCCAACACAGAAATTAATAGCCTTTTTCTCTTCATCTGAAAAATGAATATCAATATCTTCTGTGATCTCTACCATTATTTTTTCTTTGTTCATTAGTATCTGTTTTCCTTTTTCTATATTTTTAATAATCTTTCCTTTTTTATTGTTTCCGTACCCATAGAATTCACCATCCACAGTTTTCAAGATGAAATGATTCATACATCCTTTCAATTCGATGATGTAACTAGTAAAACCTTCGCTAATATAAAATTTCTCAATATGGTTTAGCTTATTCTCGTTAATATAAAATAATCCATTTTTATTGTTGGTTAAAATAGTGTAATCCCAACAACTACAGATATGTTCTACTTTACCAATTATTTCTTCATTATTTAAGCAGATCCAGTTGTTGTTTCCCGCTTTTCTTTTAATGCTATTGTTTTGGGAAGTCATAAATACTTCACCATTATTAAATAAAATAATAGTGTGATTTCCGCCAGATGCCACTTCTTTAATATTGTTGACATAATTACCATTCATTTTTGTAAATGCTTCAGGTAGGTTAACCAATTGAAATTCATCAAGATCTTCATGATGATTAAGGCCTAGCTGAAAATTTCCATTGGAACCACAACCATATAAATTCATTTTTGCATCTCTGTATAGTTGTATACTTGGTGTTAAATAAGTGTGAGAAGCACAGATAATGATTATGTGTATTCGGTTGCCATAGTTGTTTTGTTTGACTTATTGCTAGCTAGCTGACTGACGCGTTTTAACTCGTCAAAATTTTCTTGTTTTCTTGAAATGACGCGTCGGAGAACAAGAAAAAATTCTGAAAGAAAAAAAGTCAGGAGAAAGAGAGAAAAAAATGGTGATTGATGATGAACCACTGAATAAAAGATATTAGCCAAACATTTATTCACTGTTCTCTTTTTCTTATATATGCATATTATCTTGAAATATTTTTGTGAAAATTGTCAAATACACGAGGAAATAAATTTCATTTATAATATTACCCGTTTATCTGCCCAGGTAATGAGAAAATAATAAAAATCTCACACGTATATCATATATTCAAGGACTTCAATTGGCTGATAAAAAAATAAAGTTAGATAGATTATTCCAAAAAGGTTAACAAGTTAATGACAGAAACTAGTAAACCTTTTATTCAAGTACCTTCTTCTTCACCTGGTAATAGTCCTGAAACTTCTCCTACGAGCATGACTCCTCCTTCTAGAGTGGCTTCATTAAAACTGCAATTTTCTTATAATGGCACATCATCAACCATTAGTTCGAATGATACAGCTAGTAGTAATAGTAGTAGCAATGTAAGTTCTAATGGTAATGGAACCACTGCAGATAGTGATACTACCAGTACTAGCGGCATGCTTAATAATAAAAATTCCGTGATTAGCGCCAAACTTCAATCTGATCTTCCTATTTTAAAAAAGAAATATCCAGGATTAAAAGAATCCATAATTATTCAAACTTGGAAAAGAAAAAATGGCCAACTAAGACAGATTATTGATTTCTTGGAGTCTTTAAAAAAAACGCATCCTCAATTTTTCAAAAACAATAATACCGCTTTCTCTACTAATATTAAGAATAATGGCGGAAAGCAAGCCTCAGTTAGATCTGATACTGATCAAATGGCATCCACGATTCTTTCCCCACTGAAGAGATTGGTTAGTCTTGATTCAGATGTTAGATCAAGCTATCAGCATTCTGATATGAGTTCTCCTAATGTTAAAAGTACCAAATTGGATATTAAGAAAAAATTGACCATTACTCAAAAATTTGGTATCAAACAAAGTCAAGTATTATCATCTGCAAGTGAAGAAAATTCCTCTGTGAAAAGGAGAAAATTGGTGCGTGGATCAAGAAATCCAAAACCAGAATATACTGATGATTTCATAAATGACGATATTGATGAAGAAAAGGAAAAGGAAGAGTTAAAGCAAAAAACAAAAGTTAATAAAGACTTGCTGAAAAGCAAACAAAAAACAATTGTGAATCTCAGTGATGATGAAGAAGAAGCTGAAGAAGAGAAAGATATTGAGGATTCAGATAATGATGAAGAGTATTCATCAATAAGAATTGAACCGCGTTCCTCTAGACACCAATTCAATGAACGCCTTTTGAAATTTTTAAATACTGCTGGATTGCCAGATATTTGTGATATTGGTGGTTGTGATCCAAGCATTGCTGAAGTGTTGATTTCTAAGAGACCATTCAGCAGTTTGGAACAGATTGAAAATGATGATTTCACTAACAGTTCAGTAATGGCCAATTCTAATGGTGCGACACTGAAAAGAAGAGGGGGAAGTAAAAAGATTAACGGCTTGAAAATAGTTGAAAAAACTGAGGTCACCTTGAAAGGTTATGATGCGGTTGATTCCTTAGTAGAAAAATGTTCACAGTATGGTAACATTATTGAAGAAGAGATCAAGAAATGGGGTGTTGGGTCAAACGGCGTTAATGAAGAACAAGGAGAACTAGAAATTACCGAAGTCCATAATGATGACGATGATGAAGATCTTATTGTTACTGGATCTAGCACGGCTGACAAAAAGAAACTTGGTGGTAACCATGGCACCTACTTCAAACATAAACCTGTTCACTTAGCTGATTCATTACAGTTGAAGTCGTATCAACAAGTTGGTATCAATTGGTTGAATCTATTATATCAAAATAAGTTGTCATGTATTTTGGCTGATGAAATGGGTTTGGGTAAAACATGTCAAGTCATTTCTTTCTTTGCATATTTAAAGGAGATTGATCCTGAAAATAAGCGACCACATTTAGTTGTTGTTCCTTCATCTACTTTAGAAAATTGGTTAAGAGAATTTCAAAAGTTTTGCCCATATTTAAAAGTAGCCCCATATTACGGTAGCCAACAAGAAAGATATGAATTAAGAAATGATTTATACAATACAGAATTTGACATTTTGGTCACTACTTACAATTTAGCAACTGGCCAAAAAGATGATGTTAAATTTCTAAAGAATCAAAACTTTAATATTGTTGTTTATGATGAAGGTCATATGTTGAAAAATAGCAATAGTGAAAGATATAATAAATTAATGAAAGTTAAAGCTAACTTTAGATTGTTATTGACAGGTACACCATTGCAAAATAATTTGAAAGAATTAATTAGTTTACTAGCTTTTATTCTTCCGACTTTGTTTAATGAGAAAAAAGAAGATCTTCAAATTTTGTTCAATCAGAAAGTGACAACAAAGCAAAACAACAATAGCAAAAAAACTAATGATAATAGCCAAGCAGAGTATAATCCACTTATATCTGAGAGAGCAATTTCTAGAGCGAAGACAATGATGACCCCATTTGTGTTGAGAAGGAAAAAACAACAAGTCTTAAAAAATTTGCCAAAGAAAAGCTCCAAGATTTTATATTGTGAAAACACTGAACAACAAAGTAAATTATATGAAGAACAGATCTCGGAAGGTAAAAGGTTGAAAGAAATTCAAAAACAATCCAATATTATTATGAAGTTGAGAAAAGCAGCTATTCATCCTTTATTATTCAGATCTAAATACACAAAGGAGCTCATTAAGAAGATGGCTAAAAGTATCATGAACGAGCCCGTTTACTATGATGCAAATTATAATTTTATATTGGAAGATATGGAAGTCATGACAGATATTGAGTTATATAATCTTTGTTTGAAATTTCCAAAGACAATGAAGAAGTACCAATTGAATATGGATGAAGAAATTTATAATTCAGGAAAATTTCTTAAACTTAAAGAAATATTAATTAATTATTTCTTAGATGAGAACAATCGTATTTTAATTTTCTCACTATTCACGCAGGTTTTGGATCTCTTAGAAATTATGTTGAGTGATATGAACATCAAATTTTTAAGATTGGATGGACAAACTTCCGTTGAATTACGTCAAGACATAATTGATGAGTTCCATAAGGATGAAAGTATCAAAGTCTTCATATTATCTACTAAAGCAGGGGGTTTTGGTATTAATTTGACATGTGCAAACAATGTGATTATCTTTGATCAGTCGTTTAACCCACATGATGATAGGCAAGCTGAAGACAGAGCACATCGAGTGGGGCAAGAAAGAGATGTTGAAGTGGTTAGATTGATTACCAAGAATACTATAGAAGAAAACATTTATAAATTGGCACAAAACAAACTAGCATTGGATGAAAGTGTTAGTGGTAATGGTGCATCTGCTCTTCCTACAAGTAAAAATGAAGAGAATGACAACGAATCATTATTGAAAGATATCTATAAATAAATCATATTTGCTATCTAACAATAAATTTATTATTATTATTATTATTATTATTATTTATGCTGCTAATAAATGTTAAATTCCTCGATTAAGTAGTTCGTGCCTCGATTTGGCAGCTATTCATATTGAAAATTTCCTAAGAAATTAGACAAATTGAGAATTACGAGCATTGGTCATTACTTAAAAATGAAAATGAGGAAGCGTACCGCATTCAAAATCAAAATCAATTTTTTTTCTCTTCTTTTTTACTCTTCTCTACGAATAAAATCGAACCAATTTTGACGCTGCAGAATAAGATTAGAATTGATTTTCTTGATAATTTTCTTTCGGAGCCCATTCGTTCCGGAATTTTCAACACATGAACAGGATAAAATTATCATCGCCACCTAGTTACTTTTATCTATTCATATATTTGCATTTATCAGTAAATCACGAAAAGACTATTAGGAAGACAGAATAGTCCAGTTAGAAAAAGAATCAAGAAATAAAGTTTACGAATTCGTGGAGAGATTTGGTAAATAGATCAAAAATTTGATAGACATATCTTCAAAAGCATCAAAAAGACATTGATCTTGATAAGTGGTTTCGTTGTCTAATTTCTCTAATTAATTTATCTGGTTTTAATAATATTTCAATATTCCTGCTAATTGTATTACTATTAGATTCTGAATTCTGTGGCTCATTTTTTATTTTTGCTTATTCTGTTCTTATTGTTTACCATATCTCGTCATATATATAGGTATTTTTATTTTATCCATTCATTTATTTTCAATTCATTTTTATTTAAAAGCTTTCGTTTCTTTGTTTCCTTTTTTTTTCCTTTTATTTATTTTTGGCATCTCAATAGTTTATTAACTTTTAACCTAATAATAGTATTGTCGCAACTGCTATTTGTTAACTTCCATTTCACCATATATGCATAAAACTTGAACAAAACTATAATAATAATATAAAATCTCCAATAATGCCAAATACTGAGGAAGATTCGCATATACAGCTAAGCAGCACATTCAAGGAAGACTCTTCCAAACTTCCGTCAAGAGATTATTATTTTAATCAGTTAGATAAACCAAAACCTATACCTATTCTCCTGTACTTGAGCGGAACACAGATATTGGCTGTATCCGGTGCACTTTCTGGTTTTACTGCGGGTGTTGCTGTTTGTCCTTTGGATGTTGCTAAGACACGATTGCAAGCACAAGGTGTTCTTCTAAAGGATAAAGGGAAGACAAGTAATTTGAAATATCGAGGAATTTTTCAGACTTTGGGCAAAATATTCACTGAAGAAGGTATTCGTGGGCTATATAGGGGTTTGGTACCGATTACTGTTGGTTATTTACCAACTTGGATGATTTATTTCACTGTTTATGAGAAGGCTAAAAAATTCTATCCTACAATGGTGAAGCGGGTCTTGCAGATAAATGACAAAGAATTAAAACAGAGAACTTTATTGAATTATTGGATTTATTCTATTAGTGCGATGACTGCAGGTGCTGCATCCACGGCAGTAACAAATCCTATTTGGGTTGTTAAAACACGATTAATGCTACAAACAGGTAATGGTAGCACAATTTATCATACAAAAGATCCAGGTGAGGCTAAGAAAAATTACTACTCAGGAACATTTAATGCATTCAAAAAAATGTATCAAAATGAAGGTATCAAAGTATTTTATTCAGGCTTAGTACCTTCATTATTTGGCTTATTCCATGTAGCTATCCATTTCCCAACTTATGAATTTTTGAAAAGTATTTTGAATGTTAACCAAGATATGAAAATTATTCAAGAAAATAGGAGAAAAATTCTCTGTGAAAATGATAGTGAGGCTAAGAAGGAAAGATTTTATTTTTTCTGCAAATTGATTTTAGCTAGTTCAGTGAGTAAAATGGTAGCTTCTTCAGTTACCTATCCACATGAAGTTCTTAGAACTAGGCTACAGATCAGATCCATTGTGGAAGAGGGTTCTTCTCCAAAAAAGAACAAATTGATCAATACAATATTAGACATCTATAAAAAAGAAGGTTTGATAGGTTTCTATTCCGGTTATGCAACAAATTTGACAAGAACTATTCCTGCTTCTGCTATTACTTTGGTTTCCTTTGAGTTCATAAGATTATATTTTGAAAAAATTAATGTTATTGACAATATTTGAGTACCTTAACCCTTAAACCTTAAATATATAATGTTGCACTTTTCTTCTATCATTATAACATTCACATATATACACATATTATTTACATACTCCATATACACACATTCACAATAAAAGCCATTCATTCATTTTTTTTATTTTATTTTTCTACACTCAGTATAATTAAATACTGATTATGTCACAAAGGTCCTCACCACAAAGTATGTACATGTATTAATATTTTTTTTCTGTGAAAAAGCAAATATCACCTAATAGAAGTATAGAATAAATTCTCAGAGCCTATAATCTTTTTATACAGAAAATATCAGGGAAATGTGAAACTGTAAACATATGGACGCTTTGTTTTTATTAAACCAGGAAACCATTTATGGTCATATTATTAACAGTATTATTTGACTTGACGTTGTTCTTTTTCTTGATCTTCCTCTTCATCAAGATTGATTCCTAATTCTTTAGCCCTTTCTTCTAATCTTCTTCTCTTTTCTAAACGGGCTTCCTTCATTCTTGCCAATTCAGCCTTAATTTCATGTGGTTCTTTAGGTATCTTATTCAAAGTCTGCGGGTCTGGCCAGTATCCTGGAACATTAAACTTTTTATCTGTATCAGTACCGACATAATACATCACCGCTATCGGAGTCATCAAATAAAATGTGAACTATAGGAATGTGATAATTAGTAACATTGAAAGAAAATCTCCAGTAATACTATTGTATGAAACAAGAACTTACTCTAAACACATCTAGATTTGATCTTGATATTCTTGGCATTTTGAACAATTTACTGAATAAATTACTCATTTTCAGATATTTGGGTTGCTTCACTGTACAGTTTATATTTTTCTAAATAATAAATAATATTAAACAAATATTAGTCTGATATGAAAAATATTATTACTATTCATTATGGATTGGCTTCTTCTCTTAATTTGTCTATATATATCTGAAATTATGCTATGAAGAAAAAAAAAAAAAAAAAATTCTCTTCGCAAGCGTTTATTCTTGAATCACATTACACTTATGCACGCGCTCATAACAGTTTAACAAGATAGTGGATATACTACAATGCTTTATTAATCAACTAACACTTAAATCCTTTATTCTATTTATCCTCATACTTAGGAAAGTCTTCTTCTTTGACCCCAATAGTGAATGATGGTTTATATCCTATTCGTTTTTCAAATCCTTTCATACCGTATTCATAGGCCATAAAAGCTTGGTTCATTCTTCCTATGGTTGTTTCAACGAAAGGCCCCATTTGCACAATTTGTTGCTCTAATGCTTGACCACCCACTAAGATGAACTCAGCGTCTGCTTTCTCCAAATTTTTACCTTCAATATAATCCCCATCTCTATTGAAAAATATTGCTTCATATTGATTATATGTAGTCTTGCCAATTTGTAGACTACCTTCCATCAAATAAAGAAATGAATTGAAATCCTTTGGTATTTCTTGCTTGAATTCACCACCTGGTTTTACCGTGTAATGATAATACACAACTGGAGTATATGCCAAATCTCTGATTGATTCAGTCCCATAAGATTTTCCACTGATAACCTTGACTTCCACTTTATCGTTTGGTTTGGCAACGGGAATATCTTTACGCCTCAAATCCCTATATCTTGGCTCAATATTCTTTAATTTTTCGGGTAAATCTACCCAGAGTTGCATCCCAACACATTGCTGTTCGGGCTTTTCTTTCATGATAACAGGTATTTCAGAATGTATGATCCCTTTTCCAGCGGTCATGAATTGTAAATCTCCGGGGTACAAAATACCTTTAGATCCAGTAAAATCTTCGTGGGCCATAGCACCTTCAGTAATATATGTGATTGTCTCTTGTCCGTGGTGGGGATGTGATGGAAAGCCAGATTTTCCTGGAATCACCTGGAAATGATCTAGCATCAAAAATGGTGTAAAATTGCGAAGAGCTTCTGTACCGATAGATCTTCTAACTCGAGCGCCAACACCTTCAGCCTGTTCAAAAGCCGGGAAGTGTTTAGCAACCGTTTTAACAATATATTTGAAGGACATATTATATAACCTAACTTTTTTTTGTGTTTTACCAAAGAAGAGGTAGAATTAAAAAAAAAAAAAAAAGAATACAAAAAGGATTTGAATTCCAAATGAATGGAATTTTTCTACTTTATATTATCCACAATTCTAATCACTCAATATCTTTTTTTTTCTATTTGTATTTTCCTCTAAAAGAAAAACAATTATGAGTAATGGTGAGTATCTTGTGAGTTCGTCTTTAGTAAGTCGAAATCGGTATCAGTAATAACTGTGTGTTTTTCTTGTTTGACATGTCTCCAAGATAAAAAAAAAAGAAGAGAGAGATATCGCAGAAAGATGATTTGAACAAGCAAATGTAAATGTATTTTTCTACCAACTTTGTATAGATCAACTTATTTCACACAATAATTTGTGATAAGAAACAAGGTCATTTTATATATCGATGTTTAAATAATTGTATATTTGAGATATATATGTTTAAAATGAAAAATGGAGTGGTATTGGATCCCATCTGATAGAAAGATGCCATCGCTTTTACAAAACTATCAGCAGATACAGTCAAAATTTCTGGCTAACTTTACCACATGTGCATGTTCCTTCACATTTACAATCTGTAGTCGCAGTCTTGCCACAGCACTTGCAACATTTGGAGGAATCTTTGCACTTACAGTTTATAGAGGCAGAGGCAGTCTTGTCACAGCATTTGCAACATTTAGATGTGTCTTCACACTTGCAATCTGTGGAGATAGTCTTGTCACAGCATTTGCAGCAGTTGGATGAATCTTGGCATTTACAGCCTGAGTTCTTTTTTTGAGAGCTGGAGGTTTTGATTTCGGTATTGTCAGACATTTGATGGCTTTGGTGTGCTATTCTATAGAATGGATAGATGATATTGTGATAAATCTATAGAAATATAATATTGATATTTGATTGTAACGGAAGTAAGAATGCAAATTATCATTGACACATCTTTGAAAATAGCAGACTCTCACTTCATATTTATACTTGAATATCTTATCGAGATAAGAATGCTTGCGATATATACGCCCCAATAAATAAGCAAAACATGGGGAATCAAGATTTTCTTGTTTCTTTTTTTCCTTTTTGAGATCTTTTTGCCGGTTTGTTCAACTCCACCCTTGGAAAACTTATGCTTATACTCTTTTTTCATTGGAATCAATAAACCACTATCCACTCTTTTATCTATAGCAGTAATGTGAAGTATAGGATGGTTAGCAAATTTTGCTTGCATCTAATGCCATAAACTGGCTCTATCAGTAAAATCGGAAGCTTGTGTATATATACATGCATACTGTTGCAGCAGTTTGAGGTATTTGTGCGATGAGCAATCATATATGACAGTTTTATCTCAAGTAAAATCAACTTACAAACAATTATTACAATACATGTTTAATTTCGTTTATTAAAATATCAGCAGAAATTACTCTCGATATATACCAAATTAACCACACAAATTAAAATGTAGACAGATTGAAGAACGAATAAATGTTCAAAAAACACCAAATCACTAAGGGAGCATAGTATTGTAGAATATTAGTCATTCTATGTAATTTATTTTCATAAAATACAACTATATTTATAGTACATGTGTCAACGTTATAAGCTAAGCTCAGCCAACTTCAAAACAGCTTCCTTGGTCTTAGCACCGCCAATGAAACCAGCAGCATGAATAAAAATACAGCCTGGAATACCAGACTTTTCACTTAATTCTTCATCACGAAGGCCTCTCCACTCTTCTGGTAATGGCTTACGATTACTGAAGGATCCGCTGGACACAGGAACCGTCGAAATTCTCCATTTGCTATTGTCATCATCATGATTTTCTGGAAATAACACATATAAAATTTCATTGCTAGAATTGTTTTCTTTTTCAACTTCGTATAAATGTTCTTTCCATGGTGAAAATCGAGATAAAATTAAAATCTTTCCCGATTCATGAGCTTGGAAACGGTTCTTAAAAGCTTCTTCAACAAGATCTTTTGCTGGTAACCAAGAGTTACCCAAATTCTTCAATAATCTTAAGAACGTCTTACCAATGAAGTCGCTTGCAAGCAAAAACTGATTATAGTAAGTTTCATCAGTAACATTTTCATCGTTCCAATTAGGATTAAAAGTAGAAACTGCTGCTGGTAAAGTGATATTTTTGCCATTGAATTTAGGTTCAATATTTTCATCATAAGCATCAATACCATTATCATTGGCGTCTAAGGCTTCAATGAATTCTCTGTATATCTTGTAATATAATAAATCAACTTTACTATCTTCATTCAATTTTAAAACTTCTTTGATGATATCCTTACCAAAATGCTTGTAGACTAAACCAGCAGAAGATAATTTAGTTTTGAAATCTTCATTGAAAGTTTCCGTAAATCCACGCTGGTGATGATCAAAGAATTTCTTGCCGTCATATTTACCACTGACATCAATAACAATATCACTGGCTTCCCATTGTTCTGGATCTCTTGATCTAACTAAAGTAGCATCCTTAAATTTAGGTAAAAGCTTCAAAAGAAAGTACCCTAAAGCTTCATCAGCATGAAAACTACCGGAATGAACACAGATTTTTAATACTTGGGATGACATGCTACTTAATTTTTGTCTCTTGTTAGAGTTTTCTACTGGCATCATAAGACCTGGCGAAAGCTATTTCAATTGATTAGAAAAAAGACTTATTAAAATTAGTTTCAAATAATAGAACAAATTTTCTATATTTTTTTCCACTGCTGTCGGATTGTATATTCTTTCTAACGCAGTTAAAAAAAAGGGCATCTCCATCAAGCAATTTTCAAAAAGTTTTTCATGCAAGGCATAGCCAATGGCTCTACACTAATTGCAAATCAATAGAGAAATAAATATTAACTACGATACTCGCTATGGTACTTTAATTATGTCATAATATCATGATTTATTGGTATATAAAAGCAACTTATACATTTGTCATTTCATTTTCCATAAAATATGGATCATACGCATGTACCTACTAACTGTTCTTCTGCTTTCCACTTTTGTATTTACGTCTCTTCTCTAATGCATAATTAAAACTCTTAAAAATGCCAGCCGTGAAAATACCTTTGACCGACTGTACAATAGATGGATACATAATAATATCTTCCAAAGTCTTAGTTATAACCAAATGTAGATCCTTATTTTTTGCCATTTGTGCAATAAATTCATTAGGCTTATATGATTTCAAATGATCTTCAGCTAATACAGAAGGAGAATCCAAATTCTTGATCTCTTCAGGTATTTGGGCTGTTGCGAGAGAATGAGCAGTTATATCAAACTTAAAACAATCGTTCACTGTAGGCTTAACAATACTGGCTAAGGTATCGCCTAAAAATTCATTTTTTTCTGGGAATTTCGAGCCATAATTTTCAAGTAATCTCTTCTTGAAAGTATATGGTAAATTCTCGATCAAGAAACTCTTATAATGGGGATCATCATTAATAAAGAACTGATTTTCATCATTAAACTGGATGAAGTCTCTCGTCTTGAAAATATCTACTATTGGTTTATATAATTCTTGGAATTCTTTGTATTGACCAGCGACAATATTTCTAACTTTCAGCGGTGATTCACCTCCAATCTTAGTCCTGATATCACCTTGATAACTCAAACCAGTGATCGTTTCAAACAAATCTTTCAATCCCAACTGTCCATCTTGATTACATGCCATCAAAAGTAATGAAATGCTAACAGCGTTTCTTAAATTTTCTTGATTCAAAAATCTTATTCTCGCATCGTCTTTGATAATTTTAACTGGTTTCTGCAATCTGCCTGCGAGATACATTGAATTCCAATTGAGCAAATCATCCATCAATTTTTCCATAGAAACAACACCATATTTGAGCAACAAGTTATCGGATACTTCAATATATGGATTGAAATACACACCAGGCCCGTAATTTCCGATCCTAGTGACAGATTGAGAACCAAGGCTACCCAACATGGAATAATGCGAAGCATTCTTATTTAAATTTAAAGAATGGAAATGGTCCGGAAATGTAGTACCTATAATCAAATCAGTTTGCGTTTTTTTGTTTACATCATTATTGGCCTGTTTGAACACACTGGAACCATAGGCAAAACTGAACCTGATAGGTGCCAAGCTGAAAGTTTCATCTAATATACTTGAAAAATTGGTGTCACTACTGGATTTGACATTCTGGTTCATACCAAAGAGTAACGGCAAGTAATTAAAATTCTTGAATCCTGAAAATCTCTTTTTGGTGCTTAGTAAGTAGTTTTCTAATTCGGTACTTGATTTCAACGGAGAAATGCTTGAAGAAATGTATGTGCTCTCCAAGGAATTGAAGCTGACCTTTTCATATTTTTGGTATGCTGCTTCTAAGAAAGATAAATCAGACTTACTTAACTTGGAAATATCGGCATATTTTTCACTTGATCTGCCGGGAAGAGATACAATTTGTTCTTTGATAGCTTTGATACTGTTGTTGTTGTTGTTGTTGTTGTTGCTATTGTTGCGCAAATTTCTAGAAGTTGAGAGTCTCAAGCTTCGGGTGGTGCAAAATTGCCTTCTGAACATACTGACGAGATTATATTGCTAATTTAGATTTTACCCTAATGCTGTAAACTTAAGAAACCAAGGGTGCTAACTTATACTGAGGGATATTTCTCACTATTTATACAATAGTAGTCCCCAAGCAGCTGTCAAAAATTAATTGAATCCGCTAGCTCTTAGGACGATGACCTAAGTATCCCAGCAAGTATTTCAGCATTACATTTGCCCAGCCAAATTTCCAGTAATTCAATCCCGTTAAACTTTTCTTACGCACAAGGAAATAGAAGACGTCCGAAGTAAAATAACTTGTACTCATATTTTTGTACTGCGGTTATAAATATTCCAGTGTTACGTGCGTTTAACCATCTCCATATTACTAAATCACTCCCTTTCTTTTTGTGGCGCTTTTATTTACTTTTACAAATGGCAAAGCAGAGCCTAGCATATTTGCTGTAAGCACTAATATAAGTAATATTTTTTGTCAGTACAAAAGCGAAAATAATAGATAGACATTAATTAGAGTGTACGAGTATCTGCCTGTGAGTAAAATAACTAAACGGACCACATAATATTCGATTGGGTTCTGGCCCAAGAGTATTATAACCATGATAACCATTAAAGCCTATAAAATTGCAAACGAGAATACTTTGTGATCAAAATTGTTCTATTAATAATACATACAAGATGTTTCTCTCGAATGGAAAAAGAAAGAAGAAAAACAAAACAAACAAAAAATTGAAAAAAAGGAAAAAGGAACAAAAAAAAACAAGAAAAAGAGAAAAGGAACAGAAAAGAAAAGAAAAGAAACAAAGGTTAAAAGAAAAGTAATAAATGAAAAAAGAATCTAAGAATCTAAGAGAGAATGACCAGTAGATCAACAACTCAAGACCCTTTATCTATTCAGCCATCTGAGATCTCAACTGTTCCATATACTCATGACTGTTCACGACTTGACTTGAACCAATAATGAACTTCAATCCTAGTTCTGTGTATTTTTCATTCAACAATGCAATCATTCTAGACTCTTCATATGTCACTCCATCCACGAAAAATATTACAAGTTCTTGAAAATCCTCGTTATTAAGACTATTATTGTCATAATTTAAATGACTCAATGAGCCAGAACCATTACCCGCCTTCTTATAAGGATTCAAAATTGGATATGATTTACCGTTTAATTTCTTAGTTAGGATATTTTGTAGAACATACAACAACCGTGGTCTGTGTTGCATGTAAACACTGTTGTTTTCCTCGTCTTCGTAATCTAGCTCGTTAATGCTGAGTGTCTTATTATTCGATTCCTTACTTATGCTCTTCAATGTCGATATTAAATTATTAGCACCTGTATTCTTAATTGGGGTGAAAATTGATAAATTTTGATTGTTGTTGGAATTCGTAAATCCAAACCCTAGGTCATTGCCATTAGAGTTGGTACCAGGAGAATTTTCGTTGAATAACCTTTTCTTGAATCCGCTGTAGTCTAATAGATAATCCAATAATTGCTGGTCGGTAGGTAGTAATAACAGCTTGACTTCTTTGATATGATTTCCGGGAAAATCTTCATATTTCAAACAATAAATAGAGATCAATTTCATTTTGACATGCTCATCAGTAGATGGATTGTTTAATAAGCTCTTCAATTTTGTGAAATCTTCATTATGATTAGAGTAATATTTATCTTTACCCATGCTTAGGTCTTGCTCTAAATGACTTATCTCCCATAAGTTATTCTTTGTAATCTGCTTTTCTAATTCGCTAG
The DNA here is from genome assembly GCA_010994365.1 of Saccharomycopsis schoenii. NCBI lineage: Eukaryota > Fungi > Ascomycota > Saccharomycetes > Ascoideales > Saccharomycopsidaceae > Saccharomycopsis > Saccharomycopsis schoenii. Next base: position 9,120 of record JNFU01000007.1, on the reverse strand, counting down.
TTATGGTGATATGCTTGTTGACATTATGAGATAATTTCTTAAATTCTGGATACTCTTCCAAAAACTGTTTCATATCATCCAATGAACTTAAGTTATTGCTGTTTTTCATGGTTTTCAATTTGTAATTATTAACTAAATTCGTGATTTTATCCGATAAATCTGCAAAATTTAAGTACATAGCTTCATTGTAAAATTTATCATTCTCCGTGTTTAAAATAATCTTGTTCATCAGCTCATCTTCTTTATTTTGATTCAATTTTGATAAATCAACTATGTTTTTATCAATAGTCAAATATTCATGAATCATAGATTGATATGACCACGGTGTCAAAAACGGTGTCAATGGATCATTTTTTCTATCCATAATTAATAGCAATGGTTTATTCTTGTTTGATATATCATTGAACAATTCATTGATATTAGCATTATTATTAATTTCATAAAATATTTCATTAGCTAATCTCAAACATTTCTTTGAATTTGATTCATACCTGATAATTGGCTTAATCTTCAAAGATAATAATAATGATATTAAGTTCATAGATACATTACTTGAAGACACTTGGAAAAGGCTTGAATTTAAAATTAAATAATCCCAGAAAACTTCTTGTAAACTCTTAACTAATCCGTAATCATCACATTCTGCTATAGATTCCAATTTGGATTTTTGTAAATAATTAGTAAAAAAAATGGAATATTTCTTATATTTAGGAAATTTTAATTCATCATTTAATTGATCGATTGATAATGTTGTTGGTGATATGAACACTATACAATTTAAATTGGGAAATTTGTCTCTGGCCTCCAAATTACCAATTTTATCAATTAAAAAAATATTGTGATTCAATAATTCTGATTGGGAAGATACTATGGATAAAACTGATGTTGTGTAATCATCTAGCAATAAAACGTTAATGGTATCATTGCTATTCTTTGAAGATATTTTCAATATATGTTCTATATAGAAATGACCTACTTTTAACAAATCCATTTTATCTGCTGTTATATTATTATTATTTTTAATTTGCTTTAGCTATTATTTTTAGCTAGTTTGATTGTTTGATTGAATATTAGAAAAAAAAGAATTTCTCATTTCCAATTCAACAGAAGAAAACAAGAAACTTCTCATTGGAATTGGCAAAAAAAAAAAAAAAAAAAAAAGTGGATTTGCGTGAAAACAATTGCTTATGTACTACGATTTTAAATATCTATTTTTGATTATTCCTATCTATTATTTACTTTGTGCTTCGTATTGCATGTTACTACAAAAAGGAAGTTACAGATAAACAAATGTAAATACACAAACTTCCTTATATATGAGAAGCATTATTGAGTTCATTCCTACACCTAATGCAAATTATTGAGCGAGCCCCAAAATTGCTTGAAGGCTGCCTACGGCCTACGGCCTACGAGGATGCTCGGAATTTGTTATTCTGCAATACATTGAATAAATAAAAAGGTAGGATATACTATAAATATGAAAATAAATAATGGGTAGAAAAATTAAGATCAACGATACTAAAAAAAATATACTACTGGATCATGATGTAAATTTAAATTGATAAATAAAATAAAGAGATAGACAAATTGAGAACTAAATGAAAAGTTAGGAGTTTCGAATTATGGAAGCAAAAAAAAAAAAGTAGGAGTAGACACTACTAATTAGGAAGTTAATATACTAAGTTGCAATATAGATTTAATAGTATTATTTATATCATCGATTCCTGCTTAAGCTTCCTTAAAAAATTGGCTGGTTTGGACCTACTCCTGCCCAGTGCCACCCGGCTTCAGCTTCAGCATCGGCATCTGCTTCTCTTTTAAAGATTGGCTGGTTTGGACCAACCCCAGCCCAGTGCCATTTAGCTGGAGCAGCAATAGCAACAGAAGTTAAAATAGCAGTTAAAATGATATTAGAGAATTGCATTTTTAAATAAAGGATTATGCTGCAAAATAAAGCTTAGGAAGTAAAGTAAAGGAGTTTGCAAACTATGTTCTAGCTGTCTAGTAATTGTTTGTTTTCTGTTTGTTAATTCTTATTAATTATAAGATACTAAAATTGGGTTGAACAGATGGCACATAAATATGGACAGGTCATGTCATATTTATACTTAAAGTAAATAAAATTATCATGTTATTCTTACTTTATGAAATTTACTTAAAATAGTGATTCATCTTTATTTTTTTAAATAAAAGAATAACTAATGTACTATGTGGTATTCTTATTGATCCTTTTTTTTTTAAGTAAGACTTTGGCCCATCTGTTTTTTGATGTCACTTAATTTTGATTTATTTTTTCTATTAGGTATATTGTCTATTCTCCTATTTTTTAACTCTATTCATCAATTTTTAAGGTTTGTATATACCCTTGGAAAACTGAGAATCTTTAAAGTGTGCAAAAAAAAAAGAAAGAGAACGGATAAGTAACAGATTAGTATGCTAAAAATAAATACTTAGTAGCCTAGTAACAAGTAAGTAAAAGCCAAAGAAATTTTGAAGTTACTACAACTGTGAATCTAAACATATTGAACAAGCTCTCGCTTTGTACAATACAAAGATGAGAAAAGGTAATGCATGGTGGAAATTTACCTTTGACATCCTGATTAGGCAATTTTTCTTTACTGTATCATATGCATTAAAGACGCCAACGAAAAAAAAATATAGGAGCCAACTGAAGAGCAAAACCCTGATTTTTGGGATATATATAGTGGTTGTTCATACGGCTAACATATAAAGAAGCATATAGTATAATTCTTCGAATCCCTGAATAAAGGTTTTTGGTTTTTAAAAACACAATAAGAGAAATACAGCAAATTGCGAAAAAAGGTGGCATTGATGGTAAAGAATTATTACCATTTTTTTAGTTTTTGATTTATTTGAACATGTGTGAAATAATATACAAAAAAGGGCAAACTTTGACTTTTGAACAAAACATCATTGAATAGACGTTACTTAAATTAGGAATTGAAATATATAATGTTAGCCAGTAAATCTATATTTTAAGTTGCTTTCGTTAACACATTCCATATAAATGTGATATGTGACCCTTTTGACTTAACTAAACAATATCATATTTGTGCTTGAATATGTAGTTCTTAATTTTGATATTTCATTTGTACTATTAATCTTCTGCTTAGAGATTCGTAATAATTACCCAAAATATAAATACGAATTTAATGAGATATTTCAAGAAAAGCTTGAAGCAGATAATAAATTGAAAAATCTTATTAGAAATCAAACAGTACTCTGCTCAAAGATGTTTAAACATATTGTAAATAGTTAAAGATTACTGGCTCCACCATCAAAAACATATTAACTGCTTATTTTTTTGATTTACTGTTTTTATACTTTCTCTAGATGATGTCTACTAACTTGGTCTGAAATGAGTTTGACGATCCAAAAAATCCTTCTTGTTCATTTTTTTTTATAAATTCAAATAAAATTTCAACAGCAATGTGCTCAAATAAATGAAAACTGAAATCAAAAAGAGGCTATTGACAACTACTAATAACATGATCAGTAATTATTTGTGATTATTCCTTTGAATGAATCTATATATGTTTTCACCTACTTCATTTAAATGAGATAATCAAAGTTTCATTAAAGATTATTGCATCCCGATTATTCGTAACTCATAAGCTTAAATTTATTAGGAACAGTTTATAGCAATTAAATAAAAATACAATCATATATACACGATCTTGAAAAAAACAAATCATTTATAGTAAACTAAAAAAAAAGTATGGAAATTATTATCAGAGTTATTCAGAAGCCTTCGTACGTATTATAATCGATATTTGAACTCAAAATGTCGGCCAAGGTAATATCATTGATCATTATGTCGGAAAAATTCTGCTTGGTAGATGGAGCATTATTAAGGCTTGAACTGTGGTCAGAAGCAGATGGAGCAGGAATATTGCTACTATTATCAATTTTTAGGACACTATCATGCAAATCTATTTCTGGATGAATATCTTTCTTTAAGAAAGAAGAATGAATGCTATTGCTTACAGTTGACAACGTTTGAGTATACCTACTGTTGCTAGCACTATCCAATGAGAGATTGGATATTGTTGAACTGTCAAACTTGAAGGATTGCATGTTATTGTTTTCAGCCAACAATCTATTGATGTCTATCATCTCTTGTTGGTGTTTCTGATATTCTCCGGCAGCAGTGATCTCTGTAGCTAGCGAATCAAATTCTTGATAATCTGTAAAAAAACTAGTTCTTGGAGGGCTAAGAGATTCATAGGAAGACATGTCACAGTCACAATTTGCACAATTATTGCAGTTGTTACTATTATTTAAAGTATTTTTATTATTGAAGTTACTATTAATCTGAGGGGCTGGAGGAGAAGAAGATCCAGGTGAAAAGTAAGGGGAATTGAATATACCACCATTATTAGTGTCAATTTCTGAATGATTTTCATTAATAGCATTATCAAAATTTATCTGTTCCTTTATGGCAGGTTCTAAAGACGGAGAAGATCTCTTAGAACCGGGCGATGACACCACTCTAGGCTTCCTTTCATACAACTCTTCATAATGCTCGCTGCTTATCATCTCCGGCTCTTTTGGATTTGACAAAAATCTGTTTTTTTCTAAGCTATCACTTATATCTTTTGTGAAAGACTTATCATTGAAAGTTTCTCCTTTTTCATTTAGGCAATTTCTCAATGGATGATTATGCTCGTTGTTTACGATGACTATTGACCATTTGTTTATTCTAACACTGAAATTAGCTCTTATTCTGAAAGTACAAGTTTCATTATTATTGTTTTGATTAGTTCTGTGCTTTTTCAAACGCTCCTCTAGATTTGACAACCCTTTTTCCTTCCATAGTAACTTTTGTTTTTTCGATATTCTCTTTTGGCGGATTTTTTTAAAGCTTGATGAGTAGCGATAAGATTTGCACTTAAACACAATTTTTGAATCATCTGAACGTTCTATGACCAATAAAATTCCTAAAGGAATTAATCTATTCTGAATCCAAGATTTGATTTGTTTTCTATCGTCGAACATTGGCTTTTCGTTGTTAACGCCAAAAAGTAATTCTTCAGCTGTGGACATTTTTGCTATTAGGTATTTTTTTTCTTAGAAACTAATAAAATAACGGGTAAACGTTTTAGTGGTATAATAAAAGAGCAAAAACCTTTTTAAAGTGACTTATCGCCAAAAACATATATTGATTGTAAACTGTAGACGATTTCTTTTCAATGAATGCTTTTAAAAAGAAAATAGATATTGTTGTTAGCAGAGACGAAAAATGAAGTATAAATGTCGAAACCTCAAATAAAAAAAAATTGCAAATAAAAAAATAAATTTAAACGATATTTGGACAAAACAGGAAATTAAAGTGCTATTTATATAAACGAACAAAATATATGTTGTTGAACAAATTGGGAAAATTTTTACCGGCAGGATTTTGACTAATGGTGGAAATAATTACCCACCATAGATCGAATTGATAAAAAAAATGTTTTACGTGTGTGTCTTTGTTTATTGTGCCTTCGGTACAAATTTTAGTGTTTTCCTATGTCCGTCTGTTGTCCAAAAAATACAAGGCAAGGCAACCTTATTGAAGAAAGAGCCATTTTATAGTTGATGACCGAGGTCGGCGTACCGCGGTGCTAACTAAGAAATTCTTGGGGTGTACACATAAAAAAGTATAGACGCAACCTAGCATGGTCATTGATTTTATAGATTAGATGGAATAGATAAAAAATTTTCATCCTCGCTATTTTATTATTAGACCATGAGTATATTTTTTTTTCTTTTTTTTTCACCTTTCGCTTTTTCACTTTTGCTAAGTATGCTAAGGCAAAAAGTAACGAAGTGACCCTGTATAATAATTATTTTCATTGTATTGAAAAAGTTTATAAAATACGTAAATTATTCAGTATTGGGAATTGACCTCCCACTACATCCTTCTTGAAATGCTTTTGTAAGCTAAGTTCGACTAAATAAAAACGATATTGATTATTCTTAGCAATATGGACTGCATTAAATCAAGTTGTCAAGGTCTAATAATTCCCGAGGAATACGACCCATGCATATGGTTCATGACATATAAAGCAGGGAAATAAAAATTTCTTGTTCTTGTTTTATATTTTACGTTACTATTACTTTTTTCGTACTACAAATTACCATAAACTTAAATTCAAACTAATTTCATTATTTATCTAAAGCAGAAGATTTATCATTACACAACGCTTACACTTGGATGCTTTTCTGAGGCACTTTCTCTTCGATTCATTGCATCTTTACTAGCTGTTGCAGAATACCCATATCCACCAAGCAAATAAGTCAAAGCCGCCGACGACTGTGTATGCTGAAGCTTTCCTAAGCCAGATATATTACTATTTCTCTTGGTAATATCATCTATTTGGCTTTGCAATTTGAATAAATTATCAATCTCAACAAAGTATTTGTTCAACGTGTTAATGAATCTTCTAGTTTGGCGATGTTTCGAACATGCCGCAATAGTGAAAGAGTCGCTTTTTATAATATAACTGAGACCAAATCCATTGGAAGTCACCGGACCAAATCCAAACAATCTCAATGCCGGGTTACCACAATTAGACGTTGAGATAACACTGGCATTCAATGTCTCCCAACCTTTGTCTTTAAAAATGCTTGGGATCTCACTTACCTTTTGGCTGAAGTATTTCTGCCAGATACAATACAAGCCATACAAATGACGATCCACCCCCAAACCATTGGATGAATCTCTAGTTCTCTGTGAATGCTTTCTGCATGCAGCTTGTAATAACTTAATCTTCTCATCAGGAGAAATCAGCGCATCGAAGAACTTACGGACAAACATGTTCGATTCGTTGGATACTGTTCTAATAGCTTCGGTTCTTCCATGATTGAATTTCTTTGTCATAGCAGGCTCATAAGTGCATTCCACTTTGCCATAGGATGAATAGTAAGCCGCCTGGAAACTCATTTGGATGAATGCATCAGGAGAAGTCTTGAAGATTTTCTTGATTTTATCAGCTCCATAATTCTTGAATTCCAAGACAGCAAATTCTGTCTGTGAAATTAAGTCTGACAATCTTGTTTCTGAAAATCTTAAATTCAACAGTAACTCAGGCGTCAATTCCCAATCTAATTTCATTGGCTTTGGAAGCAAAGTGGTATTGCCCAGTGGAACAACTACATCACTGAAAATCGAGGGAGATTCCAAGTTAATACTCTTAGCAAATTTTAAGATCGAGTCTGTATAAATATCGGACACAAATCTTAAAACTGTATGGCCATCGACTGTGGTATGTTCGAAATTCACGCCAACTTTTGAGTTTTTAGTAATGATGATTTGCAATTTATCGTACCATCTGTTAGTGCAAGTACCTATTTGAACACCGTGATCTATCCTAGATAACCCACAGAGAAAATTATTACTCAAATCTTCAACAGATTCTAACTCTACATCATCCAAACAAACTACGAATAGAGCAGAATCAATGATATCCAACAATTGTTTGTTATTCTCTTTGATATTTTTCATTCTAATGTCCGCCCAAATCTTACGGTTCTCCGTAGTGAGTAATCCGAAAGATGATTTAGCTATATCGCTCAACGATGTCTTCGAGCTATCTTCGATAATTTCATCGAACACTTTTTGTAAATCTTCTTCATTGACAATCAAATTATGTGACTCGTCAACCACATCAAATCTGTAAAACTGGCTCTTACTTAAAACAATAATGTGTGTAGACTGTTCATGTGTTTGCATTTCGCAACCGTTCATCGTTGGAATTCTAGCAGAACCGAACAACTTTGTGTATTGGTACATGCATAATGGCAGATTCACTTTTGGAATCTTATCAGGAGGTAAATTATTGTGTTTCAAGCAAACATAAAACTTTAAAGCAGAAAGAATGATTGACGATGCTCTTTCAGTCTGGTTAGGTTTTATAGGCTTCGGATCATCCTCGATCATGAAGAACGGGTTCACGTTCAAAACCACAGGAGAATCGTAGTTTAAATATGCTTCATACCAAAATTCCTCGATGTAAGAAGTCTTATCCTTGGAGTAATCTCTTAATTTGTCATCAATCTTCTTAGAGAATGGGCCCTTGAGGAATTGATTAACTGCAATAATAGTTTTCTCATGTTCAGCCTCATTTTGTAACGGTTCTAATATCTCCAAGTAAGTGTCGCAAGTGGACTGCAAGCTTGGAATTGGTAATTTCTTTAAAGTATCCTGATATTGAAATGTGGATTCGACAGGAGGCATTTTTCAAAATTGGTTGAAGGAGATAATCGTATTGTTTTGATTAGTTATTTTTTTTTGCTGAGTTTTTAAATAGTGATCATAATTTTTGAGATTTCAAGGATGTGCAAATACCGTAGTATTTATAGGAATACTTTGGAATTAATAAAAGATATCACTTTCCACAAGGAAAATCTAATGAATGACCTACTGGTCTTTTTAAAGTCATTACCCATAACCAATCAAGAATTATTTCAATATGTGGCTGAGATGTCATAGTAAAATGTATAAAAAAAAGGCCCCCTCCCCCACAACTTACAGAAAATATTTCAATTTTCTTCGCTTTCAATTGACGTATTTCTTGCGCGCATGATCATTTATCAATCTCAATAATTGCTGCCCAACATTAGTAACCAAAAAAATAACCGTTCCCCCGTGTATCGTCACACTCCATTTTAGCATCGTTCGGGATACGACGACAGTAAAATGTGTGCGTGCGTTAAAAAATTAAACAAATTTTCTTTAGCCACGCCAACAAAAAAAAAAGAAGGGCCGAGCTGGGAATTGAACCCAGGGCCTCTCGCATGTTTCATGTGGAAAACCCAGCTATAAACCAGGCTCGCTACCCAAAGCGAGAATCATACCACTAGACCACACGGCCATCCTTAATTGACTAGTTTTTTATTGAAAAACCAAAGTCTATCTTGAGTTTTGCGGTTTGGAAAAAAACGCCAATTTTGTCGTATTATAGATAATACTTGTGAAGAAGGATTGGTCTTGTCGTATTATAGATAATACTATGAGGCATTTACAATTGATTACTAAGAATGTGCCTTATGATTAGTAAGAATGTGCCGTGATGCTACTAATACAAAGCCGTTTAATCATTAGATTAAATAATC